>JBBDGP010004233.1:0-354395 GCA_037952835.1 Lithobates septentrionalis | reverse complement strand
AAATGACCCTGCATCGGTGGTGTCATTGGATGGAAAAAATGTTCTGTGTCAACGGTGTAGGTAAGAGGAAAATGGCGCTGCATTAGTGTCAGTGGGGATAAAGTGCAGCCAATCAGTGAAGGGGAGATATGGGCGTGTACATTGTAGTACACACAGTTTACATTATAGTGCAGAGCTCAGGGCTGTTGTTGCTGTTGAGTTATGAGATAAGATGGTTATCATGCAGCTTCCAGGGACAATCTCCTGAAATTGAGAACTGGCCCCATGTCACCAAAATCATCCCAATATATACATAGATTTGTAAAAAAAAAACCCCTACTCTCTAATTTATAGTAGTCAGCTTATACAACAATTTTATCACTATGTCTTTGTTAATATGCCTTGAAATCAGTTTGGATATATAAATAAAATACAATTTAACTCATAGTTTAAAATATGTTTAGTATAAAATCAATATATATATATATATATATATATAATATACCTACTTAGAACTGGATTAGAACCCACAACTTTCAACACTATAACCTGTTACTCTAACCACTATACTATCATTTAAAGATTCTTTGTAGTTGCTTTTTATGTTTAATATGAGGTTAATTCTCTGTGAAATAATTATTAGTCCAGACAAACAATTGCTATGATCGATCCATTATGACCAGTCTCCTGAAATTGTGAACTGCCCCCGGGGAAACTGAAGATGACACCTAATGATCCCATCTGATCACCCTGATAATATATATATATATATATATATACATACATACATACATACATACATACATACATACATACATACATACATACATACATACATACATACATACATACATACATACATACATACATACATACAGGTTTTTTTCTTTGAAATCTCTACTCTCTAATTTATAGTAGCCAGCATATACTACAACTTTATGTGCTCAATATATCAGTGTGTCTTTGTTAATATACCTTGAAATCAATTTGGATATATTGATAAAATACAATTAAAGCCCTCACTGTCACATATTTTAAAATATATTTATATAAAAACATAGCCTCAGCCAGATTAGAACCCACAAGTTCACCAATATAAGCCCGCTGCTCTAACCACTACACTAACTCTCATTAGTTGTTTGAATGTGCTTTTATGTTTAATATGAGGTTAATTGTGTGTGAAACACCTCTATTAATCCAGACAAGTAATTGCTATGATCAATCCGTTATGACCATAGACACACATTGTCCTTCTGCTTTCTAGCGATTCACAATTCCCCCAATTTAGGGGCAAAAGTGCAATATTTCCTACAAGTTGGGGTGCAGAGCTGTGCTGTGATGGCCACTGTGTTCTGTTATCAATGGAAGCTGTGTCCCCCCCACTCACACACAATACACACGTTTTCAGCAGGCTCTTTATGTTGGAGCAGATGAAAGAGAAGAAGAATAAGACAGCATACAGAGGAACTATTAGTACAGTCACCAGAGAACCCAGCACTGCCTGCTTCCCTATACTGTGTGCTGTAACTAAGATAGATTTACATATTCATATACAGAGCAGAAGACATGTATGTCTGCAGAATGATGGTCTGTGGGTGTTACTACATTATTGTTCATTGGTCCTAAAATCTTCCTAATAGAGACTACTATATTTATAAACTCAGAATTCTGACTTTGAATCTCAGAATTCTGACTTTGAATCTCAGAATTCTGACTTTAATTCTCAGAATTCTGACTTTAATTCTCAGAATTCTGACTTTTAATCTCAGAATTCTGACTTTGAAACTCAGAATTCTGACTTTGAAACTCAGAATTCTGACTTTGAATCTCAGAATTCTGACTTTTAATCTCAGAATTCTGACTTTTAATCTCAGAATTTCTGACTTTGAAACTCAGAATTCTGACTTTCAATCTCAGAATTCTGACTTTCAATCTCAGAATTCTGACTTTCAATCTCAGAATTCTGACTTTTAATCTCAGAATTCTGACTTTGAAACTCAGAATTCTGACTTTGAATCTCAGAATTCTGACTTTCAATCTCAGAATTCTGACTTTTAATCTCAGAATTCTGACTTTGAAACTCAGAATTCTGACTTTTAATCTCAGAATTCTGACTTTAAATCTCAGAATTCTGACTTTTTAATCTCAGAATTCTTTAGATTTTTTATTTTTTTTAAACTCACGATTCTGACTTGCAATCTCAGAATTCTGACTTTCAAACTCAGATTCTGACTTTGAATCTCAGAATTCTGACTTTCAAACTCAGAATTCTGACTTTCAAACTCAGAATTCTATAAGAAAAAAAAAACATTTTTTTTTTTCAAACTCATTATTCTTTATTTTTTTTTTTATGATGGCCCCAGGGCTCTTCGTGTGTATTGTGTGTGAGTGGGGGGGGACACAGCTTCCATAGATAACAGAACACAATGGCCAGCAAAGCACAGATCTGCACCCCAACTTATAGGAAACATTGCACTTTTGCTCCTACATGAGGGAATTGTGAATGGTTAGAAAGCAGAAGGACAATGTGTGTCTATGGTCATAACGGATTGATCATAGCAATTACTTGTGTGGACTAATAGGGGTGTTTCACATACAATTAACCTCATATTAAACATAAAAGCAAGTGCAAACTACTATTGAGAGATAGCTTAGTGGTTAAAGCAGCAGGCTTATATTGGTGAAGTTGTGGGTTCTATTCCGGGTGAGGAAATTTTTTATATATATATTTTAAAATATGTGACAGTGAGAGCTTAAATTGTATTTTATCAATATATCCAAAATCGATTTCAAGGTATATTAACGAAAGACACACTGATATATTGAGCACACAAAGTTGTAGTATATGCTGGCTACTATAAATTAGAGAGTAGAGATTTCAAAGAAAAACTGTGTATATACTATTAGGGTGATCAGATGGGATCATTAGGGTGTCATCTTCAGTTTCCCCGGGGGCAGTTCACAATTTCAAGAAACCTGGTCATAACGAATCGATCATAAATCACTTGTCTGGATTAATACAGTTGTTTCATACAGAATTAACATCTTATTAAACATAGAAAGCTGCCATTAAGTATGCTTAGGTGATAGTATAGTGGGTAGAGCAACAGGCTTATAGTGTTAAAAGTTCTGGTTCTTATCCAGTTCAGAGCGTGTTTTATAATTATATATATATTTTCAATATATTGATTTTATATTAAACATATTTTAAACTATGAGTTAGTGAGGACTTAAATTGTATTTTATTTATCTATCCAAATTGATTTCAAGGCATATTAACAAAGACATAGTGATAAAATTGTTGTATAAGCTGACTACTATAAATTAGAGAGTAGGGATTTTTTACAAATCTATGTATATATTGGGATGATTTTGGTGACATGGGGCCAGTTCTCAATTTCAGGAGATTGTCCCTGGAAGCTGCATGATAACCATCATATCTCATAACTCAACCACCGATGCAGGGTCATTTTGTTTTCATCTAGAGAAACCACCGATGCAGGGTCATTTTTCCCATCCAATGACACCACCGATGCAGGGTCATTTCTCCCATCCAATGACACCACCGATGCAGGGTCATTTTTCCATCCTGTGACACCACCGATGCAGGGTCATTTTTCCATCCTGTGACACCACCGATGCAGGGTCATTTTTTCCATCCTGGTGACACCACCGATGCAGGGTCATTTTTCTTCTTCACTATTGTTAGCCCCTTATGTGTGCACCAGTTTTAAACTCTTACATACTGCATATATATATATATATATATATATATATATATATATATATATATATATATATATATATATATATATATATATATATATATATATATATATATATATATATATATATATATATATATATACAGGTACAGTATTTTGCTCTGCATGCACTATTTCCCAGAATCCCCACCTGAGAGGGGGGAGGGGCACAGTAACCAGTGTATATAATGGCAGTGCAGGCCATGAGCTGTATGTACTGGCAATGTCAGGGCTGTGATTAAACACAATGTAGTGTCAGGGCAGTGAGCCATGTATAATAGTAGTTCTGTTCAATCAGCAGTATATGATGGCAAAGCCGACATCCCAAGTCTCCCGTAATTGATGGCGGGGCTCGCAGACACCCGCGAGTGCGGCACCCATCTCCCGGCTGTCAACCACAACAGCCCGAGCCGCCCTCTCCTCCAGGCCAGGGTAGAAGTGGCATCGCTATGGGGATCGATTGTACGAAAGCAGGTGCAGCACAGGACTTCCTATGTGTCCCAGACTGTTACTCCGCCTCCCTCTTATAACGCTCCAGCTCCCCCAATCACTGAGCGCCCTGCCCTCTGCCAGTACCCAGGGTGAAGTTTACAAACTTTGCCCCTCCCCCTCTCAGGTGGGAATCCTGGGAAAATAGTGGCATGCAGAGCAAAATACTGTACCTGTATGTATATATATATATATATATATATATATATATATATATATATATATTTGCAGTATGTAAGTGTTTTAAACTGGTGCACACATAAGGGGCTAACAACAGTGAAGAAGAAAAATGACCCTGCATCGGTTGTGTCATTGGATGGGGAAAAATGACCCTGCATCGGTGGTGTCATTGGATGGGAAAAATGACCCTGCATCGGTGGTGTCATTGGATGGGGAAAAATGACCCTGCATCGGTGGTGTCATTGGATGGGGAAAAATGACCCTGCATCGGTGGTGTCATTGGATGGGAAAAATGACCCTGCATCGGTGGTGTCATTAGATGGGGAAAAATGACCCTGCATCGGTGGTGTCATTGGATGGGAAAAATGACCCTGCATCGGTTGTGTCACTGAATGGGAAAAATGACCCTGCATTGGTGGTGTCATTGGATGGGGAAAAATGACCCTGCATCGGTGGTGTCATTGGATGGAAAAATGACCCTGCATCGGTGGTGTCATTGGATGGGAAAAATGACCCTGCATCGGTGGTGTCATTGGATGGGAAAAATGACCCTGCATCGGTGGTGTCATTGGATGGGAAAAATGACCCTGCATCAGTGGTGTCATTGGATGGGAAAAATGACCCTGCATCGGTTGTGTCATTGGATGGGAAAAATGACCCTGCATCGGTTGTGTCATTGGATGGGAAATATGACCCTGCATCGGTGGTGTCATTGGATGGGAAAAATGACCCTGCATCGGTGGTGTCATTGGATGGGAAAAATGACCCTGCATCGGTTGTGTCATTGGATGGGAAAAATGACCCTGCATCAGTGGTGTCATTGGATGGGAAAAATGACCCTGCATCGGTTGTGTCATTGGATGGGAAAAATGACCCTGCATCGGTGGTGTCATTGGATGGGAAAAATGACCCTGCATCGGTTGTGTCATTGGATGGGAAAAATGACCCTGCATCGGTGGTGTCATTGGATGGAAAAAAATGTTCTGTGTCAACGGTGTAGGTAAGAGGAAAATGGCGCTGCATTAGTGTCAGTGGGGATAAAGTGCAGCCAATCAGTGAAGGGGAGATATGGGCGTGTACATTGTAGTACACACAGTTTACATTATAGTGCAGAGCTCAGGGCTGTTGTTGCTGTTGAGTTATGAGATATCATGGTTATCATGCAGCTTCCAGGGACAATCTCCTGAAATTGAGAACTGGCCCCATGTCACCAAAATCATCCCAATATATACATAGATTTGTAAAAAAAAAAATCCCTACTCTCTAATTTATAGTAGTCAGCTTATACAACAATTTTATCACTATGTCTTTGTTAATATGCCTTGAAATCAGTTTGGATATATAAATAAAATACAATTTAACTCATAGTTTAAAATATGTTTAGTATAAAATCAATATATATATATAATATACCTACTTAGAACTGGATTAGAACCCACAACTTTCAACACTATATCCTGTTACTCTAACCACTATACTATCACTTAAAGGTTCTGTGTGGTTGCTTTTTATGTTTAATATGAGGTTAATTCTCTGTGAAATAATTATTAGTCCAGACAAACAATTGCTATGATCGATCCATTATGACCAGTCTCCTGAAATTGTGAACTGCCCCCGGGGAAACTGAAGATGACACCTAATGATCCCATCTGATCACCCTGATAATATATATATATATATATATATACATACATACATACATACATACATACATACATACATACATACATACATACATACATACATACATACATACATACATACATACATACATACATACATACATACATACATACATACATACATACATACATACATACAGGTTTTTTTCTTTGAAATCTCTACTCTCTAATTTATAGTAGCCAGCATATACTACAACTTTGTGTGCTCAATATATCAGTGTGTCTTTGTTAATATACCTTGAAATCAATTTGGATATATTGATAAAATACAATTAAAGCCCTCACTGTCACATATTTTAAAATATATTTATATAAAAACATAGCCTTAGCCAGATTAGAACCCACAAGTTCACCAATATAAGCCTGCTGCTCTAACCACTACACTAACTCTCATTAGTTGTTTGAATGTGCTTTTATGTTTAATATGAGGTTAAATGTGTGTGAAACACCTCTATTGATCCTGACAAGTAATTGCTATGATCAATCCGTTATGACCATAGACACACATTGTCCTTCTGCTTTCTAGCGATTCACAATTCCCCAATTTAGGGGCAAAAGTGCAATATTTCCTACAAGTTGGGGTGCAGAGCTGTGCTGTGATGGCCACTGTGTTCTGTTATCAATGGAAGCTGTGTCCCCCCCACTCACACACAATACACACGTTTTCAGCATGGCTCTTTATGTTGGAGCAGATGAAAGAGAAGAAGAATAAGACAGCAAACAGAGGAACTATTAGTACAGTCACCAGAGAACCCAGCACTGCCTGCTTCCCTGTACTGTGTGCTGTAACTAAGATAGATTTACATATTCATATACAGAGCAGAAGACATGTATGTCTGCAGAATGATGGTCTGTGGGTGTTACTACATTATTGTTCATTGGTCCTAAAATCTTCCTAATAGAGACTACTATATTTATAAACTCAGAATTCTGACTTTGAATCTCAGAATTCTGACTTTGAATCTCAGAATTCTGACTTTGAATCTCAGAATTCTGACTTTAATTCTCAGAATTCTGACTTTAATTCTCAGAATTCTGACTTTAATTCTCAGAATTCTGACTTTTAATCTCAGAATTCTGACTTTTAATCTCAGAATTCTGACTTTGAATCTCAGAATTCTGACTTTGAAACTCAGAATTCTGACTTTTAATCTCAGAATTCTGACTTTTAATCTCAGAATTCTGACTTTGAAACTCAGAATTCTGACTTTCAATCTCAGAATTCTGACTTTCAATCTCAGAATTCTGACTTTCAATCTCAGAATTCTGACTTTTAATCTCAGAATTCTGACTTTGAAACTCAGAATTCTGACTTTGAATCTCAGAATTCTGACTTTCAATCTCAGAATTCTGACTTTTAATCTCAGAATTCTGACTTTGAAACTCAGAATTCTGACTTTTAATCTCAGAATTCTGACTTTAAATCTCAGAATTCTGACTTTCAATCTCAGAATTCTGACTTTGAAACTCAGAATTCTGACTTTGAATCTCAGAATTCTGACTTTCAATCTCAGAATTCTGACTTTCAATCTCAGAATTCTGACTTTTAATCTCAGAATTCTGACTTTGAAACTCAGAATTCTGACTTTTAATCTCAGAATTCTGACTTTAAATCTCAGAATTCTGACTTTTAATCTCAGAATTCTTTAGATTTTTTATTTTTTTTAAACTCACGATTCTGACTTGCAATCTCAGAATTCTGACTTTCAAACTCAGAATTCTGACTTTGAATCTCAGAATTCTGACTTTCAAACTCAGAATTCTGACTTTCAAACTCAGAATTCTATAAGAAAAAAAAAAAACATTTTTTTTTTCAAACTCATTATTCTTTATTTATTTTTTTTATGATGGCCCCAGGGCTCTTCCATATTTATATGATAGAGCCCTGGGGCCATCATATAAAAAATAAACTGAATTCTGACTTTGAAACTCAGAATTCTGAGATTGAAATTCAGAAATGTAAGTTTAAAAAAAAAAAAATTCTACAGCATTCTGAGATTCAAAGTCAGAATTCTGAGATTCAAAGTCAGAATTCTGAGTTTCAAAGTCAGAATTCTGAGTTTATAAATATAGTAGTCTCTATTAGAGAATAGGGATGAGCTTCGTGTTCGAGTCGAACCCATGTTCGACTCGAACATCGGCTGTTCGACCGTCCGTCGAATTGCGAACGTTATGGGCCGTTCGCGCCAAATTCGTGTGGCGCGTCACGGCCCATAATTCACTGCGGCATCGCAGTGCATTGCTGGCTGATGATTGGCCAAGCATGCACTATGACCCGCATGCTTGGCCAATCACAGCGCCGTCAGTAGAGAGAGCTGTAATTGGCCAAAGCCAGGGTGGCTTTGGTCAATTATGGCTCAGGGGATTTAGTACACGCCCCACACTATATAAGGCCGCCTGCACGGCGGCCCTGTGTAGTGTGTTCCGGTGTGCTGATAGAGAGAGAGACAGACAGTGTCATTTGATTTGAGTTAGATAGATTAGGCTAGATCTGTTCCTGCTATTTACATTTAGTGCAGTGCGTCCTGCTCACAGTGTTCAGCTAGATCCGTTCCTGCTATTTACATTTAGTGCAGTCAGTGCGTCCTGCTCACAGTGTTCAGCTAGATCCGTTCCTGCTATTTACATTTAGTGCAGTGCGTCCTGCTCACAGTGTTCAGCTAGATCTGTTCCTGCTATTTACATTTAGTGCAGTGCGTCCTGCTCACAGTGTTCAGCTAGATCCGTTCCTGCTATTTACATTTAGTGCAGTGCGTCCTGCTCACAGTGTTCAGCTAGATCTGTTCCTGCTATTTACATTTAGTGCAGTGCGTCCTGCTCACAGTGTTCAGCTAGATCTGTTCCTGCTATTTACATTTAGTGCAGTGCGTCCTGCTCACAGTGTTCAGCTAGATCCGTTCCTGCTATTTACATTTAGTGCAGTGCGTCCTGCTCACAGTGTTCAGCTAGATCCGTTCCTGCTATTTACATTTAGTGCAGTGCGTCCTGCTCACAGTGTTCAGCTAGATCTGTTCCTGCTATTTACATTTAGTGCAGTGCGTCCTGCTCACAGTGTTCAGCTAGATCCGTTCCTGCTATTTACATTTAGTGCAGTGCGTCCTGCTCACAGTGTTCAGCTAGATCTGTTCCTGCTATTTACATTTAGTGCAGTGCGTCCTGCTCACAGTGTTCAGCTAGATCCGTTCCTGCTATTTACATTTAGTGCAGTGCGTCCTGCTCACAGTGTTCAGCTAGATCTGTTCCTGCTATTTACATTTAGTGCAGTGCGTCCTGCTCACAGTGTTCAGCTAGATCCGTTCCTGCTATTTACATTTAGTGCAGTCAGTGCGTCCTGCTCACAGTGTTCAGCTAGATCCGTTCCTGCTATTTACATTTAGTGCAGTCAGTGCGTCCTGCTCACAGTGTTCAGCTAGATCCGTTCCTGCTATTTACATTTAGTGCAGTCAGTGCGTCCTGCTCACAGTGTTCAGCTAGATCTGTTCCTGCTATTTACATTTAGTGCAGTCAGTGCATCCTGCTCACAGTGTTCAGCTTGATCCGTTCCTGCTATTTACATTTAGTGCAGTCAGTGCGTCCTGCTCACAGTGTTCAGCTAGATCTGTTCCTGCTATTTACATTTAGTGCAGTCAGTGCGTCCTGCTCACAGTGTTCAGCTAGATCCGTTCCTGCTATTTACATTTAGTGCAGTGCGTCCTGCTCACAGTGTTCAGCTAGATCCGTTCCTGCTATTTACATTTAGTGCAGTCAGTGCGTCCTGCTCACAGTGTTCAGCTAGATCCGTTCCTGCTATTTACATTTAGTGCAGTCAGTGCGTCCTGCTCACAGTGTTCAGCTAGATCCGTTCCTGCTATTTACATTTAGTGCAGTGCGTCCTGCTCACAGTGTTCAGCTAGATCCGTTCCTGTTATCTTCCTACTGACAGGCAGGCTTGTCTGGTTACAGTATATAAAGCTACCTGAAGAAAATTACAGGTGTTCTATCCCAGCTTAGTGCAGCTACAGGCCATTAGGCCAGTCTGGAAGGCCAAGAAGGAGAGGCAGACAGTCACAAGCCAATAAGAGAGGGCAAGCAGGCTCTGTGTCTAGTGCTGGTCGTGGAGACGGTGCATCCTCATCAGCACGTGGCCATGGGACACGCTTGGCCTTTTTTTCGGCAGCTGGCCGTGTTGAGCCGCAACATGCGGAAGACTTGGTCGAGTGGATGACCAAGCCGTCCTCATCCTCCTCATCCTCTCTCACCCATGCCCAGGGTGCTTTGTCTGGCAAAGCAGCGGCCTCTTCCCTCAGCTCAATGTCATCAGTGACTCCTTCCCTAGCTCCACCATGTCCTCCTGAGGATTCCCTCGAACTGTTTGACCACAGTGTTGGGTACATGCTCCAGGAGGATGCCCAGCGTTTGGAAGGCTCTGATGATGATACTGAGCTCGATGAAGGCAGTAACATGAGCACGGACAGAGGGGGTGCCCAAGAAGGACAGCAATCTGGCAGTCATGCTCCCCCTGCTGCAGCATACTGCCAGGTTTGCTCCAGTGATGAGGAGGGAGGGGATGATGAGGTCACTGACTCAACGTGGGTGCCTGATAGGAGAGAGGAGGAGGAGGAGGAGGAGGAGGCGGCACATCACCAACGAGGCAGGATGCCCTCCAGGGGCCAGCCTAAGGGCAGCACATTGACTGCATCACACCCCAAAGCTCCACATGTGCAGGGCGCTGCAGTCTCTGCGCGTTATTCAAAAAGTTCTTTGGTGTGGGCCTTTTTTGAGACGAGTGCATCAGATCGCACCGCTGCTATTTGCAACATATGTCTCAAGCGTATCTCGCGTGGCCAAAACATCTCCCGCTTGGGTACCACATGCTTGACCAGACATATGTTGACCTGCCATGCAGTTCGTTGGCAAGCATTTCTAAAAGACCCACACCAAAGAACAAAGAGGATCTCTCCTTGCTCCTCATCAGCTGAGATTTCCAACCCCACTAGACCTTCAGTCCTCTCTGAGACCTGCAGTGAGAGGAATGAAGGTGTAGAATTAGGTGTGTCACAGCCAAGTACTTGTGGGCAATCTGCTTTTGGTACACCGACGTCAGATTGTACCAGGCAAATTTCCCTGCCCCAGCTGCTGCACCGCCGAAAGAAGTTTGCTCCCAGCCATCCACATGCCCAGCGGTTGAATGCTAGCTTGGCAAAATTGCTAGCACTTCAACTGCTGCCTTTTCAGTTGGTAGACTCTGCCCCCTTCCGTGAGTTTGTGGAATGTGCGGTTCCTCAGTGGCAGGTACCCAAACGCCACTTTTTCTCACGGAAGGCGATTCCGGCTCTCTACCGGCATGTGGAAGGCAATGTCCATGCCTCGCTGGACAGGGCCGTCAGCGGTAAGGTGCATATTACCGCTGACTCATGGTCCAGCAGGCATGGACAGGGACGTTACTTAAGTTTCACGGCGCATTGGGTGACTCTGCTGGCAGCTGGGAAGGATGCAGGACAAGGTGCAGTAGTGTTGGAGGTTGTTCCGCCACCACGCCTCCAAAATGCTGATTGTGACACACCTCTCTCCTCCACCCCCTCCTCTTCTTCTTCCTCCATGGCCTCTTCCTCGGAACCAGCGGTGCTCCGTAGGCGTTCAAGGGGCTACGCAAGTACGCAGGCCAAAAGATGCCATGCGGTGCTTGAGCTGGTGTGCTTGGGGGACAGGAGCCACACTGGGGTAGAGGTTCTGTCAGCTCTGCAGGGGCAGGTTCAGAGGTGGTTGACGCCACGCCAACTTAAGGCAGGAATGGTGGTTTGCGACAATGGCACCAACCTCCTCTCTGCCCTCCGACAGGGACAACTGACCCATGTGCCCTGTTTGTCTCACGTCCTTAACTTGGTGGTGCAGCGGTTCTTGGGCAGGTACCCGGGCTTACAGGATGTCCTGAGGCAGGCCAGGAAAGTCTGTGTGCATTTCCGCCGGTCATATAATGCCAGTGCTCGGCTGACGGACCTCCAAAAGGAGTTTAACCTGCCCAAGAACCGCCTAATCTGTGACATGCCCACCAGGTGGAACTCAACGTTGGCCATGCTGCAGCGGCTGCACACGCAGCAGAGGGCCATCAATGAGTACCTGTGCGACTATGGCACCAGGACAGGGTCAGGGGAGCTTGGTTTTTTTTCCCCACGCCAGTGGGCCATGATCAGGGATGCATGCACTGTCCTGTCACCATTCGAGGAGGCCACGAGGATGGTGAGCACTGACAGTGCATGCATCAGTGACACTGTCCCCCTTGTCCACCTGTTGGAGCACACGCTGCGTGGAATAATGGACAGGGCACTTGAGGCAGAACAGAGGCAGGAAGAGGAGGACTTCCTTAGCTCTCAAGGCCCCCTTTATCCAGACAGTGTTCCTGCATGCCCGCCGATCACACAGGAAGAGGACGAGGAGGAGGAGGAGGAGGAGGAAGATTGTGTCAGTATGGAGGTGGAGCCTGGCACTCAGCATCAGCAGTCTTTAAGGGATCAGTCCCAAGGAACACATGGACTTGTACGTGGCTGGGAGGAGGTGGCTGCGGACGTTGTTGTCCTTAGTGACCCAGAGGACTCCGGACCGAATGCCTCAGCAAACCTACGCTGCATGGCCTCCCTGATCCTGCAAAGCCTGCGTAAGGATCCTCGTATTCGTGGTATCAAGGAGAAGGACCAATACTGGCTGGCAACCCTCCTTGATCCACGTTACAAGGGTAAGGTTGCGGACCTTATCTTGCCATCGCAGAGGGAGCAGAGGATGAAACATCTTCGGGAGGCCTTGCAGAAAGGTCTGTGCAACGCATTCCCAGAGACTGGGAGGTTACAAACTCCTGTTTCTGGACAACGTGTTGCTGAGGCTTCGGTCAGTCAAAGAAGGAGCGGTGGAGAAGGTGGCCGTCTGACCGATGCGTTCAGACAATTTTTTGGTCCGCAGCCCCAAGGTATGAGCGGTTCCAGCAACCATCGCCAGCGTCTGTTTTACATGGTGCAGGAATACCTAGGGGCAAGATCAGACTTGGACACCTTTCCCACCGAAAATCCTCTGGGTTACTGGGTCTTGAGGATGGATCACTGGCCAGAGCTTGCACAGTATGCAATTGAGCTACTGGCCTGTCCTGCATCCAGCGTTCTTTCGGAACGCACATTCAGTGCTGCTGGAGGCGTGGTAACCGATCACAGGGTGCGTCTGTCCACTGACTCGGTCGATCGGCTGACCTTCATAAAAATGAATCAGTCTTGGATCACCACCAGCTACCAAGCACCTGATGCTGATGTAACTGAATAATTTTTTTCAGATCCCTTCAAAGACTGCCTATGCTGATGCTGAGTGACTATCCCTGAGTAATTATCCTCTTCCTCCTCAATCATCACGCTGATAGCTTGTAAGAACATTTTTGGTTCTGGGCGCCACCACCAGTGCCTAAGGCACAATTTTTCAGCCCCTGTTTAACAGGGGCGTGTAATTACAATTTTTGATGTAATACTTTGCAGCAGGGCTCGTTCCTGCATTCCAACTAGAGTGTCTGTGAGGGGTTGCAGTGTTGTGGCACCAGCACCAGTGCCTAAGGCCCAATTTTTCTGCCCCTGTCTAACAGGGGCGTGTAATTACAATTTTTGATGCAATACTTTGCAGCAGGGCTCGTTCCTGCATTCCAACTAGAGTGTCTGTGAGGGGTTGCAGTGTTGTGGCACCAGCACCAGTGCCTAAGGCCCAATTTTTCTGCCCCTGTCTAACAGGGGCGTGTAATTACAATTTTTGATGCAATACTTTGCAGCAGGGCTCGTTCCTGCGTTCCAACTAGAGTGTCTGTGAGGGGTTGCAGTGTTGTGGCACCAGCACCAGTGCCTAAGGCCTAATTTTTCAGCTCCTGTTCAACAGGGGCATGTAATTACAATTCTTGATCTAATATTTCACAGCAGGGCCCTGTGAGGGCTTACAGTGTTGTGGCCACAGCAACACCTAAGGCCCAAATTTCTGCTGAGTATATAGGGCAGGACCCTACTTTCAAACATCTAACTTACAAACGACTCCTACTTGCAAACGGAAGGAGACAACAGGAAGTGAGATGAAATCTACCCCTAGGAAGGGAAATTCTCTCCTGTAAGAGTTAATATGGGAAAACAATTTCTCCTTTCCACTGATGCTTTCCAATCCTTGTTCCACAAAAAAACCCAAATTTTCAAAAAACATTTTTCATTGGGACAAAAAAGTGAGGTGAAATCTTCTGAAGAGGAGGAAAGACAGCAAAACAAATGTCACAGGGGTGATAACCCTTCCCTATGTTTTCCAAAAAGCTTAAAAAAGATTTTTTGGCTGGAGCTAAACACGTTAAAAATGTACCCGTTCAAAATTACAAAGAGATTCTACTTAACAACAAACCTACAGTCCCTGTCTTGTTTGCACCGCCTGTATACTGCTGTTCAGAGTATATAGGGCCTTTCCTTATTTTAATTTGGGTGCGGGGTTCCCCTTAATATCCATACAGGACCCAAAGGGCCTGGTAATGGACTGGGGGGGGTACCCATGCCGTTTGTCTCACTGATTTTCATCCATATTGCCATGACCCGACATGACATTAAACCCGCAAGCAGTTTTAAATGAGATTTTTTCCTTTAAAAATGACATTTGGTGCAGGGACTGTTCTAAACATGGGAAACACGCGTCACTTTACAGGCATACTATAGACACCCCCCAGGTACGATATTTAAAGGAATATTTCACTTTTTTTTTTTACTTTAAGCATCATTAAAATCACTGCTCCCGAAAAAACGGCCGTTTTTAAAAGTTTTTTTTGCATTGATACATGTCCCCTGGGGTAGGACCCGGGTCCCCAAACCCTTTTTCGGACAATACCATGCAAATTAGCCTTTAAAATGAGCACTTTTGATTTCGAATGTTCGAGTCCCATAGACGTCAATGGGGTTCTAACGTTCGTGCGAACTTTCGGTCCGTTCGCGGGTTCTGGTGCGAACCGAACCGGGGGGTGTTCGGCTCATCCCTATTCTCTAACTCCAACCATTCCTGCCGCCTTTAAATGAACAAATAAGCCATGATTCTCCCAGGAGGGAAGGGATTATTATCTGGTTTATGTTTGTTCCCCGATCCTTTACCTTATATGCAGAAATAAGAGGAGGATCGTGACATGCAATTTTCCCCTCAGGCTTGGAAGGAAATGTGCTAAATCCTTAATCATCAGGCAAACTACCCTTAACTGCTTGCCGCCCGCCGGATGTCATATGAAGGCCAGGCGGCGTGGCTCTCGTTCTGGGAGGATGCCATATGACGCCCTCGCCTTCCTGGCCCACCAGGGGGCATGCGCCCGCTGCCGGCGGCACCCGCGATTGCCCGGTAACACAGCAGGACCGTGGATCTGTGTGTGTAAACATACAGATCCACGTCCTGTCAGGGGAGAGGAGACCGATGGTGTGTTCTCAGTACAGAGGAACACCGATCGGTCTCCTCAACTTGTGAGTCCCCCCACAGTTAAAATCACTCCCTAGGAAACATAATTAACCCAGTGATTACCCCCTAGTGTTAACCCCTTCCCTGCCAGTCACATTTATACAGTAATCAGTGCAATTTTATAGCACAGGTCACTGTATAAATGTGAATGGTCCCAAAAATGTGTCAAAAGTGTCCGATATGTCGGCCGCAATATTGCAGTCACGATAAAAATCGCAGATTGCCTCCATTACTAGTAAAAAGAAATATAATAATAAATGCTATAAATCTATCCCCTATTTTGTAGACGCTATAACCTTTGCGCAAACCAATCAATATACGCTTATTGCAATTTTTTTACCAAAATTATGTAGAAGAATACATATTGGCTTAAACTGAGGAAAAAATTTGTTTAAAAAAAAAAAAATTGGATATTTATTATAGCAAAAAGTAAGAAATATTGTGTTTTTTTTTCAAACTTGTCACTCTTCTTTTGTTTATAGCGCAAAAAAATAAAAACCGCAGAGGTGATCAAATAACACCAAAAGAAAGCTCTATTTGTGGGGGGAAAATTATAACAATTTCATCTGGGTAAAGTGTTGCATGACCGTGCAATTGTCATTCAAAGTGTGACAGCGCTGAAAGCTGAAAAATGCCAGGAAAGGGGTGAAAGTGCACTGTATTGAGGTGGTTAAACTTCTCACTAGATGGTAGTAAACACCTGTTAGATTCCATGCTATATTTCCTGAGGTTTCTGATACCTGTTTTGGAGGTTTCTCTGCTCATGGTACGCTGGTCCATATATTTTGGAGGTGTTATAGACTGACTGATATGGTGTATGATTTAAAATATTGCTTCTAATGCCGCATACACACGGTCTGACTTTTCGGCTACAAAATAGCCTGTCCGACAGACTTTCGACTGACTTTTGGCGGACTTTTGGCGGACTTGCGGCAGACTTTCTTACGAACGGACTTGCCTACATACGATCACACAAAAGTTGGACGGATTCGTACGTGATGACGTACACCGGACTAAAATAAGGAAGTTGATAGCCAGTAGCCAATAGCTGCCCTAGCGTGGGTTTTTGTCCATCGGACTAGCACACAGACGAGCGGATTTCTGGGTCCGGCGTAGTTACGACGTAAAGATTTGAAGCACGTTTCAAATCTAAAGTCCGTCAGATTTGCGGCTGGAAAAGTCAGCTGAAAGTCCGCTGAAAGTCCGGGGAAGCCCACACACAATCAGATTGTCAGCCAACTTTAGTCCGTCGGACTTTTGTAGACGAAAAGTCCGACCGTGTGTATGCGGCATTATGCCCTGTACACACGATCGGACATTGATCGGACATTCCGACAACAAAATCCATGGATTTTTTCCGACGGATGTTGGCTCAAACTTGTCTTGCATACACACGGTCGCACAAAGTTGTCGGAAAATCCAATCGTTCTGAACGCGGTGACGTAAAACACGTACGTTGGGACTATAAATGGGGCAGTAGCCAATAGCTTTCGTCTTTATTCTGAGCATGCGTGGCACTTTGTGCATCGGATTTGTGTACACACGATCGGAATTTAATCGATCTGATTTTGTTGTCGGAAAATTTTATATTCTGCTCTCAAACTTTGTGCTTCGGAAATTCCGGCGGAAAAATTCTGATGGAGCCCACACACAAATGGAATTTCCGACAACACAATCCGATCGCACTTTTTCCGTCGGAAAATCCGACCGTGTGTACAGGGCATAAGATAACAGGCCATACTCTGCAACTAACACTTCCCATGTGCCTTTTATTTTTTTCTTTGCCCAAATATCTGGCGCTTCACACCTTGAAGAAAAACTCATAACTTCTATATGTGTGCTACACAATGGGCCATCACCTTAAAGAGGAAGTGCAGTCAAGCACAAATAATCCAACAAAAATGCAACAATATGCACTTCTTACACTTTAAATCCTAATTAGGAATTAGTACTTTTTTTTTTAAACCTTACTTTTTGCCTGTTAAACTGCTCCTTTTTCATACCCCACACTTCTTGTGCGAGCGGCCATGTTTACTAAGGGCAATAGTAGCCCTGGCCACAGTTTTTCTGCAATAGTCTATGTTGCCCTGCCTTGTCGGCCTGCGAAATCTCGTGCATGCGCAGTACAATGCCTCCTTGCTGCTGCTATAATAGCTTGTACACATTGGATCAGAAGCACTCTGCTCTCTGCACATGCGTGCCTGGGAGGCATTATACTCCTCCTATCTCTAACCTTATCCTGGCCCACTCCAGCACTGCAGCCTTCCTTGACTTTCTTGTGACTTCTCTCAGCCCTCCTTCACTCTCCCCGCCTCCTCCCTTGCTAGCAGAATTCTCCAGGTAGCTATATTGCAATGTATTCTCAGAAAATTACATTGGCTGCAGTTTGAAAGGAAAGGTAATTTTTAATAACATTCAATTACAAAATGATTAGTGTCGCAATCATATTCGCTATATTATTTTTTTCATTATTTGCTATTTTTATTCCACACGAAAGAGGAGTTACCCTTCAATTGTGTAGAAAAAAAACGAATCACAGACATGCCTCAAAACTATTTTCATTTAACATTCCAACCTTCTGGCTTTAAGAAACAGTTAAAAGAAGAAAGAAAATTGTAGTCAGTTGCAACTGTTTTTGCAGACCAAGCAGAGGAAACAATTATGGAATCACTCAATTCTGAGGAAAATATTATGGAATCACTATGTACTTTGCAGTTCTAAAACAAACATCTGCATCAGATAACATCCTGAAAAATGATGCCATCGTCATCAAACATCCTTTCAATTGATAGAATAAGAAAAGTGTCCAAAATCTCAATATAAACTTGTGCATTTATTGAAGATTTAATGACTGTCATTTCCCCGTACCTTTACCTGACATGCCACCCCATATCATCAATGATTGTGGAAATTTGCATGTTTTCTTTAGGCAGTTGTCTTTATACATTTCATTGGAATGGCACCAAACAAAAGTTTCGGCATCATAATGGTTTTCATTACCAAGAAAGACCAAGGAAGACATCAAAGCGTCAAGTTAGAAAACCTAAAGCAATATGCCTTAAAAGAATAAAATGCACAACAAAACAAATGAGGAATAAATGGTCAGAAACTGGAGTAAATGTTTGTACTAACACCTAAACAGAAAAAAAAACAAAGTTACAGTGGGCTAAAGAAAAGCAATCATGGATTATGGATAACTGGATGAAAGAGATATGCATTGGGTGGGGTGATGATGCTGGAATTTTTGTTTGGTGCTGTTCCAATGAAATGTATGAAGACTACTGCCTGAACAAAACATGCAAATTTCCACAATCATTGATGATATGGGGTTGCATGTCAGGTAAAGGGTATACTGGAGATGACAGTCATTAAATCTTCAATAAATGCACACGTTTATAATGAGATTTTGGACACTTTTCTTATTCCATCAAATAAGCACTCCAGCCTGGAAGATTTGGCTGCTCAAAGACCAGAGCACTTTTTACAATTTGGCACTGCCCTGCGTTAACTGGTAATTTCACAGTCATGCAATACTGTACCAAAATGAAATGCGTCCTTTTTTTCCCCACAGATAGAGTTTTCTTTTGATGGTATTTGATTGCCTCTGCAATTTTTATTTTTTGCGATATAAACGAAAAAAGACCGAAAATTTTGAAAACAAATTATATTTTCTATTTTTTGTTATAAAAAAATCCAATAAACTCCATTTTAGTCATACATTTAGGCCAAAATGTATTCAGCCACATCTTTGGTAAAAAAAAATGTCAATAAGCATGTATTTATTGGTTTGCGCAAAAGTTATAGCGTCTACAAACTAGGGTACATCTTCTGGAATTTACACAGCTTTTAGTTTATGACTGCCTATCCCATTTCTTGAGGTGCTAAAATGTTAGGGCAGTACACCCCCCCCCCCAATGACCCCATTTTGGAAAGTAGACACCCCAAGGAAATTTCTGAGAGGCACGTTTTTGTGACAATTTTTTTGTCACAAGTGATTGAGAAATGACAAAAAAAATTACACAAAGTTGTCACTAAATGATATATTGCTCACACATGCCATGGTTATATGTGGAATTACACCCCAAAATACATTCTGCTGCTTCTCCTGAGTATGGGGATACCACATGTGTAATAGGGCGTACACACGGTCGGACTTTGTTCGGACATTCCGACAACAAAATCCTAAGATTTTTTCCGACGGATGTTGGCTCAAACTTGTTTTGTCTACACACGGTCGCACAAAGTTGTCAGAAAATCCGATCGTTCTAAACGCGGTGACGTAAACCACGTATGTCGGGACTATAAACGGGGCAGTGACCAATAGCTTTCATCTCTTTATTTATTCTGAGCATGCGTGGCACTTTGTCCGTCGGATTTGTGTACACACGATCGGAATTTCCGACAACGGATTATGTTGTCGGAAAATTTTATCTCCTGCTCTTCAACTTTGTGTGTCGGAAAATCCGTTGGAAAATGTCCGATGGAGCCCACACATGGTCAGAATTTCCGACAACACCCTCCGATCTGACATTTTCCATCGGAAAATCCGACCGTGTGTACGGGGCATTAGACTTTTTGGTAGCCTAGCCGCATACAGGACTCTGAAAACCAAGCACCGTTTTCAGGATTTCTAAGGGCGTAAATTTATGATTTCACTCCTCACTACCTATCACAGTTTTGAAGGCCATAAAATGCCAAGATAGCACAACCCTCCCCCCCAAATGACCCTATTTTGGAAAGTAGACACCCCAAACTATTTGCTGAGAGAGATGTTGAGTCCATGGAATATTTAATATTTTGCCACAAGTTGCGGGAAAAATAATTTCCGTATCGTGAGAGCAAACGCTGTTGCTGTCAAAATAAATCAATCAGTGCTGCAGCTGAATGGCATACCTGAAAAGCAAACAATAGTAACGATAAAAGATTAACTCAATAAAACAACTTGATTTTTAACGCAATCTGTGCCTAAAAATATATGCCGAAGCATGGGGGCAATCCGCCCCTAATGTTAGGAGCAAATCGCTCCTCCACCCCTGCCCCCATGCTTCGGCATATATGCTCTTTTTTTTAACTGTGGGGGTGAAATCACCTCCTACAGTGCTGGAGTCACGGCTTTAGGTATCGTGGGAGCAAATGCTGTCAGAATAAATAAACCCATGCTGCAGCTGAATGGCGTACCTGCTAAGCAAATGATGGTTAACAATAAAACAAAGTAACATTACAGTAGAACAGTAAGACATACTATACCTGCAAAGCAAATACAATAAAACATAGTAAAAATAAAACATTACAGTTCTAAAATACAGTAAATATAGAGAGAGAACAATAGATATAGAACAATAGAGAGCAAACAATAGAGCGGACAACAGAGAGCGAACATAAGAGAAAGAACAATAGAAAGCGAAGAAAAATAAAACCAAAACAATTTTTGGCTTTTTTGTTTATTTATTTATTTTTTTTGTTTTTTGTGTGTTTTTTTTTTGCACTTTTATATAAACTGTAAACTGTAAACGTTCCAGATTAGGGTCTCTTAAAATGTGATGGCCATCTCATCTTTTGAGAGCCTGTGTAAGTGTGCCCTAGGACTGTGCAATGCTATACCCTACGCTAATACTCCACTAGTGTGAGGTTGCGTTTGAAACTGTCACAAATGCCAGTTTGGTCAAGACAGGGGGACAATAAAAGCAGGTGTCACTCCTAAATCCGCATTATCTGCAGACACGACATCTTCTTTGGGGATTTATTTGGGTAAGGGTACCAGGGAGGACATACAGAAAATGCCTCTCATGCAGCCGGCTCACTGCATTTTGATTGGGAAGTTGGGCCACAGCACCGCCTGGAAAGAGAAGGGCTGTGATGATCTCTTCCTGAAATTTAAGGAAGGATCCAGTTTGTCCTGAAGCTTTGTATAGCACATAAGCATTCAGCAGAGCCAATTGGAATAAATATACAGAAACTTTTTTATACCAGCGTCTGGCCTTACAAGCAATTAGGTACGGCGCCAACAACTGGTCGTTGAGGTCCACCCCTCCCATGTTAAGATTGTATTCATGGACACAGAGGGGTTTCTCCACAACACCAGTCGCCGTTGAATTTGGACCGTCGTGTCTGTGTGAAGGGAAGACAGAATGAAAACATTCTTATTATCCCTCCACTTCACAGCGAGCAAATTATTGCATCTCAAGCAGGCTCTCCCCCACAGCCTAAAATGGGAATCTACAAGCCGCTGGGGTAAGCCCCGGTGATTAGATCGCACGGTGCCACATGCGCCAATTCCATGATCAAACAAGTGACTAAAAAGTGGCACGCTTGTGTAATATTGTCCACATATAAGTGGTACCCCTTTCCGAATAAGGGTGACATCAAGCCCCACACAATCTTACCAGCGCTCCCTATGTAGTCTGGGCAGTTCTCCAGCTCTATGTAACTATCTCTTCCCTCGTAAACCATAAAACTATATGTATTGCCTGTTGCCCTGTCACAGAGCTTATACATCTTGACCCTATATCTGGCACAATTGCTGGGAAGATACTGTTTGAATGACAAGCGGGCAGAAAACTTAATCAGGGACTCATCAACGCAGACAACTTGATCAGGAGTAAACAAGGCTGCAAACTGCTAGTTGAAGTGGTTTACGAGGGGCCGAATTTTGTAGAGCTGGGGATTAGCGGAGATGAATTGACCAGCATACAAATTGCTTTGGTCCACAATAGATCTATAGAGATCTTCAGTGAAAAAGAGCGAATAAAAATCAAGTGACGTAAAATCAACTGTTTCCACCTGAATACCGAGGTGGCCAGTGAATGGGGTACGGGTGCTGCAGAAGTGGTGGGCTCCCAATTCGGATTGGCAAATGCAGCAGGAAGGGTACTATGGGCTCGAGGGGCCTGTCTTTATCTTCTTGGTGGCTGCGGGACACTAGTTGTGCTAGCCACCTTACCAGCTTGAACTGCACTTATGGGACTCTCCACCTCATTAAGTGTTACTGCAGTGCTGGATGTACGACCAGGATTTACCAAGCCACTGGTGCTTGCCAGTTCACCAGAAGGATGAGCGGCACTAGTACTGGCTCTCTGCTCCATACGAGAGCCCTGCGGTTCTTGCACCTCGACAACAGCAGAAGAACGGGGTCGGGTACGCCTGACCTTGCCAGGGACCACTACTCCGTCGTCAGAGCTATCTGTCAGGGTGCTCAGAACCGAGTAGGCCTCTTCACTAGTGTACCTTCGATTGCACATTTTGGCCTCTAAATTTACTGGTACAACTAGTGAGACTCACAGGAAAAAAGAGCACCTGACTGTCAGCGAGTGCTTCAAACGCTACCAAAATAACTGTTAACATTCGCAGGGATCAGGCCTGACACAGGGATCAGGCCTGACCCCTAGGCGGCCGTGCGCCTGACGTGAGGTAACGTCGTTTCGCCTACCCGGCCTGATCCCTGCGATCGCTAACAGGTTTTTTTGTAGCGTTTTGGTGAACTGGCAAGCGCCAACGGCCTAGTATACCCCGGTCGTAGTCATACCAGCACTGCAGTAACACTTGGTGATGTGGCAAGTCCCATAAGTGCAGTTCAGGCTGGTGAGGTGGCAAGCACAAGTAGTGTCCCGCTGCCACCAAGCGGGATGCATGGTTCTGCCTTTGATTTTTTGTTTACTCAACTTGACCTTACAGGTATGATATACATGGCTATTTAATTACTGTATTCTTTCAATCTTTTTTTTCTTCTCCTTCTTGTTAAATTATTTCATTTGTACTATGCATCATCGCTGGTGATAGCTGGTGAACTTCCCATGTTTTTAAATGTGAAAGGTTTTTGACAATATATTTTTTTGTATCATACTTTATTTTTCAAAATACAAAGTTTGCAATTAAAAAAAAAGAAAAGCTTACCTCTCTCCCATATTTTTTAACTAAGATGATTCTCCTCTTAAGATTTCTAGCTTCACCATAGCCACTGTGGCTTCTTCTGCAGCTTCTGCAAGGCCAGGATTGAGTCTTATCGGCTACATCCTTTCCACAATAAAAGACCACTTGAGTCAGTGTGTAAAGGGCATGTGCCATTTAAACCTGCCCCAGGGTTCTGGGACTTTGGTACATTAAGCATGGGCTGTGGCATTTAATGCATGCAAATTTTTAGCCCTATATTTTTCAATATTCAACCTCATGTGCCAAGAAGCCACCCATTCCTCTATTTTATCAAAGTCCTACTGAAGTGTTGCTACACCCTGGGCTTACCTATTTCCCTGCATAATTTGGTATTATCTGCAAATAATAATACTGATCTCCTGATTCCACTACGTCATTTATAAAACAAAGTTAAAAAGCATTGGCCCAAAGACAGAACCCTGAAGCACACTACTCATCACCCTGGTCCACTTAGAGGCTGAATCATTTACCATTACTGTCTACACCCTTCATGAAGCCAGGTTTCTATCCATGAACATACAATTAACTCTCAGATAATAAAGCTGCCTCGTCAATTTTTTCCTTTTAATTGCTTTATTACTAAGATTCAAATTTAGACTTGAATGTAAAGAATATTTGGTTCCATATAGTGAAAATTGAGTAGTAGGAATAATGGACTTTGACTGCATGTATAGAAAAGTATAACAAAGTTTTAACAGTTCACATAAATTACATATGTATATAGTGCACATTTAATAAAACACAAAAATTATACATAGAGAAAGGAACCATTGGTTAACCCAAGGGGAGTACCAATTATATACTTCCTGTGGGGATATACTATTTGTATCAGGAAAAGCCCACACTGAGATCCGGTATTTTCTCTTGGGTGTTCACAGGTCCTTGAAGAATTAAAGAATGCTCTACATGTTTCGCGATTGTAAATGCCGCTTCTTCAGGAGCTTCTGTATTTCTAGTTAGAAGAACAAACTTCAATTAGAATATAGTATAGACAATAATGCCGTGTACATACAGGCAGACTTTTCGACATCAAAGGTCCGACGGTCTTTCCGACGGACTTTCGACGGACTTTTGACGGACTTCTGACGAACTTTCAAACTGACTTGCCTACACTCGATCACACCAAAGTCCGACGGATTTGTACGTGATGACGTACGACTGGACTAAAATAAGGAAGTTGATAGCCAGTAGCCAATAGCTGCCCTAGTGTTGGTTTTCGTCTGTCGGACTAGCATACAGGCGAGCGGATTTTTCGTCCGGACTCGAGTCTGTCGGAAAAATTTGAAACATGTTCATCTAAAGTCCGTCTGATTTTCGCCCGAAAAAGTCCGCTGCAGGTCCGATGAAGCCCACACAAGGTCAGATTGTCTGACGGATTCGTCCCGTCGGACCAGTCCGGTCAAAAAGTCCGCCCGTGTGTACACGGCATAACATGTTTCAAATCTAAAGTCTGTCTGATTTTCACCCGAAAAAGTCTGCTGCATGTCCGATAAAGCCCACACACGGTCGGATTGTCCGACGAATTCGTCCCGTCGGACCAGTCCGGTCAAAAAGTCTGTCCATGTGTACACGGCATTAGATGTAAAATTATTGAGTTATGTACACGCATGCATATCGATCTACATTACATATGAACTCACCACGAATGGTTCTAAAGAGGGTTTCAACGCTCACCCATACCCGAATGATGCAGCAGCTGAATAACCACCTTCCAATAAGGGGAGGAAGACCACGGCCCCGTTGCGGAACACAGGATCAACACATAGAAAAGAATATCGGGTTGCACCAGGTAACTAAAGATATGAGATAGAAAGATAAGTGCTAGACTAACTTTAATAGAAATGGGCGTATGTTCAAGTAAACATTGCTATACTTACATTCAGGTCCATAAATATTGGGACATCGACACAATTCTAATCTTTTTGGCTCTATACACCACCACAATGGATTTGAAATGAAATGAACAAGATGTGCTTTAATTGAAGACTTTCAGCTTTAATTTGAGGGTATTTATGGTATTTACATCTAAATCAGGTGAACGGTTTAGGAATTACAACAGTTTGTATATGTGTCTCCCACTTTTTAAGGGACCAAAAGTAATGGGACAATTGGCTGCTCAGCTGTTCCATGGCCAGGTGTGTGTTATTCCCACATTATCCCATTTACAAGGAGCAGATAAAAGGTCCAGAGTTAATTTCAAGTGTGCTATTTGCATTTGGAATCTGTTGCTGTCAACTCTCAATATGAGATCCAAAGAGCTGTCACTATCAGTGAAGCAAGCCATCATTAGGCTGAAAAAACAAAACAAACCCATCAGAGAGATAGCAAAAACATTAGGTGTGGCCAAATCAACTGTTTGGAACATCCTTAAAAAGAAAGAATGCACCGGTGAGCTCATCAACACCAAAAGACCTGGAAGACCATGTGTCTCAAAGTCAACAATCAAGAGAAGACTTCACCATAGTGAATACAGAGGATTCACCACAAGATGTAAACCATTGGTGAGCCTCAAAAACAGGAAGGCCAGATTAGAGTTTGCCAAACAACATCCAAAGAAGCCTTCACAGTTCTGGAACAACATCCTATGGACAGATGAGACCAAGATCAACTTGTACCAGAGTGATGGGAAGAGAAGAGTATGGAGAAGGAAAGGAACTGCTCATGATCGAAAGCATACCACCTCATCAGTGAAGCATGGTGGTGGTAGTGTCATGGCGTAGGCATGTATGGCTGCCAATGGAGCTGGTTCTCTTGTATTTATTGATGATGTGACTGCTGACAAAAGCAGTAGGATGAATTCTGAAGTGTTTTGGGCAATGTTATCTGCTTATATTCAGCAAAATTCTTCAGAACTCATTGGACGGCGCTTCACAATGCAGATGGACAATGAAACAAAGCTTACTGCGAAAGCAACCAAAAAGTTTTTTAAGGGAAAGAAATGGAATGTTATGCAATGGCCAAGTCAATCACCTGACCTGAATCCGATTGAGCATGCATTTCACTTGCTGAAGACAAAACTGAAGGGAAAATGCCCCAAGAACAAGCAGGAACTGAAGACTGTTGCAGTAGAGGCCTGGCAGAGCATCACCAGGGATGAAACCCAGCGTCTGGTGATGTCTATGCATTCCAGACTTCAGGCTGTAATTGACTGCAAAGGTTTTGCAACGAAGTATTAAAAAGTGAAAGTTTGATGGATGATTGTTAATCTGTCCCATTACTTTTGGTCCCTAAAAAAGTGGGAGGCACATATAGAAACTGTTGTAATTCCTACACCGTTCACCTGATTTGGATGTAAATACCCTCAAATTAAAGCTGAAAGTCTGCAGTTAAAGCTGAAAATGTTCGTTTCATGTTAAATGTTTGTTTCATTTCAAATCAATTGTGGTAGTGTATAGAGCCAAAAAGATTAGAATTGTGTTGATGTCCCAATATTTATGGCCCTGACTGTATGTGCATGTGAGTCCAACTTTAAAATTAATTATATCATGCATTAATGGCATTTATCCAATATACCAGAATGTATGGATTGCAAAACCTAAATACATTCTATGTGTTACAGATAGGTCTTTATCTTATCTAAGGCAACCTCAGTGCTCACGGGCAAACTTATGGCTATACTGCATTAGACATGTAAGTATGGCAACGTTTACTTGAACATACGCCCTATTCTATTAAACTTAGTCTAGCACTTATCTTTATATCTCATATCTTTAGTTACCTGGTGCACCCCCATATTCCATTCTATGTGTTGGTCCTTTGCTGTGTTCAGCACCAGGGCCGTGGTATTCCTTCCCTTATTGGAGAGGTGGTTGTTCAGCTGCTGCATCATTCTGGTATGGGTGAGCGTTGAAAGCCTCTTTAGCACCATTCGTGGTGAGTTCATATGTAATGTACATTGATATGCATGCGTGTATGCACCTCAATAATTTTACATCTTATTGTCTATACCATATTCTAATTGAAGTTTGTTCTTCTAACTAGAAATACAGAAGCTCCTGAAGAAGTGACATTTACAGTCACAAAACATGTAGAGCATTTTTTAATTCTTCAGGGACCTTTGAATACCCAAGAGAAAATACCGTATCTCAGTGTGGGCTTTTTCTGATACAAATAGTAAAGCCCCACAGGAAGTATATAATTGGTACTCCCCTTGGGTTAACCAATGGGTCCTTTCTCTATGTATAATTTTTGTGTTTTATTAAATGTGTACTGTA
Organism: Lithobates septentrionalis; assembly: GCA_037952835.1. Taxonomy (NCBI): domain Eukaryota; kingdom Metazoa; phylum Chordata; class Amphibia; order Anura; family Ranidae; genus Lithobates; species Lithobates septentrionalis. Next base: position 326,702 of record JBBDGP010004233.1, on the reverse strand, counting down.
TACATATGGAATTTATGTGAACTATTAAAACGTTGTTATACTTTTCTATATGTGCCGTCAAAGTCCATTTTTCCTACTACTCAATTTTCTCAAATTTGTTAGCATGTGGCAAATGTATATTTGGAGTGTTTGATTGCCACCCCAGGGCATTGCAATCAATTCATTCTGGTTCCATATAGTGTCACACATAAAAAAAGTGTGGCTTATAGAAGTTATTGTGGTAACCACGTATATATCTCTTTTGTGTAACTTAACTCAAGTGAACTAATTCAAGAGATCACACAGTGATCGCTTTTGTCTTCGATGTACCAAATGTGTACATCTATAATGAGCTCTTTGTTATTTGCTATTTGAATTTAACAAATCTAGTATAGAATTTTTTCAGTTGGAGCTTCTACCATTTAACCCATGAAATTGTTTTTTAATATGTCCAGGAACCGACAGGCCCTAGTTAAGTGTACAACACCATTTGTCCATTAACCCCTTGGAGCTGGCACTCGAAGGTGGGGTTTATGATCGCAAGCAGCGATTGTGAGATTTCTGTTAACCACCAGTAACTGTTCCGGGAGCACGCAAGGCACGCGCTCTTGGCACAGCTATCCCACCAATTCACGCAAATATGAGGCTGCTTGGCGCAAGGCCCACCCGCTGAGAAGCCGCATATTTGCATGTGGCCGCGCCAACAGTTTAATTATTTTGCTAATTGATGTCCTCCATAATGATAATATTACCCTATTTTCCCACCATTTCTATCTGCAAAAATGGGTTAATCGCTTCCTCCTCCTTTATGTTCAGTAGCCTGTAACATACTCTCATGTATAATTTAACATTGATTGCATCCATGTGAATCCACAGCCAAAAGACTCTGCTGCATCAATAACATTTGTTATCCTCTTTCACGGTCACTTTCAGATTGTTCTTAGCATGTCAAGATACCCCTCCACCCCATCTCCCAACCCTGTAACTCTGAAAGAGAGTATAGCCTTGGATGCGTGCAGCCCAGCCCCATGAGCAGTCCTTTCAAGTTTCTGATACTCTGTCAAAGTCTTCTTCTAGTAAGAGAAGTTCTAATTTATTCATTTTGTTTGCCATACTCCTAGCATTTGTGGTGTACATGCCTTTTGGTTTCGTACTAGCATCTAGCATTTTATTTAGCGTATGTATTATTTATTCTTGCACAGTCACCCCTGGGCCAAAGGTCCTCAAGGAACAATAGTGACCCACAGTTCCATAGTTCCATAGTTACATAGTAGGTGAGGTTTAAAAAAGACAGTCCATCAAGTCCAACCTATGTGTGTGAGTATATGTCAGTGTTACATTGTATATCTCTGTATGTTGTGATCGTTCAGGTGCTTATCTAATAGTTTTTTAAACTAACGATGCTCCCCGCTGAGACCACCACCTGTGGAAGGGAATTCCACATCTTTGCCACTCTTGGAGTAAAGGGCCCTCTACGTAGTTTAAGGTTAAACCTCTTTTCTTCTAATTTTAATGAGTGGCCTTGTATCTTGTTAAACTCCCTTCCGCAAAAAAGTTTTATCCCTATTGTGGGGGTCACCAGTACGGTATTTATAAATTGAAATAATATCCCCTCTTCTCCAGAGTGAATACGTTCAGTGCTCGCAACCTTTCCTCATAACTAATATCCTCCAGCCCCCTTATTAGCTTGGATGCCCTTCTTTATACTCCATTTCCAGTACATCCTTCCTGAGGACTGGTGCCCAGAACTGGACAGCATACTTTAGGTGCGGCTGGACCAAAGTCTTGTAGAGCGAGAGAATTATCACTTTATCTCTGGAGTTGATCCCCTTTTTAATGCATGCCAATATTCTGTTTGCTTTGTTTGCTGCGGCCAGTAAACCGCCCATGGCAATATCTATACAAAAATGAGTATTATAAGTACAATTCTGGTGAAACTCAAAATTAAAAGAGCCACAGAATAATTTTAAACTTTTTAAAAATCTAACCCAAATAGTGGAAATTTTGGGTATCAGGAATCTGGGAAGGTGACTCACATGGACTTCACAAAAGTGAATAAGGAAGGAGGCCTGTAAAACGATATATGGTTGTAAAAAAAACATTTCTATCTACTTCCATAAACAGAAAAACACAGGCAAGCCCACATATGAAGTTCATTAAAAAGGAGAAGTGTGGAATACATTCACTGGTCGCACACTATAGGGAAAGCTACTCTGGTATATATATATATATATATATATATATATATATATATATATATATATATATATATATATACAGGCCATCTGAATCAGCCAAACAAACCACAATTTGTGCTGGTCCGCGCCCATCATGGTGCCACTGGTATCAACATGGTGGGGTGTGTACAACACCTGCCAGTTCAATGGGCGACTGCACTGTTGCAATAGGCAAGCTCATGCAAACACAGCACCACAATGTGCATTGTGACATCACGCGCATGCACAAGAAGGCCAGAGCTTGGCAAAGGGTCCAAGGATGCCACCACCACAGACAGTAGCCTACTCCAGCCACTCCCATCCTTTATATCCAGGTACCTACCCTTGCGGATTGCTTGTATTGTTAGTTTATGTTGGGGAGAGAGGTTTGTCATTTTGCCCAACGGTGAGATCCTAAAGTTACAAATCTTTGCTAGCTGTTAAACAAAGGGAGTGGTTTACTTATTATCATGTGATTGCTGTGCATTCTTTGTAGAAAGGACAAAACAAGAATTCTGATGCCACATGCACAAACATATTCACAGTATATATATAGGGAATCTTCCAGTTGGAAGGCATGTTGCCCAGGTTCATAATGGCAAATTTCTGAAAATGTGGACCATGTACACATGCCGAAGAGGAAAGGAGATTGGAACAAATATCTTCTCCAATTGGAGTAAAAGGGATATGTAGATTAAATGCAACCTCTCCCCCTGGTTTAAAAGATATTTGTCAGGAAAAAATCGATTCAATGAGTATCACCGTTGGGCATTGGCAAAGAAAGTTTATTGTAATGTTATATGTACACTATTCTACTATATTACTACTATTATTCTATATGCCTGTAATTCGGGGTACCAATGCAAAATAATTTTTTGTACATTTGATACATTTTTGTATAACAAAAATTGAATATTTGTATAACATTTGGTTATGGTTTTGGCTGCAAGAAAGTCCCTTGGGAGAATTCCTCTTTTTTTCTATTATCTGAACATCTTTCTTCAGTGGAGTGCTCACCCAAAACTGAACATATTCTTATCAATGGTGCTTTTAAATAAACACACGCGTATGCTCCATTCTAGTTTTTTGAGCACATAACTTTGTGTATATTGCAAAACACTACAACAGTGGGTGTACTTATCTTGCGTGCAGGCTGAAAACGTAATTCATGTGCAAATACTCAGCTTCTGACTTGGGTAGATTGGTTGGTCTGTCATCCATGCTAGCTCATCCATCTGCAGGTGTTAACAGGAATGAGGTTGCAGTTACTGATGATTTAGTCAGACAGTGGGGCAGCTTATTATTCATCTAGCCTTTGCATGTGCCATGTCCGTATGCTGATGCATTTTGTCCTTACTTCAAAGGACTTCCTTAGGAAGAAGTTTAAAATGAATTATAATATACATTTTATAGATATCTTTAACAATAATACAAATATTTTTGATATTGCCCTGTGTTTGCGGAGTGTATATTTTGTGTTACTTAATTCTTCCTTAACAGAACTACACCCTCCTCATTGAGGTACAGTCCATGCCTATTTTCGAGCCTGACTGAAAAGGTCAGTCGTGTACTCCATGAACCCTGGAACTTTTAGGCTCTCCACTGGCCTTTGAGCTCCTCACCCTTCCTTCTATTTATGGAAGGAAGAATTTTCCACCACCATGTCTGAATTCAAAGGCAAAATGTTGGTGCCATTAAAGGTTGCAGACAACATGGATCACAAGCAAGCCACTTTAGACTCCTTGCTTGGGTGCATTTATGCCACTCTGCTTCAGGATCTATGCCTTTCCGCACCCCAAGCTTTTTTTTTTAACTGTTCTAGAGAATTGAAATGTAGGGAATCCCAGTGATTCCACTGGCCTAGTAGGATGTGGTATTTGGACATACTTCAGGATGACTCTTCTTGAGGCCTTTCGGATCATCTGGAACTTCTGTCTCATGTATTGGTCCATCACCTTGCTTCTTGGTGACTGGCTTTAACAGCATAGCTGTTAAAGCCCAGATCCTGTGGGACAGGGACTTTTATAATTCAATAGTTTGCATGCGTGTCAAATCGGCGGCTATTGCGCAGACTTTGCACCAATTCCCAAAAGTAGTTCCTATACAGTAGTTTGTATAGACATCTGTGCAGGATCCCGCACAGATGTCTGTCAAATTAACACTGAAGTTAGACTACATTGCTGGGTTGAAATCCAGCAAGTTCAGCTGATGTTCAGCAATGTGAATACTTAGTCATGCACTCCACAAATCTAGCCCTTATGGAGAAGTGGCAAGAAGAAAGCCATAAGAAGTCCTGTTTGCAGTTTGCGAGAAGCCATGTGGGAGACACAGCAAACACGTGGAAGAAGGTGCTCTGGTCAGATGAGACCAAAATTTAACTTATTGGTATAAAAGCAAAACTCTATGTGTGGCAGAAAACTAACACTGCACATCACCCTGAACACACCATCCCCACCGTGAAACATGGTGGTGGCAGCATCATGTTGTGGGAATGCTTTTCTTCAACAGGGACAGAGAAGCTGGTCAGAGTTGTTGGGAAGATGGATGGAGCCAAATACAGGGCAATCTCACAAGAAAACTTGTTAGAGTCTGCAAAAGACTTGAGACTGGGGCGGAGGTTCACCTTCCAGAAGGACAATGTAAACATACAGCCAGAGATACAACAGAATGGTTTCAATTAGGGATGAGCTTCGAGTTTGAGTCGAACTCATGTTCGACTCGAACATTGGCTGTTCGCAAGTTCGCCGAACAGCGAACAATTTGGGGTGTTCGCGGCAAATTCGAATGCCGCGGAACAGCCTTTAAAAGTCTATGGGAGAAATCAAAAGTGCTAATTTTAAAGGCTAATATGCAAGTTATTGTCATAAAAAAGTGTTTGGGGACCCGGGTCCTGCCCCAGGGGACATGGATCAATGCAAAAAAAAGTTTTAAAAACGGCCGTTTTTTCAGGAGCAGTGATTTTAATAATGCTTAAAGTCAAACAATAAAAGTGTAATATCCCTTTAAATTTCGTACCGGGGGGGGGGGTGTCTATAGTATGCCTGTAAAGGGGCGCATGTTTCCTGTGTTTAGAACAGTCTGACAGCAAAATGACATTTTGAAGGAAAAACCCATTTAAAACTACCCGCGGCTATTGCATTGCCGACAATACACATAGAAGTTCATTGATAAAAACGGCATGGGAATTCCCCAAAGGGGAACCCCGAACCAAAATTTAAAAAAAAAATGACGTGGGAGTCCCCCTAAATTCCATACCAGGCCCTTCAGGTCTGGTATGGATATTAAGGGGAACCCCGGCCAAAATTTAAAAAAAAATGACGTGTGGTTCCCCCTAAATTCCATACCAGACCCTTCAGGTCTGGTATGGATTTTAAGGGGAACCCCGCGCCAAAAAAAAAAAACGGCGTGGGATCCCCCCAAAAGTCCATACCAGACCCTTATCCGAGCACGCAACCTGGCAGGCCGCAGAAAAAGAGGGGGGACGAGAGTGCGCCCCCCCCTCCTGAACCATACCAGGCCACATGCCCTCAACATTGGGAGGGTGCTTTGGGGTAGCCCCCCAAAACACCTTGTCCCCACAACCCTGGCCGTCGGTTGTGGGGGTCTGCGGGCGGGGGGCTTATCGGAATCTGGAAGCCCCTTTAACAAGGGGACCCCCAGATCCCCCCCCCCTGTGTGAAATGGTAAGGGGGTACTTACCCCTACCATTTCACTAAAAAACTGTCAAAAATGTTAAAAATGACGAGAGACAGTTTTTGACAATTCCTTTATTTAAATGCTTCTTCTTTCTTCTATCTTCCTTCATCTTCTGGTTCTTCTGGTTCTTCTGGCTCTTCTGGTTCTTCCTCCGGTGTTCTCATCCAGCATCTCCTCTGCAGCGTCTTCTATCTTCTTCTCCTCGGGCCGCTCCACATCCATGGCATGGGGGGAAGGCTCCCGCTCTTCTCTTCTTCTTTTCTTCTCTTCTTCTCTTCTTCATTTTCTTCTCTGGGCCGCTCCGCACCCATGCTGGCATGGAGGGAGCCTCCCGCTGTGTGACGGCGCTCCTCGTCTGACAGTTCTTAAATAACGGGGGACGGGGCCACCCGGTGACCCCGCCCCCCTCTGACGCACGGGACATGACGGGACTTCCCTGTGGCATTCCCCGTGACGTCACAGGGAAGTCCCGTCAAGTCACTGTGCGTCAGAGGGGGTGGGGGTCACCGGGTGGCCCCGCCCCCCGTTATTTAAGAACTGTCAGACGAGGAGCGCCGTCACACAGCGGGTGCCTCCCTCCATGCCAGCATGGGTGCGGAGCGGCCCGGAGAAGAAAATGAAGAAGAGAAGAAGAGAAGAAGAGAAAGAAAGAAGAAGAGAAGAGCGGGAGCCTCCCCCCATGCCATGGGTGCGGAGCGGCCCGAGGAGAAGAAGATGCCGCGGAGGAGATGCTGGATGAGAATGCCGGAGGAAGAACCAGAAGAGCCAGAAGAACCAGAAGATGAAGGAAAATAGAAGAAAGAAGAAGCATTTAAATAAAGGAATTGTCAAAAACTGTCTTGTCATTTTTAACATTTTTGACAGTTTTTTAGTGAAATGGTAGGGGTAAGTACCCCCTTACCATTTCACACGGGGGGCGGGATCTGGGGATCCCCTTGTTAAAGGGGGCTTCCAGATTCCGATAACCCCCCAGCCCGCAGACCCCCACAACCACCGGCCAGGGTTGTGGGGATGAGGCCCTTGTCCTCATCAACATGGGGACAAGGTGTTTTGGGGGGCTACCCCAAAGCACCCTCCCAATGTTGAGGGCATGTGGCCTGGTACGGTTCAGGAGGGGGGGGGCGCACTCTTGTCCCCCCTCTTTTCCTGCGGCCTGCCAGGTTGCGTGCTCGGATAAGGGTCTGGTATGGATTTTTGGGGGGACCCCACGCCGTTTTTTTTTTTTTTTTTTGGCGCGGGGTTCCCCTTAAAATTCATACCAGACCTGAAGGGTCTGGTATGGAATTTAGGGGGAACCCCACGTCATTTTTTTAAAAAATTTTGGCCGGGGTTCCCCTTAATATCCATACCAGACCTGAAGGGCCTGGTATGGAATTTAGGGGGGGACTCCCACGTCATTTTTTTTTTAAATTTTGCTTCGGGGTTCCCCTTTGGGGAATTCCCATGCCGTTTTTATCAATGAACTTCTATGTGTATTGTCGGCAATGCAATAGCCGCAGGTAGTTTTAAATGGGTTTTTTCCTTCAAAATGTCATTTTGCTGTCAGACTGTTCTAAACACAGGAAACATGCGCCCCTTTACAGGCATACTATAGACACCCCCCAGGTACGAAATTTAAAGGGATATTACACTTTTATTGTTTGATTTTAAGCATTATTAAAATCACTGCTTCTGAAAAAACATCCGTTTTTAAAACTTTTTTTGCATTGATCCATGTCCCCTGGGGCAAGACCCAGGTCCCCAAACACTTTTTATGACAATAACTTGCATATTAGCCTTTAAAATTAGCACTTTTGATTATTCATGTTCGTGTCCTTTAACGGTGTTCGCGTGTTCGAACGAACTTTTTTCCTGTTCGCATGTTCTGGTGCGAACCGAACAGGGGGGTGTTCGGCTCATCCCTAGTTTCAATCAAAGCATATTTATGTGTTAGAATGGCCCAGTCAAAATCCAGACCTAAATCCAATTGAGAATCTGTGGCAAGACACGGAAATTGTTGTTGCTCACAGACGCTCTCCATCCAATCTAACAGAGCTTGAGCTATTTTGCAAAGAAGAATGGGCAAAATTTTCACTCTCTAGATGTGCAAAGCTTGTAGAGACATACCCAAAAAGACTTGCAGCTGTAATTGCAGCAAAAGGCAGTTCTGCAAAGTATTGACTCAGGGGGGCTGAATACAAATGCACGCCACACTTTTCAGATATTTATTTGTAAAACATTTTGAAAAACATTTATCATTTTCCTTCCACTTGACACTTATGTGCCCTTTTATGTTGGTCTATCACAACAAATCCAAATTAAATACATTTACGATTTTGATTGTAAATTGACAAAATGTGGAAAATGTCAAGGGGTATGAATACTTTTCCAAGGCACTGTGGTCCTGAAAAACATACAAAAACGTGGAAGAAGACTTTCGCTTTTGGATTCAGTTGGTCTTTCTGAAAGTGTATAAATCCTATGTAAATTACATTAAAATCAAACTATATTTTATTACTTACTTATTTTCTGCAGCTTCCCTTTATGCGCAAAGATACCTAGGGGTTGAGTTGCTAAAACTGGAGCGTGCAAAACCTGGTGCACCTCTGCAGAGAAACCAATCAGCTTACAGTTTTTTTTGTCAACGCTTAATTGAACAAGCTAGTTACAAGCTGATTTGCTACGATGCACAGCTGCACCAGATTTTGCATTCTCCAGTTTCAGTAAATCAACTCCTATGTATTATTTTTGTTATACTAAATTGATATTACGGCAACAATTTTCACAGTTTTTTACAAAATTAAGGGAGACAGTATAGTTACAAACACAATCTAACACAGGAAGGTTCCGAGAAGGGTTCAGGGGGCTTACAATCTAAAGTAAGAGAGGTAGTGGATACAAAAGGTAATTACTGTAGGAAAATACATTTCCAGTTGTTAGGTTGTTAGATGAATTTTCAAGGATCACCTGAAGGCAGGCAGTGTAAGTGATGGCTGGATGGGTTGGGCTGGATGGGTGGGGCTTTGAAAAAAACCCTGGAGACAAGCATGGGAAGAGGTGACAAGCGGGCTAGAGAGCAGGAGATATTGGGAGTGAAAAGAACAGTTTGGGTGATATTTTGAGATGCAGCTGGTGATGTAGCTTGGGGCAAAGTGAATGGCTTTATATGTTGTGTTGTGGCAAGGGGAACCAAGTGGAGGGAAATGATAAATTTAAGCAGGCAAAAGGCCTTCCATGGAACATTTCCTTTATTGCTAAGTTTCCTTTATTACTATTACTAAGTTTACCAAAGGTCGTGAATGCCAGAAGGACATTGGAACTGTGTCTTCCAAATGGTCTTTTCAGTATCTGACAACCCTATAAACACCATTAGGGATGAGCCGAATGTTCGCATCAGAACATTCGAACGGACCAAAAGTTTGCGCGAACTTTCGAACCCTGTTAAAGTCTATGGGACTCGAACATGAGAAATCAAAAGTGAGGGTTTTAAAGGCCAATATGCAAGTTATTGTCCTAAAAAGGGTTTGGGGACCCTTGCTTAAAGTGAAAAAATAAAAGTTAAATATTCCTTTAAATATCGTGCCTGGGGAGTGTCTATAGTATGCCTGTAAAGTGGCGTGTGTTTCCCGTTTTTAGAACAGTCCCTGCTCAAAATGAAATTTCTAAAGGAAAAAAGTCACTTAAAACTGCTTGTGGCTTTAATGTCATGTCTGGTCCTGGCAATATGGATGAAAATCATTGAGAAACCCCCCCAGCCCATTACCAGCCCCTTTGGGTCTTGTATGAATATTAAGGGGAACCCCACACCCAAATAAAAAAGGAAAGGCGTTGGGCCCCCAGGCCCTATATACTCTGAATAGCAGTTTACAGGCGGTGCAAACAAGAGAGGGACTGCAGGTTTGTTCTTAAGTAGAATCTGTTTGTAATTTTGAACTGGTACATTCTTTACGTGTAGCTCCAGCCAAAAAAACTATTTTTAAGCTTTTTGGAAAACATAGGGAAGGATTATCACCCCTGTAACATTTGTTTTGCTGTCTGTGCGCCTGTTCAGAAGATTTCACCTCAGTTTCTAACCCAATGACAATTGGATTTTGAAAATATGGGGGTTTTAGTGAAACAAGGAACTCTTACAGGAGAGAAATTTCCTTCCTACGGGTAGATTTCCTCTCACTTCCTGTTGTCTCCTTCCGTTTGCAAGTAGGAGTCATTTGTAAGTTGGATGTTTGAATGTAGGGGCCTGCCCTATATAGTGTGCAGAAATTTGGGCCTTAGGTTTTGGTGTTGCCACAACACTATAAGCCCTCACAGTTACTTTTGGTGGGCGCAGGAACGGACCCTGCTGTTAAATATTAGATCAAGAATTGTAATTACATGCCCCTGTTAAACAGGGGCTGAAAAATTGGGCCTAAGGCACTGGTGCTGGTGCCACAACACTGCAACCCCTCACAGATACTCTAGTTGGAGTGCAGGAATGAGCCCTGCTGCAAAGTATTGCATCAAAAATTGTAATTACACGCCCCTGTTAAACAGGGGAAGAAAAATTGGGCCTTAGCCACTAGTGGTGATGCCCAGAACCAAAAATGTTCTTACCAGCTATCAGCATGAACATTGAGGAGGAAGAGGATTGTCACTCATAATAGTCACTGAGCATCAGCATAGGCAGTCTTGAAGGGATCTCATATAAAAAAAAAAATTATTCGGTTATATCAGCATCAGGTGCTTGGTAGCTGGTGATCCAAGACTGATTCATTTTTATGAAGGTCAGCCGATCGACCGATTCGGTGGACAGGCGCACCCTGTGATCGGTTACAAAGCCTCTAGCAGCACTGAATGTGCGTTCCGAAAGAACGCTGGATGCAGGACAGGCCAGTAGCTCAATTGCATACTGTGCAAGCTCTGGCCAGTGATCCATCCTCAAGACCCAGTAACTCAGAGGATTTTCGGTGGGAAAGGTATCCAAGTCTGATCTTGCCCCTAGGTATTCCTGTACCATGTGAATCAGACACTGGCGATGGTTGCTGGAACCGATCATACCTTGGGGCTGCGGACTAAAAAACTGTCTGAACGCATCAGTCAGGCGGCTACCTTCTCCGCCGCTCCTTCTGTGACTGACCGAAGCCTCAGCAACGTGTTGTCCAGGAGGACCAGGAAACTGTAACCTCTCAGGCTCTGGAAACGCGTTGCACAAACCTTTCTGCAAGGCCTCCCGAAGATGTAACATCCTCTGCTCCCTCTGTGACAGCAAGATAAGGTCCGTAACCTTACTCTTGTAATGTGGATCAAGGAGGGTTGCCAGCCAGTAATGATTCCTCTCCTTGATACCACGAATATGAGGATCCTTCCGCAGGCTTTGCAGGATCAAGGAGGCCATGCAGCTTAGGTTTGCTGAGGCATTCGGTCCAGAGTTCTCTGGGTCACTAAGGACAACATGATCCACAGCCACCTCCTCCCAGCCACGTACAAGTCCATGGGTTTCTTTGGACTTTACATGATCCCTTGAAGACTGCTGCTGAGTGCTAGGCCCCACCTCCATGCTGACACAATCCTCCTCCTCGTCCTCTTCCTGTGTGATCAGCGGGCACGCAGGAACACTCTCTGGATAAAGGGGGTCTTGAGAGGTAAGGAAGTCCTCCTCTTCCTCCCTCTGTTCTGCCTCAAGTGCCCTGTCCATTATTCCACACAGTGTGTGCTCCAACAGGTGGACAAGAGGGACAGTGTCACTGATGCATGCACTGTCACTGCTCACCATCCTCGTGGCCTCCTCAAATGGTGACAGGACAGTGCATGGATCCCTGATCATGGCCCACTGGCGTGGGGGAAAAACCAAGCCCCCCCGACCCTGTCCTGGTGCCATAGCCGCACAGGTACTCGTTGATGGCCCTCTCCTGCATGTGCAGCTGCTGCAGCATAGACAACATTGAGTTCCACCAGGTGGGCATGTCACAGATTAGGCGGTTCTTGGGCAGGTTAAATTCCTTTTGGAGGTCAGCCAGCCAAGCAGTGGCATTATATGACTGGCGGAAATGCACACAGACTTTCCTGGCCTGCCTCAGGACATCCTGTAAGCCTGGGTACCTGCCCAAGAACCGCTGCACCACCAAGTTAAGGACGTGAGCCAAACAGGGCACATGGGTCAATTGTCGCAAACCACCATTCCTGCCTTAAGCTGGTGTGGCGTCAACCACCTCAGAGTCTGCCCCTGCAGAGCTGACAGAATCTCTGCCCCAGTGTGGCTCCTGTCCCCCAAGCACACCAGCTCAAGCACCGCATGGAATCTTTTTGCGTGTGTGCTTGCGTAGCCCCTTGAATGCCTACAGAGCACCGCTGGTTCCGAGGACAAATCAGCACAGGAAGAGGCCATGGAGAAAGAAGAAGGGGAGGGGGTGGAGGAGAGAGGTGTGGCCGAATCACCACTAGTAGAATTTTGGAGGCGTGGTGGCGGAACTACCTCCAACACTACTGCATCCTGTCCTGCATCCTTCCCAGCTGCCAGCAGAGTCACCCAGTGCGCGGTGAAAGACAGGTAACGTCCCTGTTCATGCCTGCTGGACCATGAGTCAGCGGTAATATGCACCTTACCGCTGACCGCCCTGTCCAGTGAGGCATGGACATTGCCTTCCACATGCCAATAGAGAGCCGGAATCGCCTTCCGTGAAAAAAAGTGGCGTTTGGGAACCTGCCACTGAGGTACCGCACATTCCACAAACTCATGGAAGGGGGCAGAGTTTACCAACTGAAAAGGCAACAGTTGAAGTGCTAGCAATTTAGCCAAGCTAGCATTCAACCGCTGGGCATGTGGATGTCACCGTTGGAGCAACTGGGGTAGGGAAATCTGCCTGCTAGAATCGGATGTTGGTGTACCGATAGCAGATTGCCCGCAAGTACGTGGCAGTGGCACACCTAATTCTACACCTTCATTTCTCTCAGTGCAGGTTTCTGAGAGGACTGAAGGTATAGTGGGGTTGAAGATCCCAGCTGATGAGGAGGAGCAAGGAGAGGTCCGCTTTGTTCTTTGGTGTGGGTCTTTTAGGTAGTGTTGCCAACGTTCTGCATGGGAGCTCGACATATGTCTGATTAAGCATGTGGTGCCCAAGCGCTTGCTGTCTAGTCCATGCTTGATACGCTTCAGACACATGTTGAAAATAGCACCAGTGCAATCTGCTGCACACATCTCAAAAAAGGCCCACACCAAAGAACTTTTGGAATAACGTGCGGAGTCACCAGCGCCCTGCACTTGCGGAGCTCTGCAGTGTGATTCAGTCAGTTGGCTGCCCTTAAGCTGGCCCCTGGAGGGCATCCTGCCTCGTTGGAGATGTACCTCCTCCTCCTTCTCCTCTGCCTCCTCCTCCTCTCTCCTATCAGGCATCCCAAGTAGAGTGAGTGAGCTCATCATCCCCTCCCTCCTCATCACTGGAGCAAACCTGGCAGTATGCTGCAGCTGGGGGAACATGACTGCCAGTTTGTTGTCCTTCTTGGGCAACCCCTCTCTCTGGGCTCACGTTACTGCCTTCCTCAAGCTGGGTACCATCATCAGAGCCTTCATCCTCCGGCAGCATGTACCCGACACTGTGGTTGAACAGTTTGGGGGACTCCTCCGGTGGGGCTAGGGAAGGAGTAACTGATGATGACCTTAAGTCCAAGGAATAGGCCACTTTGGCACCTGCATTGGCAGCCAAGGTAGCCTGGGTGACAGAGGATGAGGGGGATGAGGACGGCTTGGTCATCCACTCTACCAACTCCTTGGCATGTTGTGGCTCAACACGGCCAGCTACCGAGAAAAAGGACAAGCATGCACCACAGCCACGTGCTGATGAGGATGCACTGTGTCCACGACCAGCACTGTTGCCTCTAGACACAGAGCCTGCTTGCCCTCTTTTATTGGCCTGTGACTGTCTGCCTCTCTTTGTTGGCCTTTCAGACATACTGTCTTTGATGTATTGGAATAGGTACACAAGGAATGCCCTCAGTGAGATGTAGCTGCACAAAGCTGGGATGTATATATATACTGATTATACTGCAGCTAGCTGAATCGCCTGCCTGCCTGTAGTATTATTAGAAAGAGAACACCAGAAATTGTCTGCAGTTAGCTTTAGTTGCACACTGCACACAGGATACAGTACACTGACTGAAAATACTGCAGCTGCCTGCCTGAGGTATTATTAGAAAGAGAACACCAGTAATTGTCTGCAGTCAGCTTTAGTTGCACACTGTGCACAGGATACAGTACACTGACTGAAAATATGGCAACTGCCTGCCTGAGGTATTAATAGAAAGAGAACACCAGAAATTGTCTGCAGTTAGCTTTACTTGCACACTGCACAGGATACAGTACACTGACTGAAAATACTGCAGCTGCCTGCCTGAGGTATTATTAGAAAGAGAACACCAGCAATTGTCTGCAGTTAGCTTTAGTTGCACACTGCACAGGATACAGTACACTGACTGAAAATACTGCAGCTGCCTGCCTGAGGTATTATTAGAAAGAGAACACCAGCAATTGTCTGCAGTTAGATTTAGTTGCACACTGTGCACAGGAAACAGTACACTGACTGAAAATACTGCAGCTGCCTGCCTGAGGTATTATTAGAAAGAGAACACCAGCAATCGTCTGCAGTTAGCTTTAGTTGCACACTGTGCACAAGATACAGTACAATGACTGAAAATACTGCAGCTGCCTGCCTGTAAGTATATTAGGAAGAGAATAACAGGAACGGATCTAGCTAAATTGAATACAGTGTATATATATATATATATATATATATATATATATATATATATATATATATATATATATATATATATATATATACAACACCTGGGATGCATATATATACACAATACACTGACTGAAAATACTGCAGCTGCCTGCCTGAGGTATTATTAGAAAGAGAACACCAGCAATTGTCTGCAGTTAGATTTAGTTGCACACTGCACAGGATACAGTACACTGACTGAAAATCCTGCAGCTGCCTGCCTGTAAGTGTATTAGGAGGAGAATAACAGGAACGGATCTAGCTAAACTGAATACAGTGTATATATATATATATATATATATATATATATATATATATATATATAATGACCACGGTGTCAAGGCTCAGCACCCATGATAACAGGGATCCAGGCAGGATCAACCAGGCTTTTTAGGTTATACAGGGGGCCAAATTACACAGCACAAGCACGGTGCTGTATAACATGCTTTAAAGCTATAGGATCAATATATATATATATATATATATATTTTTTAGGTTAACAAATGCTTTAAGGAAACCCCAAGTGATAGCATTGGAAAAGTGACAGGTACTCTTTATGGAGACATTATGGGTCTAATAGACCCAAATGTCTCCCCTGCCCTTCACACCATCTAATCAAGCAGTTTACTGGTCGGGAAATGGTGCATATAGAACCGGAAGTGGCATAGGGAGAGCCCGGGAACCACGGGAGATGGGGGGAGCGCTGGAAAGAGGGGGCACTGCATTGACAGCTCTGTGAAAATGATCGGCAGCTATGGAACTGCCGCATCACTTTCACTTTCAAGCCAGGAGCCTAAACAAAATGCGCACAAGCTACTGCAGCCAGCAGCTTGTGATTAAGGGTTCATTCTTTGGACATACGGTTTGTAGTGCGTCCAAAGAGCTGAACTGGTTAAAGACCCAGAAACTAGAGAAAATTACCTATTGATCTTCCAGAAATACATTTAGCATCTATGTCCTGTTGTGGGCTGACACACAAAATTATTGTGAACTGAGTGTTGTCAGCCCTTCTAGTTTTCTTTTGCTAAACTACTCAGCCACTCCCACTATTAGATCTATACAACAGGAAAAAAAGGCTAATCATTCTGTATTTCAAGGTAAGAACTTTGAGCCTATTCAAGATAGCACCAGAAGTGCACATAGGACACTGAACAGCTCTGAATTTCTCACAAGATCAATGGGTATTTTTTGCACTTGTCAAACAGATATAACAAAATGCTTCTAAAAGCCAATACATTACAAACTTCCATATAATTGGTTAGTTCCTAAAGAATTCTAAAATCCGATTGCAATCACCTAATGCTAATGGGCAAAAGCCATAAGTCTTAATAATCCACCATACACAAAGAACGTCATTTCATCAACCCATGGAAAAAAAATGATCTCCTACAGTTGGACAATTAAAATAGAAAATGTTTTTTAGATTTTTTTGACAACAGCTGCTATTCCAAACAAGTTATGCATTATGCTTGATTTTCCCAACTGACGCAAAGAGTTAGACCTTACCACACTATTGCCAATACTAATGTCAATCACATCTATAGTTAAGTAATTATTCTAAAAGAAATCTACAGTTAATTTTCTCATTATACTAAAAATAAATTGACTATGAGTCTATAGAGAATACAAAAGCACACTGAATACTAATGTGCATGCTTGTTAAAAAACATGGTATTTCATCTAAAGAGTTGTAAAGGGAATGGTTACGTGAGATAACACTGCATATAGACATCTCATTTGCAGCTATAATCTCACTGTCTGTGGAGCTGTTATGCCACGCAAATACCTCTCCACTGGTATCACTAATTATGTCATCGCAAATACATAGTAGATTAAAAGTGACATTTTTTATGTTTTCTTTCTTTTTTTCTTAGCTCGGGCAAGTAAAACTAAAAGAGAATCCATTCAATAATTCAGACCTGCCCCATACAAGACTTGATTGTCTTTATTATTAGAAGGTCCTCCTCATATTGTCAAATGAATGGAAATGTACAAACACCTGGTAGTCTGTACTACAATTATGGCACTATTTTGATGTCGGCATAGCATTTGTTTTGCTCCCTGTGGTGAACTGTCACATTCCTGGCCTTTGCTGTACCTTTACTCTCCTGTACCACAGACAATCAGGTGGAGCTGTATCTCTCTTAAATTACAACACCAGCTCATCGTTACTGCTACTGAGAGGCTTCCTTATTCTTTTTTAACCCTTTTTCCTACTTAATTAAATTAACTTGTCAATCAACTTGTAGACTCAGCTCCAGCTACAGCCTACAGACATTTCTTGCTCCTTAACATGATCCTCAGAACCCAATCACATCACCATTGCCTTCTTTCCATACACTTACATTAGCAACTGCTACTGCTTATCAATTGGCAGTGCTTGAAGGCCAGCATGTCAAACCATCAAAATCCCAAAAAGTAGGACAGACCTCTAAACCACAAATTTTAAATTTCAACCAGAGCCTATTGTAGAAAAAAACTATGAATTACCAACCTTGTGTAGCAATCTACTTTAAATGGGCTGCCATGGATGAAGCACTAGGATGACTTTGGGTTACAACCTATATGCTATAGATGGCTTGCACCTAAATGGAAGGGAGTCTGCTGTTCTGGGGGAGGAGTTTATGGGAAGGCTGGAGGAGTGTTTAAACTAGGATTGAGAGGCAGGGAGAATTAGATTATAATGTGGCAGACGGGTCAGACACGGGTCAGTCCCTATTGTTGAGTGGAATGGGAAAACATGGGGGAGAGCTATGGCAGGTGATAAGAAGGTTCCTATGTTACAAACAATCACTGGAAATGGCACTATTTATACAAAAATCTAAAATTTTCAAAATATGTATGAAAAATCCGACAATGAATTAAAGTGTTTGTTCACCAATGCCAGAAGTATGCCGAGCAAAATAGGTGAGTTGGTGGCTTTGGTGCATGAACAGAACTATGATTTAATTGGTATTGCTGAATCTTGGCTTCATTCTTCACATGACGGGGCTATTAATATTCCTGGCTATGCTCTCTTTCTGGAAACGGTAAAAAAGAAAGGTGGTGGTGTCTCTCTCTATAATCTCAAAGAGAGTGTGAATAAGGACCTAGTTGACGGAGAGTGTGATGAAGCTGAAGCATTATGGGTGGAACTGTAAATGGGTGTGTGTTCTACAAAGGTAATAATTGGAGTTTGTTATAGGCCACCCAGTGTTATTGAGGAGGAGGATACTCAGCTCCTTGAATGATTGAAAGGGCCAGTGATATTAGAGGGTGATTTTAACTACCTGGAAATTGACTGGAGTAATGGCACTGCAGGAATAGTTAAAGGGCACAAATGTTTAAACCTATTACAAGACAATTTTATGATACAGTTCATAGAGGCCCCAAATAGGAATGGTACCCTGCTGGACCTGGTAATCTCAAACCATGTAGAGCTTATTACTAATGTTCATATACAAGAACATATGGGTAGCAGTGACCATAACATGATTTTATTTTATGTTAGCTGGAAACAATAAGCACATATAGGAAAGATAAAAACACTTAACTTTAAGAGAGAACATTTTACAAGAATAAGGGCTGCCCTACAGGACTTTGACTGGGAGGTAATATTGGCATGGATGAACACAGAACAGAAATGCGAATTCTTCAAAAAGACTGTATATGAACACACTGCAAAATATATTCCCATGGGAAATAAGTTTAAGACAAATTGTTTCTAATTTTTGAGGACTCTTTAATTACTGGAATAGTACCACTGGATAGGCGTAAGACCAACGTGATGCCTATATTTTAAAGGAATCAAAGTGTTTACCAAGTAACTACAGTATAGACCTGTAATGCGGCGTACACATGAGCAGACTTTTTGACCGGACTGGTCTAACGGACCGAGTCCGGCGGACTATTCGTCCATGTGTGGGCTTCATCTGACCTGCAGCTGACTTTTTCGGTCGAAAATCTGACGGACTTTAGATTTGCAACTTGTTTCAAATCTTTACGTTGGAACTCCGCCGGACCCAGTTCCTATCGAAAAGTCCACTCGTCTGTATGCTAGTCCGACTGACAAAAACCGACGCTAAGGCAGCTATTGGCTACTGGCTATCAACTTCCTTATTTTAGTCCGGTCGTACGTCATCACGTGCGAATCCGTCAGACTTTGGTGTAATTGTATGTAGGCATTGCCTACTAGGCAAGTCCGTTCATTCGGAAAGTCCATTGAAAGTCCGTTGAAAGTCTGTCGGATAGTCCGTCGGACCAGTCCAGTCGAAAAGCCCAGTCGAAAAGCCCGCTCATGTGTACGCGGCATAAGTTTAACTTTTAGTTGGGAAGATACAGGAGAGTTTAATAAAAGACCACATAGATGAGTTCTTGCTGAAAAAAAATATTTTACGCAACAGACAGCATGAATTCATTAAAAGTGGGAGAAGATGGTAGTTGCGCTGTGATGAAGGGGGGGGAGGGGAAGCTACAAAGATGACTAAAGTGGCAAAGTAAACTAAAAAAGCAGAAACGGGTCAATGCATGAATGGATCCTACATGCTAAAAGAACATGGTGGGGATGCAGTGCAGTGCAACGTAGCTAATCAACATGGCTATAATGTTGCGGGCAGACAAAGCCTAATATATAAAGGTAATTGTGAAACAGTGACTGCTTAAATATAGCAAAGCAAAATTGCATATACTAACACAAATAGGATGAATAATGACACAATGCAAAAAAATATATAATGCAAGAAAAATATATGTGGGCTAGTGCCCCATTAGCAAAAACGTGCCAAATCCTGGTGAACTACAAGTGACAAATGACCAGGGCTAACATGAATATTAGTTCTATCATCCAGTCCAAAACAAAAACTTGTGATGAGAAACACAAAACAATTCCAATCGTGAAGGGAAGGGGGATCTTCAGTGAGGACACCTCCGTGTTTGCAAGCCGCTTACCTTACAGCTGTAAGGTGTACAGCCTGTGTTGCAAATGACCCGCAGGTGTAGACGTTCCGTGTATAAGGTAGTGACAATGATGAACATGCCAAGCGAAATATAAAAAATAAAAAATATACAGCATGTGTGAGGGGGAAAGAGATGCACATAGCGTGATTCCATATAAAATGTATATTTATTTAATAAAACAAGTTCAATCAACTTACACACTGTAGTAACTACGAGCGTTGAGCTCGTCTGCTGTTGTTTGTCTGTGGCAGTGTCCCGTGCTCCAATCCTAATGCATATCGTCACATCTCTTTCCCCCTCACACTGTACATCACTACTCTACCTGACGAACACTGAGGAGAGAGGCACGGGGACATATTCCAGTTTCCAGGCACGGGGACAGATTCCAGATTGGTGATACTCCTGGAAGCATACAAGCTCGGCGCTCGTGGATTGATGCCCACACTCACTTCATGAAAGTGAGTGCAACCTTCCCCCATGTGTGTCTTGCCCCCCCTCCACTGTGGTCATCGCAGAGTTATTTTACATGCTGTATATTTTTTATTTTTTATATTTCGCTTGGCATGTTCATCATTGTCACTACCTTATACACGGAACGTCTACACCTGCGGGTCATTTGCAACACAGGCTGTACACCTTACAGCTGTAAGGTAAGCGGCTTGCAAACACGGAGGTGTACTCACTGAAGATCCCCCTTCCCTTCACGATTGGAATTGTTTTGTGTTTCTCATCACGAGTTTTTGTTTTTTGGACTGGATGATAGAACTAATATTCATGTTAGCCCTAGGGATTTGTCACTTGTAGTTCACCAGGATTTGGCACGTTTTTGCTAATGGGGCACTAGCCCACATATATTTTTCTTGCATTATATATTTTTTTGCATTGTGTCATTATTCATCCTATTTGTGTTAGTATATGCAATTTTGCTTTGCTATATTCAAGCAGTCACTGTTTCACAATTACCTTTATATATTAGGCTTTGTCTGCCCGCAACATTATAGCCATGTTGATTAGCTACGTTGCACTGCACTGCATCCCCACCATGTTCTTTTAGCATGTAGGATCCATTCATGCATTGGCCCGTTTCTGCTTTTTCAGTTCACTTTGCTACTTTAGTCATCTTTGTAGCTCCCCCCCCCCCCCTTCATCACAGCGCAACTACCATCTTCTCCCACTTTTGTCTCATTTGTCCTGCCTTGGATCAGTACTTAGGTCTTGCAGCACTGTCCTTTTAGCGTAGCCCCCCGACAGCGCAGGAGTTTCCACTTTCACAATGAATTCATTAAAGAAATAAGTTGTCAGACAAATAAGATTTATTTTTATGAGGAGGTAAATAAAGCCTTAGACAAAGGAGTGGCTGTGGACATAGTATACTTGGATTTTGCAAAAGCATTTGACACTGTTCCCCACACAAGGCTAATGTGTAAGGTAATGTCCACAGGCTTGGAAAAATCAGCTTGTAAATGGATAGAAAACTGGCTAAAAGATCGTATTGAGAGAGTAGAGGTTAATGATTCATACCTTAAGAGGGAAAAAAGCATGAGCTCAGTTGAAACATCAGCACCACATCCCAATTATTTGCAGGTACAAAAATTAAGAAAAAAGGTGAGACTTTTCAAAGAATAGTTACCAATGCACATATAAGTTAAAAATGATTCTTTATTACAAAAAAGTATATTAAAAGATAATATTGGGGATATATACACCCCTTTAAATCCCCAAAATACTTTCACAAATCATATTCAGACCAAGACACCCCTGAAGATAGAGGTCCTTCCCTATGCATATATAGTGTGATACATATTAATATTCATATTACATATGTATTTGTACATATGGAAACATAACAATAGAGAACGGTAGCTCAAATGACGCATTTCGCCTAGTCGGCTTCTTCAAGGGCTCAGAGGGGTGCTAGATTGAAGGAATGAAAAAATATACATAATATACATCCAATACATATTTTTTATTATACATTTGTTCCATAATTATTCTTTACTTTAAATTGCATATCTTTAGCCATGAGGACTTACAATGAGTGTGAAATAAAATTTGTCTTAGGAGGATCCAAAGGATACACATATACTCTCTCCCAATGCAGCCAAACACAGGATAGGCATCTGGTGGTATATAAGAATGGATGGATGCACACACCAAAGAGCCCCACCAGGGAGCTATAGACATGGCCCCAAAGAGGGGGAGGAAAATGGCATCCTAGACTCTCAAATCCAAAAAGCATACAGAGAGCACTAACAAAAGAAAGAAAGAAAGAGATTACTAGTGGGCCACTAACATACAGAGGGACCTACATAACCAAAATATGTCTGCATATCTACAAGGACAGCCTTTTAAACATACTTTGCCTGTCTGTCTACTGTGTATACTCATACTCAGTACAAAGGTAGGTAACCAACATTCCAGGTATCAAGGTTTAAAATGATATAAAGAGGGGGGAACTTTACTCATTCCAGGCCAACAAAAGCCTCCAGAGTATACACCCAATCACTAAGAAGCCCCAAATGTAGAAGTCCAACATACCTGTAAAGTAAGTTAAACTAGTCCTGTGCCCACATGTTCAAAAGGTGGTTGCTATTCAAGAGAGTGCCTCCATTTGGTCGCCTATTAAAATGCAAAGCACACCCTGTTTTAATAGGGTGAAATTTGCACCAAAAGCCATCCCTCAAGTGCTACCACCGGCCTCCTTGCATCAGGAACAGTCCTGCGTGAGTGAATGTGCTACCATACATGCGTGTAAATCCGTGGATGTGCAGGCCGAGGCCGTCCATCACCCAATCGCCCCCAGCACCCCATCCACCCCACCATAGCATTGCAAAGGAGGGAGGGTAAGGTGGGAAAAAGGGCAACAGGATGCTGATACACCGCCGCGTCCTGCCACGAATCAATAAACTGGATTAGTAAAATAAACAGACAGCCTATATGTCACTGCTACTGCCATCTTGTGGATGGAGTAAATAAAACATACATAGGACACGCAGACCAAAAGGATTTCTGTAGTACTGCCATCTTGTGGACAGATTGCATACTATAAAGAGGGGGCAAAAAGCATATTGCCAGTGCTCTCACCCATTGTGCAATGCACATCTTTCACCAAAGCTCATAAAGATAGCCATCTAATGGCTGACTTCCCATTCATTTAACACACTAACACAGGTAGTCCAGAAAACACCCCAAACCTAAAAAGGACTTCCTGCATTGTGGAAATTCCATGGATACAAACTCAATCAATCAGGCAGTCACTACAAACATATTAGGCCAATATACAGTGGCTTGCGAAAGTATTCGGCCCCCTTGAACTTTTCAACCTTTTGCCACATTTCAGGCTTCAAACATAAAGATATAACATTTTTATTTTTTGTGAAGAATCATCAATAAGTGGGACACAATTGTGAAGTGGAACGAAATCTTTTGGATTTTTGAAACTTTTTTAACTAATAAAAAAATGAAAAGTGGGGCGTGCAAAATTATTCGGCCCCCTTGCGTTAATACTTTGTAGAGCCACCTTTTTTCTGCGATTACAGCTGCAAGTCGCTTGTGGTATGTCCTTATCAGTTTTGCACATCGAGAGACTGAAATTCTTGCCCATTCTTCCTTGCAAAACAGCTCGAGCTCAGTGAGGTTGGATGGAGAGCGTTTGTGAACAGCAGTTTTCAGCTTTTTCCACAGATTCTCGATTGGATTCAGGTCTGGACTTTGACTTGGCCATTCTAACACCTGGATACGTTTATTTGTGAACCATTCCTTTGTAGATTTTGCTGTATGTTTGGGATCATTGTCTTGTTGGAAGATAAATCTCCGTCCCAGTTTCAGGTCTTTTGCAGACTCCAACAGGTTTTCATCCAGAATGGTCCTGTGTTTGGCTGCATCCATCTTCCCCTCAATTTTAACCATCTTCCCTGTCCCTGCTGAAGAAAAGCAGGCCCAAACCATTATGCTGCCACCACCATGTTTGACAGTGAGGATGGTGTGTTGAGTGTGATGAGCTGTGTTGCTTTTACGCCAAACATATCGTTTTGCATTGTGGCCAAAAAGTTCGATTTTGGTTTCATCGTACCAGAGCACCTTCTTCCACATGTTTGGTGTGTCTCCCAGGTGGCTTGTCGCAAACTTTAGACGAGACTTTTTATGGATATCTTTGAGAAATGGCTTTCTTCTTGCCACTCTTCCATAAAGGCCAGATTTGTGCAGTGTACGACTGATTGTTGTCCTATGGACAGACTCTCCCACCTCAGCTGTAGTTCTCTGCAGTTCATCCAGAGTGATCATGGGCCTCTTGGCTGCATCTCTGATCAGTCTTCTCCTTGTCTGAGCTGAAAGTTTAGAGGGACAGCCAGGTCTTGGTAGATTTGCAGTGGTCTGATACTCCTTCCATTTCAAAATGATCGCTTGCACAGTGCTCCTTGGGATGTTTAAAGCTTGGGAAACCTTTTTGTATCCAAATCCGGCTTTAAACTTCTCCACAACAGTATTACGGACCTGCCTGGTGTGTTCCTTGGTCTTCATGATGCTCTCTGCGCCTTCAACAGAACCCTGAGACTATCACAGAGCAGGTGCATTTATACAGAGACTTGATTACACCCAGGTGGATTCTATTTATCACCATCAGTCATTTAGGACAACATTGGATCATTCAGAGATCCTCGCTGAACTTCTGGAGTGAGTTTTCTGCACTGAAAGTAAAGGGGCCGAATAATTTTGCACGCACCACTTTTCAGTTTTTTAATTGCTAAAAAAGTTTAAAATATCCAATAGATTTCGTTCCACTTCACAATTGTGTCCCACTTGTTGGTGATTCTTCACAAAAAATTGAAATTTTATATCTTTATGTTTGAAGCCTGAAATGTGGCAAAAGGTTGAAAAGTTCAACGGGGCCGAATACTTTCGCAAGCCACTGTATATAGACCTCAGGAACCAGTAAAGACTGCCACATTCAGGGATGGACACTTGGATACAGTGCCCTGACCACTTTTGGAGCATTAGCATTACTGACTATATATGCAGAGTAATACCCGTGTCTGCTGCCTTCTGTGTGTTTAGGATTTCCAGTCCCATATTCTGATCCTATACATATTATACCTGTTACCAAAGATCTAGATGGTGAGATTTTCTGTATTCATATATATTGGTCTCCCAACATTGTGATCCTTAATTATATGGTTATAATGTTCCCCCCTCTTTTCTCATCCATTGCACAGTGCTGGGCTATTCCCATGAGCCGGCAGATGCTATCGCCATCTGGAGATCCATGTCAACCTTTTATTTTATTTTTATGATGCCTGTAGGAGCTACATATTTTCACTAAAGGTATGACTTATTGTCCGTTTGGTAATTAACGTATAGACCTACATCTTACTTGGGGTACACCCACTGGCTGAGCCAAACCATAGTACATTAAATCATACAAACCTGAACCAAATTGTTTGCTTGTTGTATTTAATATATAGTATCATAATGATATTATGTCTATCATTTTTTCCTTTGTGTATGTAAAAATCTTATATATATTTGCTTCATTCTAGTTAAGCGTTAAATATTATACATGCTTGAATGGTCCTGAAGAAGCAGGAGTTTCATGAAACGCGTTGACCAGACCAAGCTCTCATTGAATATATACCTCTGTGTTCTCACAATATGTACTCTACACTGTATGGTATTAACTGCATTTTTGTATGCTATTAGGCATCTTTTATCTGTATAAACTTAATAAAAAACCTTTTTTATCTATATGCATTGTGTGATGTGTTCTCAAAGGCATATGTAAAGTCCTACCCCTTTTACCTGTGCCCTTTCTCTCTTCCATTGGTAACTATTTTGTGAGGAGGTTTCCTTGTCAAAAGAAGTTTATTGAGTATACAATGTTATAAAGATACATAAAGTAAGTTTACAAGGATCTATAAAGTAAGCTCATTGTTTTACAGTAGGGTTTATATAGGTAAATATCATGAAATTTCAAATATTAAACATTGGGTTCACGTAAACCTAAATTAAAGATATATATCATTTCCTTAGTTACTTTTGTAGGTATTTAAATGATTTATACCTACTATACATATTGTTTACAAGTAGAGTGTATATAGGTCAAATAAATTCTGATAATGAGCTTTAATCGTAAGGTGGAGAAAAGGAAAGAGAAAGAAGAAAAAGGGTTGAAAGGTAGAGGTATGGTCCACAAGGTTGTCCCGCTCGTCAGTTTATTATTCTTTTTAGTTCTCTTTGAAGCCTTAGAATGGGTGTCTCTGTAAGTCATTTAATCTGTTACCATGGCAACAGGACAGAGTCATTGAAATTTGACAAGAACTGTTGTTTTATCCAAGGGTGCCAAAGTTTTTCAAATTTTGGAATTTGATTTTGATCGATGGCTACCATCTTAGCATGGGACATTGTATTATTCATTCTGTGAATTGTTTCTGCTAGTACCAATGTAGGAGATTTCCATGCCTTGGCCACTGTTTGTTTTGCAGCCGTTATTAGTTGGATCATAAGTTTGAATTGAGAGAGTGTTAACCATTCCGGTTTTAGATTAAGTAAAGTTAAATATGGATCTGGTTGTATTATTTTTTTAAATATTTTAGATGCAATCACGAAGACTTCCTTCCAGAAGGTTTGGATTACTGGGCATGTCCACCATATGTGTAAATATGTGCCTATTTCTGGGCATCCTCGAAAACAAAGAGCTGAGGTATTAGGTGAATATTTTGCCACTCTAGCGGGTACAAGGTACCAGCGAGTTAGGACTTTATAATTTGTCTCCAGTGCTAAGATGTTGGGTGAAGATGACTTAGATGTGAGCCATATGTTAGACCAGTCCGTGTCTTCTAAAGTTCGTCCCAGGTCCTCCTCCCACCTCTGAATGTAAGAGGGTCTATTAAGATTTGCTACTCCATATAATTGATTATAAAGTGATGAAATTGTACCTTTAGCAAATGGATCTTTTGTACAGATTGATTCAAAAATGGATAATTGGGATAATGGTGTATCCCCCTTTAGGAATGGTGTATAGAAATTTTTGATTTGGAGATATCTAAATAACTCAGAGTTTGGTAGATCATATTTTTCTCTAAGTGATGGGAATGAAAGGAATGATTTAGATGCTATGAAGTCATTTAGTGTCTGAATGCCTGATGTTGTCCAAGCTTTAAAAGAATTTGGGTAGATCCATGCCGGATAAAAGGCCGGATTTCTGATAAAAGAAAGGAGAGGATTGTGTGGAGATTTTAACTGATATTTGGTTTTTAGTTTATCCCAGAGAGATAAGAAGTGTTTAGTTATGGGATTATGAATTTTAAAGCGGTCTTTAGGATCAAGCCATAATAAATTTGATATTAATAGAGGGTCATTTTCTGAAGCCTCTATAAATACCCATAATGGGATTTCCTGTTTTGCATGGTATTTGGACAGACTGGCCAAATGTGCTGCTCTGTAGTAGTTAGTAAAATTAGGGTATCCCAGGCCTCCTTTATTTTTGGGAAGATGTAGTGTGTGTATAGGTATACGTGGTTTAGAAGAGCCCCATATAAACGAAGTTGCTCTTTTTTGTACTATTCTCAAAAAATAGGAAGGAATTGGAATAGGGAGGACTCTGAATAGATAAAGCAATTTGGGTAGAATAGTCATTTTGATTGCATTAATCTTCCCTATCCAGGATAAAGGAAGTTGCGACCATTGTTTTATTAGATTTGTGATCTGTCTTAATACAGGAGGATAATTGGTTGAGAATAAGTCAGAATGAGATGCTGTTAAATGAATTCCAAGATATGGGATTGATTTTTCTGCCCATGTGAATGGGAGTGCAGCCCTAGCCGGGATCAATTCCATGTTTGTGAGTGAAATATTAAGCACTAGGCATTTCTTAGGATTAATCATAAGGCCGGATAGGGCTGCAAATCCATCAAGAGCTGGTATTAAGTTAGGACCAGAGACCTGTGGTGATGATAGAAAAAGTAATATATCGTCTGCAAATATACATAATTTGTGTGTAATACCTCCTACTTCAATGCCAGTTATAGTTTGGTTTGTTCTGATGTATTGGGCCATGGGTTCGAGTATAAGGGCAAATAATAAGGGAGATAATGGGCAACCCTGTCGGGTACCTCTTTCGATATTAAAGGCTTCAGATTTGTATCCAGCATATTTTATATAGGCTTTGGGTTTATTATACAATGCTTTGATCCATGTTAAAAAGTGGGGTCCAAAACCCCATTTTTGTAATGAATATTGCATATATTGCCAGGATACTGTGTCAAATGCCCTCTTAATATCGAGAGATAGAAAACATAAAGGGATTTTCCGTTTTTTAGCAATATGTGCCAATAACACTGCCCTGCGTATATTATCGCCTGCCTGTCTATTTGGCATGAAGCCTACTTGATCTCTATGTATTAATTTTCCTATAATGCTATTGAGGCGTTTTGCTATTATTTTTGCTAATAATTTAATATTGAGGTTTAACAGAGAGATAGGCCGATAATTCACACAGGAAGTATCATCAGAAAGGGGTTTTGGGATCATACAAACAATTGCCATTAGTGTTTCTTGCCGAAAAGAATGTCCATCTAGAAGTTTGTTAAAAGTTTCAGTGAGAATGGGAGAGAGTATTTCTGAGAATGTTTTATAGTATAAAGCCGAGTAGCCGTCTGGGCCTGGTCTTTTGTTAAATTTTAGGTCTTTTATGGCGTTAGCAACTTCATCTATAGTTATAGGCTCATCCAAACTGCTTTTTTGATTCTGAGATAACTCAGGTAAGTTTATTTTTGAGAAGAAGGATTCAGCTTCTGTAGGATTAAATTCATTGTTTGTCTTGTATAAAGTTGCGAGATGTGAGTGAAATTTATGGACTATTTTAACTGGATTACAAGTGTAAACATTTTTTGATAATTTCAAACGTATTGGTTTGAAAGATTTGTTAGTTGAATTTAATGCCCGAGCCAAATATGTACCTGGTTTGTTTGTATTCATGTAGAAATTGTGTTTGGAGCGTTTGAGGGATTTATCAACTGACTCAGTGAGAAATAGATCGTATTCCAATCTAGATTTTTCCAGATGAGATTTTGTACTCTGAGATGGATTATCTTGAAATGATATGTAGGCTGCATTAAAATTGAGTTCTAGTTTTTTTGCTAGATTTTTGCGTTCCCGTTTAAATAGTGCCATTTGTCTTTGTATTGTACCACGCAAGACAGGCTTATGAGCTTCCCACAGTGTTATTGGGGAGATGTCTGTTGTATTATTAATTGATATGTATTCCTTTAAAGCTTGTTCAATGGCCATCTGATGTAGTGGGTGTTTGAGCATTATGTCCGGTAAGTACCATGTTGGGTCATGCGCTTTTGGTATGGCTGAGGCTATAGTAGTGTATACTGCATTATGGTCAGACCACGGAATCGGAATTATATCTGATGCAATAATTTCTGGTATCATTCCTATTGTTAGAAAAATATGATCTATTCTGGTGAAGGTTTGATGAGGGTGCGAGAAATAAGTGAATTTCTTTTTCATTGGGTTACTTTCTCTTCATGAATCTACCAGATTGTATTTGGAAAGAAGTTGAGAAAAAGGTAATCTAGAGGTTATTTTGGATGGTGTAAAAGGTGATTTATCTAGAAATGGGAGGAGGACCTGGTTCGAATCCCCACACATTATCACTGTTCCTATTTTGTGTGTATTAATCACTTGTAATATATGTGAGAGGAATGGTGTAGGTTGTTTGTTAGGAGCGTAGTAGGAAATCACCATGATTGCTGTATCCATTATATAACCCATGAGTATCAGGTATCTACCTTCTGGGTCTTTAATTTCTGATGATAAGGTGAATGGTGTGGATCGGTGAAATGCAATTAGAGTTCCCCTTTGCTTGGTATAGGCAGAAGCCGTGTAAATTTGTTGATAAAAAGGAGAAATATATTTTGGAGTAGAATCTTTGGTGAAGTGTGTTTCTTGGAGGCATACTATGTGAGCCTTCTTGTTATGGAAAGTATGGAAGGCTTTTTTCCTTTTTTGAGGGACATTTATTCCCTGAACATTCAGGGAAAGTATATTCAGTGGTGCCATGGCAATAGATCAAATAGTTTTGACTTACTTTTTGTTATGCAGAGCTGACTTCGCAGATCAACCTGTGTGGACTGAAGAGATGAATAGATAGAAAAGAAACCAGTGAATTCTGGAGTAAAGAGTAAACAAAAAACATATGAGATTAGATGATACATTGTATAAATTATTTTTTGCAAGTAATCACAATTTACCCGTGAAAGAGAATAAATATCTCTCTCAGGGGAATAAGTGCCTTCGTCACACTCCCACATAATATGGTTGGGAGAATGAGGAGGGCTAATGGGGGTACACGGATCTTCCGCTTACAGGAGAGAAGTGCTATGTCAAAAGACATCAAAATGATGTTTCATTAATTGGAGTGCAGAATATAGTTTTTGTTGAAATTATTTATTCCAGGGTGGTTGTATAAGATTAGTCTTGCCCTAGGCTAAATAATTCAGTTAGAAAGGTACTGTTAATAACTTTGGTATTGATGAAGATAGTTTGAATTATTTTGGGATTTTAACCCTTTTAGAGTAAACAATTACAAATTTTATTCATATGTAACTGTTTAGATATGTTAACTCATAAAATTGAGGTTGTATTGCTTCAGATTAGAATAAACAAAAACATAATTCTAGGAACTAGTTTGGTAATAATATATTTGTTTTAAGAAAAGAAAGAAAAAGCTTCCATTACTTCTGGATTATTGAACATCTTTGTCCTAAAAAGTAATAAATCTATTGTTATTACCTGATAATATATAACTGAACAAGAATTTCCTTATTTCACTTATATATTCTAAGGCTATATGAATCAGAAGTAATAAGAAATATAACTGGAATGTAACATGATCCCACACAGTGTGTGACTATCAGAATGCAGTTACATTCAGTTATAAATATAGGTTTTTTATAGAGAACCATCTCTTAGTATAATAAATGAAGAGATATCAGGAATTAGGATGTCAGTCCATTGAATCTTCTTGGTCCATGGATGATGTGGCATAACGGCCTCTTTTGTGAGAATGATGATTCCCATTTTGTTCTGAAATTTTCTGGGTGCTGCCTGAAGGTGAAGATGACGCCATTCTTCTGCGTGTGGGAGAGTTGCTGCTTGTGGGTTCTGTCAGATTTAATTTTAAAAGGGTTTGTTGTAGTTCATCTGCTGATCTGCTTCTGTAAATTGTACCTTGGTAGTTAAATCTGACTGAAAAGGGGAAGCCCCTTTGATACATAATGTTGTGGCGTTGCAGTTCCATTAGTTGGGGTTTCATGGATCGTCTTTTAGTAATAGTAAGTTGGGATAGGTCAGCAAAAATTTGATAATTGTGTCCTTGAAAATTAAGTTCCTTTTTTTCTCTTGCAGCAATTAGTATTTGTTCTTTCGTTCTGTAATAATGAAATTTTGTGATTATATCACGTGGGGGTCCATCTTTCTTTTTGGCTGTGAGGGCTCTGTGTACTCTGTCCAGTTCTAAACGTTCAATAGGGATATATGGCTTTAGTTCTTGTAATAGAGCAGTAATAGTAGATTGCAGGTCTGTCACAGTTTCAGGTATTCCCCTTATGCGCAAGTTTGAACGTCTGGCTCTATTTTCGTAATCTTCGAGCTTAGTTTGAAGTATTAAATTCTCTTTTTTTAATTGTTCCAATTCTGTTATATTTTCTTGGGTTGTAATTTCAATTTCATCCATTTTTATTTCTAAGGCTGCGGTGCGGTTTCCCAGCTCTCTTATTTCTTTGGTTAGGCTTTTTGTTATTTGGTCTGAGGTTTGTTTTAAAGCCTTATGAAGCATCTTTTCAAATTGTAATAATATTACTGGGGATACTGAGGAGGCTTGTGGAGAAGTTTGTGAGAGGATTTGTTCTGTATCTGACTCAAATGGAGAGTCTTGCTGTGACATTTTCTGTCTGTGAGAGCGCCCTGATGCTGTATCTTGTGAGGTGACTGGAGCTGCTTCAGCTGCAGTGAGTGCCTGTGAGCTCTTTGTGAGGTGATTTTTATTTCTGCCACGGTTTCCTCCCAGTACCATATTTCCTGCCCAAACTTTCACAGTTTGTTCCCTGGGGCAAAAAGTTTCAAATGGATACCTTTTGAGCCTGCAGGCTCCGCTTTGTCCTTCTCTTCTCTCCTCAGCGGTGTGGAGCTCTAACAATGCATGTCTGCTCCGCTAGGCTCCGCCTCCTGCCCGCTCTTGTGAGGAGGTTTCAACACCTTTAAAGTCCCACCTTCTTTTTTTCATTTTTGTACCTGCTAATGATTCATACTCTGAATAGTCTAAGGCAGAGGTCTCCAAACTATGGCCCTCCAGTTGTTCAAGAACTACAATTTCCATCATGCCTAATCATGTCTGTGAAAGTCAGAGGTTTACAATGCCTCATGGGTAGTGTAATTCTGCAACAGCTGGAGGGCCATAGTTTTGAGATCCCGGGTCTAAAGTTATCAGTGGTGTACCCCAAGGTTCAGTGTTGGGACTCTTGTTTTTTTTGTTTTTTTAACTTGCAATTTAAATAGTAATTATTTTCTTCCTTGTCAAAATGTTTTATTATTATATAATCAATAACAAATATGTCAATAATATACTTATAAAAAGAGGAAATATATTGAGAAAATAATGAAGCTTATCAGTAAAAAAATTGTATATATGAAAGGTATGTATGCAATATCCTACACTTAATGACTTAATTAAACCTGAGGGTTTGGTGTGGGTTATGTAACAGTAAAACTTATACGGTATCATTGAATCAGACCCCTTGAAAATGTTGCGAGTAAGAGGTGCAGGTCAGATATAATAAAATAATGGGTTTTAAGAATAAGGTAAAGTACGGAAAAAGGATGAATAAAGAAGAGAATAGAGGTGAAGGAGTCCACAGGGTCGACCCAAGAACCAGTGCATGCTACAGGATGATTATATGGACATTCAAATATCCATAAAGTCAAATATACAAACTCCCAAGCTATTAGATATCAAAATAACTAAATATCCAAATATCTAATATGTAAATCAGCTACCATGGCAGAAGGACAGATTCATCAAATGTTGGTGGGAAGTGAAATTTTATACAGGGGTACCATGCTTTTTTCAAATTTGGAAAGTTGATCTCTTTCAATTGTCACCATTTTGGTGTGAGACATGGAAGTATTCAATATATTCTTTGTCTCAGCCATCACCAAGGCAGGGGACCTCCACGCTTTTGCAACCATTTGTATTGTAGCCGTAAGGAGTTGAACAAAGAGTTTGAATTGGATGTGTGTTAAACAATTTGGTTTCAAATTAAGTATTGCAGTGGCTGGATCTGGTTGTATCATTAGTTTAACTGCTTCAGATCCGGGCCATTGCCAAATGATGGCAACAGCGCGGATCTAAATTGCCGGGACTACGTCCATTGACGTCGTCCCGTGCACGAGCGGCCTGCGCGCCCCCTGCAGGGCGCGCACGGCGCGCTCGGTGATCAGCGAGTCTATGAGACTCGCCTGATCACAGATCAGAGTAAGGGGTTGGTCCCAACCCCTTACCACATGATCAGCTGTCAGCCAATGACAGCTGATCATGTGATGTAAACAGAGCCGGTAATCGGCTATTTTTCCTCCTCGCGCTGACAGCGTGAGGAGGAAAAAAAAACCCGATCACCGGCGGCCGTGATCGGGACATCAGTCCCGATCACGGCAATCATCTGTCACACAGCAATAGGCAGCAGTGCTGCCTACCAGTGCCCACCAGATTAACCCATCAGTGCCCACAGTGCCATCAATCAGCGCCACCCATCAGTGCCCACAGTGCCACCCATCAGTGCCCACAGTGCCACCCATCAGTGCCACCCATCAGCACCCACATCAGTGCCACCCATCAGCACCCACATCAGTGCAACCTATCAGTGCCCATCAGTGTCACCTACCAGTGCCCATAAATGCCCATCAGTGCCGCCCATCACTGCCCATCAGTGCCGCCCATCACTGCCCATCAGTGCCACCCATCAGTGCCCCCCATCAGTGCCCCCCATCAGTGCCCCCCATCAGTGCCCCCCCATCAGTGCCCCCCCATCAGTGCCACCTATCTGTGCCACCTATCTGTGCCACCTATCCGTGCCACCTATCTGTGCCGCCCATCAGTGCCGCCTTATCTGTGCCCATCAGTACCGCCTTATCTGTCCCCATCAGTGCCGCCTTAACTGTGCCTATCAGTGCCGCCTTAACTGTGCCTATCAGTGCCGCCTTATCTGTGCCTATCTGTGCCGCCTTATCTGTGCCTATCTGTGCCCATCAGTGCAGCCTATCAGTGCCCACCAGTGCCGCCTCATCAGCGCATATCAATGAAGGAGAAAAATTACCTGTTTGCAAAATTTTATAACAAACTATTAAACATGATTTTTTTTTTTCAAAATTTTCCATCTTTTTTTGTTTGTTTAGCAAAAAATAAAAACCCCAGCTGTGATTAAATATCACCAAAAGAAAGCTCTATTTGTGGGAAAAAAATGATAAAAATTTCATTTGGGTACCGTGTTGTATGACCGCGCAATTGTCATTCAAAGTGGGACAGCGCTGGAAGCTCAAAATTGGTCTGGGCAGGAGGGGGGTTTAAGTGCCCAGTAAGCAAGTGGTTAAACATTCTGGAGGCAATTTCAAAAATTTCTATCCAATAGGTTTGAACTATCGGACAGGACCACCAGATGTGTAGGTGAGTCCCTAGATCAGAGCAGCCGCGGGACTCTTGCTTTTTAATATATTTATACATGATATAGGGTCTGGGATTAAAAGTACCATTTCAGTCTTTGCAGATAACACCAAGCTATGCAGTGGAATAACAACCTTACAGGATGCCTCCAACTTACAAGTCAACCTTAATGCACTATTTATTTGGGCAAATATGTGGCAAATGTTGATAAATGTAAAGTTATGCACTTGGGGGATAAGAATATTCATGCATCATACATACTAGAGGGATTACAACTGGGGGAATCAATTGTGGAGAAGGATCTGGGTGTTCTGGTAGATCATAAGCTTAATAATGGCATGCAATGCCAAGCTGTGGTTTTCAAAGCAAGCAAAGTCCTATCTTGCATTAGAGAGAAAGAGATATTGTTTACCTCTATTTAAATCAATAGTGAGACCTCATCTGGCATATGCAGTTCAGTTTGGGCACCAGTTCACAAAAAGGATATCGGGAACTGGAGAAAGTGCAGGGAACCAAACTGAGGCATGGAGGAGCTCAGTTATGAAGAGATATTAGAGGAACTGAATTTGTTCTCTCTTGAGAAAAGGAAATTAAGAGGGGATATGATCAACATGTATTAATACAAAAGTGGTCTATATAGTGAACTTGGTGTTGAGTTTTTTGTTTTTTTTGTTTAATAATTGTTTATTAAAATAAAGAAGAGGAGAGATAGACATACAAAAATAATTATACAGTCTTGAAGACAAAGTACACAGGTTCTTATGCACACACAGTCTTAGCTAAGATCGGGTAACAGTCAATGGCCTCTGGGAGTATGAAGGGGTTAGACCAAACTTTTATAACAACTGGCCAAGCAGAGGCACAAAACTATGTGAGCATTTGAACTAATCCAGATAGAGAAACTTTTCAGACTTGTAAGCGGTTTCAATAGAAAAGAGTGAGGAGTAAAGATCAGAAAGAGGATAAAGAGGGATTAAGTATGGAAGGAGAGGAGAGATAGGGGAGAGAATAGGGAAGGGGTAAAAGATGGGATAGGAAGGGTCGTTGGCATGCATGACAACTTACTTAACTAACTTAAACATTAGGGTCAGGAGGGAGAAGGACAAACTTTATTTGGCATAGGGTTTGTCTGTTGGGTGAAGGAATCAACCTGGGATGGTTGATTGGAGGGCCAGGAGGGGCAGATTAATGGGCAGGTCCACCAAACGTCAGCATGAGTAGCTTTGTTCCCACAGTTACTCCAACACAACCGGGAACTGGCGGGGAACATTTGATGGAGTTTGGATGGGGTGTAGTGCCACCTGGTGAGCAATTTATAGTTGACTTCCGCCATTTTCGATGCAAGAGAGGAGACAAGAGTCAGTTGTAGGACTTTATCTTTTTGTTTGCTTGTGAGGGAGGAATCAAAATCGGTTTCCCATTTAGCAAGGAAGGTCGGGTGTAAGGCAGTGGTGTATTTAGGTTTTGTGCTGCCCTAGGCCTGACTAAACTCGTGCACCCCCTAATTAAATTATGACCCACCCCTTCCTGTCAGGGCCACACCTTTCCTGTTTAAGACCCGCCCTGTCATCTGTTAACCCCACCCCTTCCTCTTTAGGCTCCACCTTTTCCACTCAGAGCTCCACCTCTTCCTCTCTGTGGGTACCAAGGGCCTACTTGTATCTTTTGTTGTTTTATATACCATTTCAAATGTATCTATTATTTTCAGTGCCCATCAGTACAGTGCCATCAGTGCAGTCCCACCAGTGCCACCTTATCAGTGCCCATCAGTACAGTTCCATCAGTGCAGGCTTATCAGTGCCCATCACTACAGTCCCATAAGTGCAGCCTTATCAGTGCCCATCAATACAGTCCCATTAGTGCAGCTTATCAGTGCCCATCAGTACAGTCCCATTAGTGCAGATTATCAGTGCCCATCAATACAGTCCCATTAGTGCAGCTTATCAGTGCCCATCAATACAGTCCCATTAGTGCAGCTTATCGAACAGAAAAAAAAGTGCACAAGAGGTATAAGAATCGTACCTGGCTGTCCTGGTGGTTCCCCTCATCCTCCTCTCACCAATCGTAAACACACAGAGCCCGGGCAGGAGGAAGTTGCGATAGATGCCACAGAGGAGGGTAGGTGGAGCCTCCGTCAGTTGCTTTAAGTGCTCCCTCCCCGGTCAAGTCACCACCAGAAAACAGCGCAGCTACAGGTTACAGTAAGCCGCCCGCTGCCAGTTGGGAGCTGTAGCTGGGGGCAATTTGTCTGCGGGAGCCAGAACTTGGGGGGGCTTTTTTAATGCTGGGACGTCGCCCCCCCCCTTGAAAAGTGCTGGCCTGGGCCTTAGCCAAGAAACAGCACTGACTGCACCCCCAACCACTACTTGCTTCGGCACCCCCGTCCAAAATTGTTTGCAGCTCACTTCTGCCCCCCGTCCAAAACTTACCTCTGCACCCCCATCTACAACTCACTTCTGAACTCCTGTCCGCAACTCATCTCTGCACCCCCAGCCACAACTCACCTTTGCACCCACAACTTACTACTACACCCCAATCCACAACTCACCTGCACCCCCTGTCCATAACTCATATCTGCACACCCACCCATCTACAGCCCACCTCTTCATTCCCACACATGCACAACCCACCTCTGAACCCCCCCACCCTTTTCCAACTCACATCTACACACCCACACTCTTTGGCAACTAACATCTGCACCGCCTGTGAACTCACCTCTGCGCCCTCTTTCTGCGACTCACCACTGCGCCCTCTTTCTGCAACTCTCCCCTGCGCCCTCTTTCTGCGACTTACCTCTGTGCCCTCTTTCTGCGACTCACCCCTGCACCCTCTTTCTGTGACTCACCCCTGCGCCCTCTTTCTGCGACTTACCCCTGCGCCCTCTTTCTGTGACTCACCCCTGCACCCTCTTTCTGCGACTCACCCCTGCGCCCTCTTTCTGCGACTCACCCCTGCGCCCTCTTTCTGTGACTCACCCCTGTGCCCTCTTTCTGTGACTTACCTCTGTGCCCTCTTTCTGCGACTCACCCCTTCGCCCTCTTTCTGCGACTCACCCCTGCGCCCTCTTTCTGCGACTCACCCCTGTGCCCTCTTTCTGTGACTCACCCCGGCGCCCTCTTTCTGCGACTCACCCCTGCGCCCTCTTTCTGCGACTCACCCCTGCGCCCCCCCACCCTTTTCCAACTCACATCTACACACCCACACTCTTTGGCAACTAACATCTGCACCGTCTGTGAACTCACCTCTGCGCCCTCTTTCTGTGACTCACCCCTGCGCCCTCTTTCTGTGACTCACCCCTGCGCCCTCTTTCTGCGACTCACCCCTGCGCCCTCTTTCTGTGACTCACCCCTGCGCCCTCTTTCTGCGACTCACCCCTGCACCCTCTTTCTGCGACTCACCCCTGCGCCCTCTTTCTGCAACTCACCCCTGCGCCCTCTTTCTGCAACTCACCCCTGCGTCCTCTTTCTGCAAGTCACCCCTGCGCCCTCTTTCTGCAAGTCACCCCTGCGCCCTCTTTCTGCGACTTACCTCTGTGCCCTCTTTCTGCGACTCACCCCTGCGCCCTCTTTCTGCGACTCACCCCTGCGCCCTCTTTCTGTGACTCACCCCTGCGCCCTCTTTCTGTGACTCACCCCTGTGCCCTCTTTCTGCGACTCACCCCTGCGCCCTCTTTCTGCGACTCACCCCTGCGCCCTCTTTCTGCAACTCACCCCTGTGCCCTCTTTCTGCGACTCACCCCTGCGCCCTCTTTCTGCGAATCACCTCTTCACCTCATGTCTGTTATTCACTTCTGCGCCCCCCATGCTTCTGCAATTCACCTATGCACGCCTCCCCCTTCAATGACCACAGCTCACTTCTTCACACTTACCTCTTTTTACAGCTAACCTCTGCACCCCTGGCCACAACTCACCTTTGCACCTTTTGCTACAGCTTATCTCTGCAACCCCCAATAGCTAAGCTTTGCATCTCTTTAACTCAGCTCCCTCTGTATCTCCTTAGCTTTGCATAAGATACCCCCCCTCCTTCTTTCTGGCTTTATCCACGCGGTGTGTGGCTGCAACTCTTTTCACTTGCCAGGATCATCAGGCCATCCGGATGTCTGAAGTAATGCCCCGCCCCGTACTCCTGCCCATGATCACACAGCACCGGGCAAGTGTCTCCACCTTGTTTTGGTGCAGCGGCTGGGAGATTCTGTGTAAGCCAGCGGGAGAGATGCGCTCAGGGCTGTCACTAATAAGCACAGAACTGAGGCTTCTGTGTTTACTAGTAACAGTAGACAGCGGGGTGAATACACCTGCGCTGAGCCTAGATGTCACGGAGGAGGTTAGGCGGAGCCTCCGTCAGTTGCCAATCACTGGCCGCTTATGGGGCTCTAATCCCCACCCTCCCTCTCCGGCCAAGTCATGCCGCTCTTTCGTCACTACAGGCTGCAGTAAGCCGCCTGCCTGGTGGTCTGTAGCTGGGGACGGTTTGTGTGCGGGAGCCGGGACTCGGCAGAGGGGGGCTTTTTTCATGCGGGGATGCCGCCCCCCGCAAAGTGCCGCCCTAGGCCTGGGCCTTGTCGGCCTAGGCCAAGAAACAGCACTGGTGTGAGGGGTTTTGAAGTCCCATGAGGGCTTTGTAGAACAATGAAATACAGTGCAGAGGTGGGTCTTTTTGGTTAAACAGATCTTCAATGCCATTTAGGTCTTGTAATCCTTGTAGTGGTTGAGGGAAAGTCAGAAGGAAGCATTGCATTTGGTTGTATCTCCACTTGTCCATGAATGTAATTGGTTTAGAGTGTAGAATCTCTGATAGCAGCTTAAAAGCATTGGAGCAGAGAATGTGATGTAGTAAGAGGGGTTCTTCTGGTGCTCAGGATTAAATTCCCGGATCCATTTAGCCTGGTAAAAAGTGATTGTGGTTGAGAAAAGGCATCAGGGGGGAGTCATATGCCCAGGAGAACTTTTTGTGCAGTGCATCCAAAACGTCCAAGGAGGATGTGGTGAGTGACAAAGCCATTCGGGCAAGTTTCCTGGAGGAGCGGGGTATCCAGGGAGCAACAGAGAGGTCCAGGCCACTTAAGAAGTGTTCTAGCTGCACCCATAGTTTAGATCCACTAGCATATTTCCAGTCCACCATTCAAGACAACACAACAGCGTGATAATAAGCCTTAAGATTTGGAAGGGCCAACCCCCTGGAGCACTCCAAATAAAGCGGGAGATCATGGTCTGCAGTAAGGTAAAAACCCTATAGGAACACCCAGTGGGATAATTTGAAAAATAAAGAGATTACGTGGCAATACATTCATTTTAGTAATATTTACTTTGCCTAACCAAGAATGAAACAGGCTAGACCATTTCCTAAGATCATCTATAATACTGTTCAATAGGGGAATATGTTTAAAGAGGGAGTAGAGGTTAGGGGTAAGATAAATGCCTAGGTATTTGATCTTTTGTTCCCATCTAAAGGGGAAGAGAGGTTTCAATGAATCCGCCTCCGATCTGGAGAGATTGATGTTCAGGATTTCAGATTTGGAGAAGTTTATTTTGAAGTTGGATATCGTTTGGAATGAAGAAAAGGTTGACATTAGGTTTGGGAGTGAAATGCGTGGTTGTTGGATAAAGAATAGGATGTCATCAGCATAAGCTGCGTATTTATGAATTCTGTTACCTACACGAATGCCATTTATACTAGCATTGTGTCTAATTGTGGCCAAGAAGGGTTCTAAGGTAATGGCGAAGAGGAGAGGAAACAGGGGACAACCCTGCCTAGTACCATTATGTAAGGTAAAAGGGTTGCTCAGTGTACCATTAATGCAAATCTGTGCAGTGGGGTTGGAGTAGAGGGAGGAGATACGATGATATATCTTGAACGGTAATAGCAGAAAACAAAAAAATTTGCGCTGAACTGAAAGAAGCAAGCGGCCAGCAAAGTTCGTTGATATCAAACACAAAGTCTCATTAAAAAATTATTGCGGCGCTAAAGAAATTTATTCAAAGGAGTCTGAAGAGTGGGAGGATCAAATCACCAGATATAATGTGTAGATGTAGAAAAGTCACTCGTCAC
Organism: Lithobates septentrionalis; assembly: GCA_037952835.1. Taxonomy (NCBI): domain Eukaryota; kingdom Metazoa; phylum Chordata; class Amphibia; order Anura; family Ranidae; genus Lithobates; species Lithobates septentrionalis. Next base: position 286,377 of record JBBDGP010004233.1, on the reverse strand, counting down.
CACGTGATAATGTAATCTGCTTACCAGAAGGTAAAAAGGTTTAGGCATGAATTATAAATTCTCAATGGCACCCAGCAAATCCAGCCCACTGGAACCCCTCGTCAGACAACAACCTCTGTGCGACTTCTTTCATGTGTAAACATCTCACAAAAATCACTTCAGAATTGGGGCTTTCAGGCAAGTAGTCATCATGTACCCAGGAAGAGAAATGAAGGACCAATAGTGAAGCCCATAATAATAAGTAAAAAAACTTTAATGTAGTAACTTACAATTGAAGCTCAAAACAGCATGCATCAGAGAAAAGGACAATCGGCTGCAGCAATCAGCGTATGGATGTCAACCTGCCTGACATGTTTCATCCTAATGGATGTCTTCAGAGGCATGGCTTCAGCTACAACCACACGCTATATATATATAAAAGTTAGTGGGTGGATCAGAGGGGATATGATCCACCTAACCACTAACAGTTGGACAAATGTGTGTCTATCGTGCAGCGCGCCCTGCGCGCGCGCCAGAGACACAGGCACTGATATCTAATCAAGGGGAGATAGCATTACGTTGCTTCCACATCACTGGAAAGTAAACAGCTCAGTGCGCATGTCTGCTTCCCAGGAGCTAACAGGATGAACTTTAGCTAGCAACAGATGACGCGACAGCGCGCGGCCAATCAAAAAAAAGGGGGCAAAAAAAACAAGTGGGAATGGCAACAGATGACGCAGTGCCACATCATTGGCCAACCTATCATCAATGAAAACAAAGGCTAAAAATGCCAGATGAGCGCAGACAGGCGGCGAAAAAGAACGCCTGTCATACAGTCCGGCTCAGGGACATAATAAGAAGGCTAAAAAATTCTAAATTAATCGGAGACTGTACCTGATGATATATAATTGAATACAAATACATATATAAATTATAAAAATTAACGCCTGCACAGACAGGCTGCAGATTAACGCCTGTCATGCAGTGCAATTCAGGGGCATGAGAAAAAACACTATGCATTGTGCAACATATCTGCGCCTCCCATGCACTATGGCTCAGGGGCATATTAAAAAACGCTAAACATTTTTAGTCTGATTAATCATGAGCATAATGACACCTAATTCAATAGAGGTTGAGTAAACAGCAATACATGTGTTAAAATACAAAAATTAAAAAAATAGTTCGGCTCAGGCACATAATAAGATTTTAACATGTGTTAAAATGCAAAAATTAAAAAAATAGTTCGGCTCTGGGACATAATAAGAAGGCTAAAAAATTTTAAATTAATCGGAGACTGTACCTGATGATATATAATTCAATACAAATACATTTATAAATTATAAAAATTAACGCCCGCACAGACAGGCTGCAGAATAACGCCTGTCATGCAGTGCAATTCAGGGGCATGAGAAAAAACGATATGCATTGTGCAACATATCTGCGCCTCTCATACACTATGACTCAGGGGCATATTAAAAAACGCTAAACATTTTTAGTCTGATTAATCGTGAGCATAATGACACATAATTCAATAGAGGTTGAGTAAACAGCAATACATGTGTTAAAATACAAAAATTAAAAAATAGTTGTGAGAAACATCATTTAAAAACAATGCTCAACATTGATCCAAGAATTGAGAGTATATATATAAAAAATGATGGAAAAAATATAGTAAAAAGTAAACCAATAGAGGAATGTATTGATGCTAACTGTTGTTAATGAAACTATTAACATCCCACTCCACATTTAACCCATTTGGGTTTACTTTTTACTATATTTTTTCCATCATTTTTTATATATATACTCGCAATTCTTGGATCAATGTTGAGCATTGTTTTTAAATGATGTTTCTTACAACTATTTTTTAATTTTTGTATTTTAACACATGTATTGCTGTTTACTCAACCTCTATTGAATTATGTGTCATTATGCTCACGATTAATCAGACTAAAAATGTTTAGCGTTTTTTAATATGCCCCTGAGCCATAGTGCATGGGAGGCACAGATATGTTGCACAATGCATAGCGTTTTTCCTCATGCCCCTGAATTACACTGCATGACAGGCGTTAATCTGCAGCCTGTCTGTGCGGGTGTTAATTTTTTTAAATTTATATATGTACTTGTATTGAATTATATATCATCAGGTACAGTCTCCAATTAATTTAGAATTTTTTAGCCTTCTTATTATGTCCCTGAGCCGGACTGCATGACAGGCGTTCTTTTTCGCCGCCTGTCCGCGCTCATCTGGCATTTTTAGCCTTTGTTTTCATTGATGATAGGTTGGCCAATGATGTGGCACTGTGTCACCTGTTGCCATTCCCACTTGGTTTTTTTGCCCCCTTTTTTTTGATTGGCCGCGCGCTGTCACGTCATTTGTTGCTAGCTAAAGTTCATCCTGTTAGCTCCTGGGAAACAGACATGCGCACTGAGCTGTTTACTTTCCAGTGACGTGGGAGCAACGTAATGCTATCTCTCCTTGATTAGATATCAGTGCCTGTGTCTCTGGCGCATGCGCAGGGCGCGCTGCATGATAGACACACATTTTGGCCAGCTGTTAGTGGTTAGGTGGATCATATCCCCTCTGATCCACCCACTAACTTTTATATATATATATAGCGTGCGGTTATAGCTGAAGCCATGCCTCTGAAGACATCCGTTAGGATGAAACATGTCAGGCAGGTTGACATCCGTACGCTGATTGCTGCAGCCGATTGTCCTTTTCTCTGATGCATGCTGTTTTGAGCTTCAATTGTAAGTTACTACATTAAAGTTTTTTTTACTTATTATTACGGGCTTCACTATTGGTCCTTCATTTCTCTTCCCGGGTACATGATGACTACTTGCCTGAAAGCCCCAATTCTGAAGTGATTTTTGTGAGATGTTTACACATGATAGAAGTCGCACAGAGGTTGTTGTCCGACGAGGGGTTCCAGTGGGCTGGATTTGCTGGATGCCATTGAGAATGTATCATTCATGCCTAATCCTTTTTACCTTCTGGTAAGCAGACTACATTATCACGTGGTGACGAGTGACTTTTCTACATCTACACATTATATCTGGTGATTTGATCCTCCCACTCTTCAGACTCCTTTGAATGAATTTCTTTAGCGCCGCAATAATTTTTTAAGATGATATATCTTGGAACCTAAGCCAAAGTAATGTAGGGTCATCTTGAGATAGTCCCAATCCACCTAATCAAAAGCTTTTTCAGCATCGGTGGAAAGGAGTAGGGTGGGTTGGGCATATCTACGAATGAATTGATTTAGAGATATGGTTTGTAGGGAATTATCTTTAGCTTCTCTGTTGGGTATGAAACCGGTTTGGTCTGCTGAAATCCATCTGGGTAGCAGGGGGAGTAGCCGATTTGCCATTACTTTGGCATATAGCTTAACATCTACATTTAATAGCGAAATTGGCCTGTAACTGCCACAAAGAGTGGGGTCCTTGTCGGGTTTGGGGATGACAGTTATGTGGGCAGAGAGGGAATCTGGGTGCAAACCTGTGGAGTGGGAGATTGAGTTGGCATAAGCTGTGAGATGGGGGAGTAAGATGTCGCTAAATGTTTTATAGTAAAAAATGGTAAACCCGTCCGGTCCAGGGGTTTTTCCTGAGGGAGAGGATTTCAAAGCGGTTTGGAATTCTTCGACAGAGACGTCAGTTTCCATTTCCCTAAGGACCGGTCAAGACAGTTTAGGTAAATTAGCATCTTTCAGATAGGAGAACATGCGACTGCGCTTCTCTTTTTGAGAAAGAGAGGATAGACCGTTTGTAATGTTGTAAAGGTCTGCATAGAATTCTCTAAATGCTTTGGCAATGTGGGGGATAGCATGCGCAAGCTCTCCTGTCTGAAGTTTAATTTTAGGGATAAATGACTTAGATTGCTTTTGCTCTAAGGGATCTGGCAAGTTGTTTACCCGGTTTATTCCCCCACATTTTTGTGATATGTATTGGAATTTTCTCTTCATTTCTAGATCAAGGAGGTTCTTCAGTTCCTCTCATTTAAGTGTGAGGCCTTCAAGATGTGAGGTATGTAGTGAGAGTTTATGTTGTTTGTCGAGGTTAGATATTTGTTGCAAAACCTGTTCAATTTGTTGACCATGCTCCCTTTTTTCCTTGCACCAAGTTCGATAAGTCTACCTCTCATAGCAGCTTTATGAGCTTCCAACACAATTGAGGGAGAAGTCTCAGAGGGTTTATTCTCCCTAAAATATTGTGTCAGGTGAGAGGATAGCATAGAAACCTCTGTTTGATTGAAGAGGAGAGAGTCATTGAGTTTCCAGTTATTAGTGCGATGTGTTAAAGTGGGCATGGTCAAACGCATTGCTACAGATGCGTGATCCGATATAGACGCAGTGCCTAATGGGATGAACGCAGAAGAGGGAGGTGAAAGTGGTCCAGAAAGATATTATCTATTCTGGAGTAGGATTGATGCGTTTTGGAAAAATGGGAGAAATCTTTTTCTTTGGGATGGAGTAGGCGCCAAACGTATAGTAATTAAAGGTCCAGGAGCCTCTTTTTGACATAAGCTAAACGTTTGAACGAGATGTTGGAGCGGCCCTGGGAGGTGTCCGCTCATCTTCATCTTCATCATCATCGCACATCTCGGGGTCAAGTGGCATCTTTATATTGCCTGCGAGAATAACTATTCCTTTGGCAAATTGTGATAATTTAGTGAGAGTTTGGGATAAGAAGGCAGGTTAGTTACGATTAGGGCAGTAAACATTTGCCAGGGTAAACTGGGTGTTGACTAGAAAGCCCTTAAGGAAGATAAAGCGACCCTGATTATCCGCTAACATGTCTGTGAGGCGAAAGGATACATTCCCACTGAACCCAATGGCCCAATGGCCACGCCCTTGGCTTTGTTGGTGTCAGATAAACTTTAGTACCATTGTGGAATATGTGGTTAGGTCAATTTGACAGGTGCTAAGTGGGTTAAATATGTTTCTTGAAAAAAGGGAAAGGAGCAAGTGGATTTCTTCAGTTCACGTAACACTTGGTGCCATTTCGTGGCTACATTTAGACCCCTAACATTATAGGAAGTAATTGTTAGCGTAGCCATGGTGACAGCGGAGTGTGACCCTTTAGCTTATTGATCCATGCATGCCAACAGGGAGGGGGAAAGGGGGAAAAGTAAGGAATAGAAGTAGACCGGAGGGGAAAGAGAGAAGAAAAAGGGCATATACAGAGAATACATTCATATGCTGAAAAACATGTGGGAGTTGCAAGAAAATCACGCAGAAATCTGCAGTGGTCCCTGTGGGGAGAGAGAGAGCGAGCAGCCTTCCAGATCTCAAAAGAGAGACCAAATAAAGCACCTTGCAGGCTGCCTGTACTCGCCGACCCCAGGAGGAGGGGAGCAGGGGACATACTGTGGAATAAATGCGTGGGAGCAGTGTGCCCCGTCAGCACACAGCCTGTATGAGAAACATAAAATAGTAGGAGAAGATTAAGCTCTAGCAATTTTTTTTGTTTGTTTGTTTAAAGGAGAAAACAAAGGAAAATAAGAACACATTGAACCTGGTGAAACAACCTCGAAATAAACAAGGTGATAGGCAATGCAATAGTACCCAATATGGTGTCAAACCTGTATCAGTTGAGTAAACTCAGATGAAGCGTCTCAAAAGCATAGTTTTGGCTAGGGATGAGGTTCGTGTTCGAGTCAAACCCATGTTCGACTCGAACATCGTCTGTTCGATCGTTCGCCAAATTGCGAACGATATGGGCCGTTTGCGCCAAATTCGTGTGGCGTGTCACGGCCCATAATTCACTGCCGCATCGCAGTGCATTACTGGCTGATGATTGGCCAAGCATGCACTATGACCCGCATGCTTGGCCAATCACAGCGCCGTCTGTAGAGAGAGGTGTAATTGGCCAAAGCCAGGGTGGCTTTGGCCAATTATGGCTCAGGGGGTTTAGTACACGCCCCACACTATATAAGGCCGCCTGCATGGCAGCCCTGTGTAGTGTGTTCTGGCGTTGAGAGACAGAGACAGAGAGACAGTGTCATTTGATTTAGGTTAGATAGATTAGGCAGGACAGTCAGTCAGTTAGCTGCACTTACAGTGTATTGTGTATATATATGCATCCCAGGTGTTGTATATATATATATATATATATATATATATATATATATATATATATATATATATATATATACACTGTATTCAGTTTAGCTAGATCCGTTCCTGTTATTATCTTCCTACTGACAGGCAGGCTTGTGTTGTTACAGTATTTACAGCTACGTGAAGAAAATTGCTGGTGTTCTTCTAATCCTATTAGTACCACAGTCAGGCAGCTAGACTATTTACAGTTAGTGTAGTGCGTCCTCCTCACAGTGTTCAGCTAAAGCTACAAGTTAGTGTAGTGCGTCCTCTGAACAGTGTTCAGCTAAAGCTACAAGCTAGTGTAGTGCGTCCTCCTCACAGTGTTCAGCTAAAGCTACAAGTTAATGTAGTGCGTCCTTCTCACAGTGTTCAGCTAAAGCTACAAGTTAGTGTAGTGGGACCTCTGCACAGTGTTCAGCTAAAGCTACAAGTTAGTGTAGTGCGTCCTCTGAACAGTGTTTAGCTAAAGCTACAAGTTAGTGTAGTGCACAGTGTTCAGCTAAAGCTACAAGTTAGTGTAGTGCGTCCTCCTCACAATGTTCAGCTAAAGCTACAAGTTAGTGTAGTGCGACCTCTGCACAGTGTTCAGCTAAAGCTACAAGTTAGTGTAGTGCATCCTCTGAACAGTGTTCAGCTAAAGCTACAAGTTAGTGTAGTGCACAGTGTTCAGCTAAAGCTAAAAGTTAGTGTAGTGCGTCCTCCTCACAGTGGTCAGCTAAAGCTACAAGTTAGTGTAGTGCGACCTCTGCACAGTGTTCAGCTAAAGCTACAAGTTAGTGTAGTGCGTCCTCCTCACAGTGTTCAGCTAAAGCTACAAGTTAGTTTAGTGCACAGTGTTCAGCTAAAGCTACAAGTAAGTGTAGTGCGTCCTCCTCACAGTGTTCAGCTAAAGCTACAAGTTAGTGTAGTGCGATCTCTGCACAGTGTTCAGCTAAAGCTACAAGTTAGTGTAGTGTGTCCTCTGAACAGTGTTCAGGTAAAGCTACAAGTTAGTGTAGTGCACAGTGTTCAGCTAAAGCTACAAGTTAGTGTAGTGCACAGTGTTCAGCTAAAGCTACAAGTTAGTGTAGTGCGTCCTCCTCACAGTGTTCAGCTAAAGCTACAAGTTATTGTAGTGCGTCCTCTGAACAGTGTTCAGCTAAAGCTACAAGTTAGTGTAGTGCAAACTCTGCACAGTGTTCAGCTAAAGCTACAAGTTAGTGTAGTGCGATCTCTTCACAGTGTTCAGCTAAAGCTACCTGTAGAAGGTTGGTGGTGTTTTCCTGATCCTATCACTACTGCAGGCAGCTACATTATTTACACGTTAGTGTAGTGCGTCCTCTGCACAGTGTTCAGCTAAAGCTACCTGTAGAAGGTTGGTGGTGTTTTCCTGATCCTATCACTACCGCAGGCAGCTACATTATTTTAACGTTAGTGTAGTGCGTCCTCTTCACAGTGTTCAGCTAAAGCTACCTGTAGAAGGTTGGTGGTGTTTTTCTGATCCTATCACTACCGCAGGCAGCTACATTATTTTAACGTTAGTGTAGTGCGTCCTCTTCACAGTGTTCAGCTAAAGCTACATGTAGAAGGTTGGTGGTGTTTTCCTGATCCTATCACTACCGCAGGTAGCTACATTATTTTAACGTTAGTGTAGTGCATCCTCTGCACAGTGTTCAGCTAAAGCTATCTGTAGAAGGTTGGTGGTGTTTTCCTGATCCTATCACTACCGCAGGCAGCTACATTATTTTAACGTTAGTGTAGTGCGTCCTCTGCACAGTGTTCAGCTAAAGCTACAAGTTAGTGTAGTGTGTCCTCTGAACAGTGTTCAGCTAAAGCTACAAGTTAGTGTAGTGCACAGTGTTCAGCTAAAGCTACAAGTTAGTGTAGTGCGTCCTCCTCACAGTGTTCAGCTAAAGCTACAAGTTATTGTAGTGCGTCCTCTGAACAGTGTTCAGCTAAAGCTACAAGTTAGTGTAGTGCAAACTCTGCACAGTGTTCAGCTAAAGCTACAAGTTAGTGTAGTGCGATCTCTTCACAGTGTTCAGCTAAAGCTACCTGTAGAAGGTTGGTGGTGTTTTCCTGATCCTATCACTACCGCAGGCAGCTACATTATTTACACGTTAGTGTAGTGCGTCCTCTGCACAGTGTTCAGCTAAAGCTACCTGTAGAAGGTTGGTGGTGTTTTCCTGATCCTATCACTACCGCAGGCAGCTACATTATTTACACGTTAGTGTAGTGCGTCCTCTGCACAGTGTTCAGCTAAAGCTACCTGTAGAAGGTTGGTGGTGTTTTCCTGATCCTATCACTACCGCAGGCAGCTACATTATTTTAACGTTAGTGTAGTGCGTCCTCTTCACAGTGTTCAGCTAAAGCTACCTGTAGAAGGTTGGTGGTGTTTTTCTGATCCTATCACTACCGCAGGCAGCTACATTATTTTAACGTTAGTGTAGTGCATCCTCTGCACAGTGTTCAGCTAAAGCTACCTGTAGAAGGTTGGTGGTGTTTTCCTGATCCTATCACTACCGCAGGCAGCTACATTATTTTAACGTTAGTGTAGTGCGTCCTCTTCACAGTGTTCAGCTAAAGCTACCTGTAGAAGGTTGTTGGTGTATTCCTGATCCTATCACTACTGCAGGCAGCTACATTATTTTAACGTTGGTGTAGTGCGTCCTCTCCACAGTGGTCAGCTAAAGCTACAAGTTAGTGTAGTGCGACCTCTGCACAGTGTTCATCTAAAGCTACCTGTAGAAGATTGGTGGTGATCTCATACTACAGGCAGGCAGTTGATTTTGCTAGCTGCAGTATCAGTATATATATATATATATATATATATATAAATACAGTGGGGCAAAATAGTATATAGTCAGCCACCACTTGTGCAAGTTTTCCCACTTAAAAAGATGAGAGAGGCCTGTAATTGTCATCATAGGTATACCTCAACTATGAGAGAAAAAATGTGGAAACAAATCCAGACAATCACATTCTCCTATTTTTGAAAGAATTTATTTGCAAATTATGATGGAAAATAAGTATTTGGTCACCTACAAACAAGCAAGATTTCTGACTCTCACAGACCTGTATCTTCTTCTTTAAGAGGCTCCTCTGTCCTCCACTCATTACCTGTATTAATGGCACCTGTTTGAACTTGTTATCAGTATAAAAGACACCTGTCCGCAACCTCAAACAGTCACACTCCAAACTCCACTATAGTGAAGACCAAAGAGCTGTCGAAGGACACCAGAAACAAAATTGTAGACCTGCACCAGGCTGGGAAGACTGAATCTGCAATAGGCAAGCAGCTTGGTGTGAAGAAATCAATTTTGGAAGCAATAATTGGAAAATGGAAGACATACAAGACCACTGATAATCCCTGATAATGACCCGTGGGGTCAAAATGATCACAAGAACGGTCAGCAAAAATCCCAGAACCACACGGGGGGACCTAATGAATGACCTGAAGAGAGCTGGGACCAACGTAACAAAGGCTACCATCAGTAACACACTACGCCACCAGGGACTCAGATCCTGCAGTGCCAGATGTGTCCCACGGCTTAAGTCAGTACATGTCCGGGCCCGTCTGAGGTTTGCTAGAGAGCATTTGGATGATCCAGAAGAGGATTGAGAGAATGTGATATGGTCAGATGAAACCAAAGTAGAACTGTTTGGTAGAAACACAACTCGTCATGTTTGGAGGAAAGAGAATGCTGAGTTGCAACCAAAGAACACCATACCTAATGTGAAGCATGGGGGTGGCAACATCATGCTTTGAGGCTGTTTCTCTGCAAAGGGAACAGGACGACTGATCTGTGTGCATGAAAGAATGAATGGGGCCATATATCGTGAGATTTTGAGTGCAAACCTCCTCCCATCAGCAAGGGCATTGAAGATGAAACCGGGCCTGGAGTGGCCTAGCCAGTCTCAACCCCATAGAAAACCTTTGGAGGGAGTTGAAAGTCCATGTTGCCCAGAGACAGCCCCAAAACATCACTGCTCTACAGGAGATCTGCATGGAGGAATGGGCCAACATACCAGCAACAGTGTGTGACAACCTTGTAAAGACTTACAGAAAATGTTTGACCTCTGTCATTGCCAACAAAGGCGATATAACAAAGTATTGAGATGAACTTTTGATATTGACCAAATACTTATTTTCCACCATAATTTTCAAATAAATTCTTTCAAAAATTAGACAATGTGATTTTCTGGATTTATTCCACATTTTGTCTCTCATAGTTGAGGTATACCTATGATAACAATTACAGGCCTCTCACATCTTTTTAAGTGGGAGAACTTGCACAATTGGTGGCTGACTAAATACTTTTCTGCCCCACTGTGTGTATATATATATATATATATATATATATATATATATATATATATATATATATATATATATATCCCAGCTTAGTGCAGCTGCATCTCACTGCAGGCCATTAGTATGTCTGGAAGGCCAACAAGGAGAGGCAGAAAGTCACAAGCCAATAAAAGAGGGCAAGCAGGCTCTGTGTCTAGAGGCAACAGTGCTGGTCGTGGAGACGATGCATCCTCATCAGCACGTGGCCGTGGGACACGCTTGGCCTTTTTTTCGACAGCTGGCCGTGTTAAGCCGCAACATGCGGAAGACTTGGTCGAGTGGATGACCAAGCTGTCCTCATCCTCCTCATCCTCTCTCACCCATGCTCAGGGTACTTTGTCTGGCAAAGCAGCTGCCAACGCGGCCTCTTCCCTCGGCTCAATGGCATCAGTGACTCCTTCCCTAGCCCCACTATGTCCTCCTGAGGAGTCCCTCGAACTGTTTGACCACAGTGTTGGGTACATGCTCCAGGAGGATGCCCAGCGTTTAGAAGGCTCTGATGATGATACTGAGCTAGATGAAGGCAGTAACGTGAGCACGGACAGAGGGGGTGCCCAAGAAGGACAGCAATCTGGCAGTCATGCTCCCCCTGCTGCAGCATACTGCCCGGTTTGCTCCAGTGATGAGGAGGGAGGGGATGATGAGGTCACTGACTCAACGTGGGTGCCTGATAAGAGAGAGGAGGAGAAGGAGGCACATCACCAACGAGGCAGGATGCACACCGCAAAGCTCCACATGTGCAGGGCGCTGCTGTCTCTGCGCGTTATTCTGAAAGTTCCTTGGTGTGGGCCTTTTTTGGGATGAGTGCATAAGATTGCACCGCTTGCAACATATGTCTCAAGCGTATCTCGCGTGGCCAAAACATCTCCCGCTTGGGCACCACATACTTGACCAGACATATGTTGACCTGCCATGCAGTTAGTTGGCAAGCGTATCTAAAAGACCCACACCAAAGAACAAAGAGGACCTCGACTTGCTCCTCATCAGCTGAGATCTCCAACCCCACTATACCTTCAGTCCTCTCTGAGACCTGCACTGAGAGGAATGAAGGTGTAGAATTAGGTGTGTCACAGCCAAGTACTTGTGGGCAATCTGCTTTCAGTACACCGACGTCAGATTGTACCAGGCAAATTTTCCTGCCTCAGCTGCTGCACCACCGAAAGAAGTTCGCTCCCAGCCATCCACATGCCCAGTGGTTGAATGCTAGCTTGGAAAAATTACTAGCACTTCAACTGCTACCTTTTCAGTTGGTAGACTCTGCCCCCTTCCGTGAGTTTGTGGAATGTGCGGTTCCTCAGTGGCAGGTACCCAAACGCCACTTTTTCTCACGAAAGGCGATTCCGGCTCTCTACCGGCATGTGGAAGGCAATGTCCATGCCTCGCTGGACAGGGTGGTCAGCAGTAAGGTGCCTATTACCGCTTGGTAATAGGCACCAGCAGGCATGGTCCAGCAGGCATGGACAGGGACGTTACCTAAGTTTCACGGCGCATTGGTTGACTCTGCTAGCAGCTGGGAAGGATGCAGGACAAGGTGCAGTAGTGTTGGAGGTTGTTCCGCCACCACGCCTCCAAAATGTCACTTCTAATGATTTTGACACACCTCTCTCCTCCACCCCCTCCTCTTCTTCTTCCTCCATGGCCTCTTCCTGTGCTTTGTCCTCGGAACCAGCGGTGCTCCATAGGCGTTCAAGGGGCTACTCAAGTATGCAGGCCAAAAGATACCATGCGTTGCTTGAGCTGTTGTGCTTGGGGGACAGGAGCCACACTGGGGCAGAGGTTCTATCAGCTCTGCAGGGGCAGGTTCAGAGGTGGTTTATGCCACGCCAACTTAAGGCAGGAATGGTGGTTTGCAACAATGGCACCAACCTCCTCTCCGCCCTCCGACAGGGACAAATGACCCATGTGCCCTGTTTGGCTCACGTCCTTAACTTGGTGGTGCAGCGGTTCTTGGGCAGGTACTCGGGCTTACAGGATGTCCTGAGGCAGGCCAGGAAAGTCTGTGTGCATTTCCGCCGGTCATATAATGCCAGTGCTCGGCTGGCAGACCTCAAAAAGGAATTTAACCTGCCTAGTCTGTGACATGCCCACCAGGTGGAACTCAACGTTGGCCATGCTGCAGCAGCAGTACACGCAGCAGAGGGCCATCAATGAGTACCTGTGTGACTATGGCACCAGGACAGGGTCAGGGGAGCTTGTCTTTTTTCCCCACGCCAGTGGGCCATGATCAGGGATGCATGCACTGTCCTGTCACCATTTGAGGAGGCCACGAGGATGGTGAGCAGTGACAGTGCATGCATCAGTGACACTGTCCCCCTTGTCCACCTGTTGGAGCACACGCTGCGTGGAATAATGTACAGGGCACTTGAGGCAGAACAGAGGCAGGAAGGGGAGGACTTCCTTAGCTCTCATTGCCCCCTTTATCCAGACAGTGTTCCTGCATGCCCGCCGATCACACAGGAAGAGGACGAGGAGGAAGAGGAGGATTGTGTCAGTATGGAGGTGGAGCCTGGCGCTCAGCATCAGCAGCAGTCTTTAAGGGATCATTTACAGTCCCAAGAAACACATGGACTTGTACATGGCTGGGAGGAGGTGGCTGTGGATCATGCCGTCCTTAGTGACCCAGAGGACTGAATGCCTCAGCAAACCTACGCTGTGTGGCCTCCCTGATCCTGCAAAGCCTGGATCCTGGATCCTCGTATTCGTGGTATCAAGGAGGGGGATCGTTACTGGCTGGCAACCCTCCTTGATCCACGTTACAAGGGTAAGGTTGTGGACCTTATCTTGCCGTCGCAGAGGGAGCAGAGGATGAAACATCTTCGGGAGGCCTTGCAGAAAGGTCTGTGCAATGCGTTCCCAGAGACTGGGAGGTTACAAACTCCTGTTTCTGGACAACGTGTTGCTGAGGCTTCGGTCAAAGAAGGAGCGGTGGAGAAGGTGGCCGTCTGACCGATGCGTTCAGACAATTTTTTAGTCCACAGCCCCAAGGTATGATCGGTACCAGCAACCATTGCCAGTGTCTGTTTTACATGGTGCAGGAATACCTAGGGGCAAGATCTGACTTGGACACCTTTCCCACCGAAAATCCTCTGGGTTACTGGGTCTTGAGGATGGATCACTGGCCAGAGCTTGCACAGTATGCAATTGAGCTACTGGCCTGTCCTGCATCCAGCTTTCTTTTGTAACCGAATACATTTTTTTGAAATGTCAGATCCCTTCAAAGACTGCCTATGCTGATGCTGAGTGACTATCCTGTTATACCTAGTAATTATCCTCTTCCTCCTCAATGATCATGATGATAGCTTTTAAGAACATTTTTGGTTCTGGGCGCCGCCAGTCCCACCACCAGTGCCTAAGGCCCAATTTTTCAGCCCCTGTTTAACAGGGGCATGTAATTACAATTTTTCATGCAATTCTTTACAGCAGGGCTAGTTCCTGCGCTCCAACTAGAGTATCTGTGAGGGGTTGTAGTGTTGTGGCATCAGCACCAGTGCCTAAGGCCCAATTTTTCAGCCCCTGTTTAACAGGGGCGTGTAATTACAATTTTTAAAGCAATTCTTTGCAGCAGGGCTAGTTCCTGTGCTCCAACTAGAGTATCTGTGAGGGGTTGCAGTGTTGTGGCACCAGCACCAGTGCCTAAGGCCCAATTTTTCAGCCCCTGTTTAACAGGGGTGTGTAATTACAATTTTTGATGCAATTCTTTGCAGCAGGGCTAGTTCCTGTGCTCCAACTAGAGTATCTGTGAAGGGTTGCAGTGTTGTGGCACCAGCACCAGTGCCTAAGGCCCAATTTTTCAGCCCCTGTTTAACAGGTGTGTGTGATTACAATTTTTGATGCAATTCTTTGCAGCAGGGCTAGTTCCTGCGCTCCAACTAGTGTATCTGTCAGGGGTTGCAGTATTGTGGCACCCGCACCAGTGCCTAAGGCCCAATTTTTCAGCCCCTGTTTAACAGGGGCTTGTAATTACAATTTTTGATGCAATTCTTTGCAGCAGGGCTAGTTCCTGTGCTCCAACTAGAGTACCTGTGAGGACTTACAGTGTTGTGGCACCAGCACCACCACCACCACCACCAAAGGCCCAATTTTTCTGCCCCTGTTCAACAGGGGCATGTAATTACAATTCTTGATCTAATATTTCACAGCAGGGCCCTGTGAGGGCTTACAGTGTTGTGGCCACAACAACACCTAAGGCCCAAATTTCTGCTGAATATATAGGGCAGGCCCCTACTTTCAAACATTCAACTTACAAACGACTCCTACTTGCAAACGAAAGGAGACAACAGGAAGTGAGATGAAATCTACCCCTAGGAAGGGAAATTCTCTCCTGTAAGAGTTAATATGGGAAAAACTTTTCTCCTTTCCACTGATGCTTTATCACCAAGCCTTGTTTCACAAAAAAACCCAAATTTTCAAAAAACATTTGTCATTGGGACAAAAAGTGAGGTGAAATCTTCTGAAGAGGAGCACAGACAGCAAAACAAATTTCACAGGGGTGATAACCCTTCCCTAGGTTTTCCAAAAAGCTTAAAATAGATTTTTTGGCTGGAGCTAAACACGTTAAAAATGTACCAGTTCAAAATTACAAACAGATTCTACTTAACAACAAACCTACAGTCCCTGTCTTGTTTGCACCGCCTGTATACTGCTGTTCAGAGTATATAGGGCCTGGGGGCCCCACACCTTTCCTTTTTTAATTTGGGTGCGGGGGTTCCCCTTAATATCCATACAAGACCCAAAGGGCCTGGTAATGGACTTGGGGGTACCCATGCCATTTGTCTTGCTGATTTTCATCCATATTGCCAGGACCCGACATTACATTAAAGCCGCAAGCAGTTTTAAATTACTTTTTTATCCTTTAAAAATGACATTTGTGCAGGGACTGTTCTAAGCACGGGAAACACTTTACAGGCATACTATAGACACCCCCCAGGTACGATATTTAAAGGAATATTTCACTTTTTTTTACTTTAAGCATCATTAAAATCACTGCTCCCGAAAAAACGGACGTTTGTAAAAGTTTTTTTTGCATTGATACATGTCCCCTGGGCAGGACCCGGGTCCCCAAACCCTTTTTAGGACAACACCGTGCAAATTTTCGGTCCGTTCGCAGGTTCTGGTGCGAACCAAACCAGGGGGTGTTCGGCTCATCCCTAGTTGTGGCATATTAGACACAGTAGTGATATACACCCAGTTATGAAAATGGCGTTTGGGTAGTTCAGTGTTCATCTCAGCCATGTTCCGGAGCCCGGAATCGAGGTGCGCCTTTTCTTTGATGGAGTTTAACGCCATTGGGGATATAGAGGCACCGAGAACTTAGGAATGGGGTCCTGCCAGCCCGGGAGTTCCACTGGTGGCAAGTTTAGATCCTGCAGGAAGGTTGAGAGCTCCTCAGGGAACCGGAGGGGGAAGGAGCAGCCATTTTTAGTGGCAATTAAACAAGCGGGGAAACCCCATCTGTACTTGATCCCGTCAGTGCGCAATTGATCAAGGAGCGGTTTTAGGGCTCTGCGGCAGTCTAGGGTTTCCTTGGAGAGGTCTGGGAAGATGACCACCCCATCAAAGTCAATATTAGGGGTGCTCCGCATTTTGGTCATGATGGTGTTTTTGTTTTCAAAATAGAGTAGACGGCAAATTACATCTCTAGGCTGGTCTGATGTAACATTGCGGGGCTTCAGAGCACGATGCACTCAATCGAATCGCAGTGGGTCAGTGACAGGGTTGCCCAGTATTGTATTAAGGATACTGTGGATTGATGGTTCGAGATCGTTATCCCTGGTTGCTTCTGGTAACCCCCTGATACGCAGATTATTTCTACGATTATGATTCTCGAGATCCTCGAGTTTGTACAGTGAGACACAGTGGGCAAAGGCTAGTTGTGTGGCAGTCTATTGCAGCTCTTTAATGGCCATTGCATGAGAGTCCTGGTGCTGCTCTGTCTCTTCTATTCTGACCAGTATATTTGACATGTCTGCTCTTCCTGTAGTGATTTTTTTTTTAATAGACTTTTCTAGGCTGTGGAACATCCCTGCAAGTTCATTTTTATGCCCACTCATCAATGATGTCATTTCGAAGCCAGCAGGGGATCCAGGGTCATCCATGAGATCCGAACAGTAGGAGGAGGCAGGGGTGCTCTCCCGGACGGAGGCAGCGTGTGAAGAGGGAGAGATACTCGACCTCGAGGCTCTGGCCTATCCGCCTCGTGTGCTGGGGCTGGATCTTTCTACGGCCAAATACCGCTTGATGGAGCAAACGGCGGACGGGTGAGTCACCGATCCCTTCCCGGATCTTTTGCCAAGTGTGGAGCGGGGTTTAGGTGTCCTGGCAGGCATTACTAGAGCTGTAAGGCTGATGGCTGGACGGAGCTCTCCTTATCTATGTCTGACCAGCGCCATGAATAAGCCACGCCCCCCACTTGGTGTTAAGTTATTCACTTTAAGGTCATCACAGAGCACAAGGGAGCACTCTTTACGTCTGGAGGAAAAGAGATTTAATCTCCAAATATGGAAAGGTTTCTTCACAGTAAGGCGCCTTTCACACGGACGTCTATTCTGCCGCAGTTAAAAGCATGTTTTTTTTCCTGTGAAATTTAAGACTCCAGGCACTGCAATCAGCTGCATTTGTACTGCATTTGTACAGTGCTATTAGCTGCGGTTGCGTTTAGCTGCGGTTTGCCATTTCCATAGCAACCCGACAGGGTACCGACTCGTATTGAGCGGGGATCCGACTTGGATCCCCGCCAATGCCCGCCACTGTTTGGTATGAATCTTGAGGGGGAACTCCATGCCAAATTTTAAATAAAAAATCCGGCATGGGTTCCCCCTCCAAGAGCATACCAGGCTCTTCGGTCTTGTATGGATTTGAAGGGGAACCCCCTACGCCGAAAAAACGGCGTGGGGTCCCCCCCAAGATCCATACCAGACTCTTATCCGAGCATGCAGCCCAGTCGGTCAGGAAAGGGGGTGGGCACGGGAGAGCGCCCCCCCCTCCTGAACCGTACCAGGCCACATGCCCTCAACATGGGGGGGTTGGTGCTTTGAGGCAAGGGGGGCGCCCTGCGGGGCCCCCCACCCCAAAGCACCTTGTCCACATGTTGATGAGGACAAGGGCCTCTTCCCGACAACCCTGGCCGTTGGTTGTCGGGGTCTGCGGGTGGGGGGCTTATTGGAATCCGATCCAGATCCCGGCCCCCCACCCTATGTGAATGAGTATGGGGTACATGGTACCCCTACCCATTCACCTGGGAAAAAAGTTTCAATCAAAAAAAACACAGTAGACAGTTTTTTAAAGTGATTTATTAGGCAGCTCCGGGGGTCTTCTTACGACTTCAGGGGTCTTCTCCCTCTCTCTGGTGTCGTCTCCGCGCTCTCTGGTTCTTCTCCGGTGCCTTCTTCCTTCTGCCGGGCTCCCGAGAGTTCTTCTTTCCTCTTCTCTTCCTGAGATGTTGGCACGACGCTCCCTCTTGCTGTAATGCCGTGAGTGAGGTCCGCTACCAATTACATAGCCATGGGGCGTGACCACCGGGAGATGTCACCCGGTGACCCCACCCCTTATGTCGTCACAGTCCCGGGGCATTAATTGACAAGAGCGGTAAAAGAGCAGAAGATAGCGGAGGAGCCCGGCAGAGGGAAGAAGGAACCGGAGAAGAACCAGAGAGCGCGGAGACGACACCGGAGAGAGGGAGAAGACCCCCGAAGTCGGAAGAAGACCCCCGAAGTCGGAAGAAGACCCCGGAGCTGCCTAATAAATCACTTTAAAAACCTGTTTACTGTGTCTTTTTTAATTGACACTTTTTTCCTAGGTGAATGGGTAGGGGTACTATGTACCCCATACTCATTCACATAGGGTGGGGGGGCTGGGATCTGGGAGCCCCCTTATTAAAGGGGGCTCCCGGATTCCGATAAGCCCCCCGCCGGCAGACCCCGACAACCAACGGCCAGGGTTGTCAGGAAGAGGCCCTTGCCTTCATCAACATGGGGACAAGGTGCTTTGGGGTGGGGGGGCCCTTGCCCCAAGGCACCAACACCCCCATGTTGAGGGCCGTCCCCACCCCCTTTCCTGACCGACTGGGATGCATGCTCGGATAAGACTCTGGTATGGATTTTGGGGGGGACCCCACGCCGTTTTTTCGGCGTAGGGGGTTCCCCTTCAATCCACACCAGACCAAAGGGCCTGGTATGCTCTTGGAGGGGGAACCCATGCCGGTTTCTTATTTAAAATTTGGCGTGGAGTTCCCCCTCAAGATTCATACCAAACAGTGCCGGCATTGGCGGGGATCCAAATCGGATCCCCATGCTTGTCGCTCATTGAGAAAGGAAAAAAAAAATTTCCTTTCCGGATGAGCAGCTCGGCGCTGTTATCCACAGCTGACACAGTGCACTGCGATTACCTGTGGTTATGTGCGGATAGCTGCGCTAAAACGCTGCTGGACGCAGTCAATTCTATTTTTTCTATCCGCACGGAACCGCATGTAACTAAATTGCAGCTAAATGCAGTGTGTGAATGGGGCCATAGGAAAGCATTGTGTACTTTTAGCTGCGGTAGAAAATTAGAGAATCCGCAACTAAAAGCACTATTCTATCCGTCCGTGAGAAAGGGGCCTAAGAGCTGTGAAAATGTAGAATAGACTCCCTTAAAGGTTGGTTCTGGCGAGCTAGATTAACATTTATAGGTAAAGTTGATCCAGGGAATATCTGATTGCCTCTTGGGGGATCAGGAAGAAATTGTTTCCCCTGCTGGAGCAAATTGGATCATGCTTTGCTGGGTATTTTGCCTTCCTCTGGATCAACTGTGGGTATAGTATTGTGTACATAGGATTGTAAATTTTCATTCCTCTTTTATTGGTCAAACTTTTTACCACACTAGCGAAGTATCTGTGTAAGTATTAATAGTCAGGAACAGCGATCTCTACTCTCTACTCTACTCTCTACAGTCATTCCACTCCCCCCACAGTTATGCCGCGTACACACGGTCGGACTTTCTATCCTACTTGGTCCGGCACACTTTCCGACGGACTTTGTCCGCCAGGTGCGCCGGACTTTAAAACGGACGGACTTGCCCACACACGCCGGGACTTTCCGGCGGGCTAAGTCCGCCCGTCTTTCCGACGGACTTTCGCCGGAGTTCCGGCGGACTTTCAGAATGAACGGACTTGCCCACACACGGCCAAGTCCGTTCATTTTGAACGTGACTCGGGTACGACGGGACTAGAAAAGGAAGTCAATCTCGCCGCTTTTATCGGCGAGATTGACACCTTGCGAGCCCCGTTGCGGGGCATACCAGGCCATTAGGTCTGGTATGGATTATAAAGGGAAGCCCCTACGCCGAAAAAACGGCGTGGGGTCCCCCCTAAAATTCATACCAGACCCCGATCCGAGCACGCAGCCTGGCCGGTCAGGAAAGGGGGTGGGGACGAGCGAGCGCCCCCCCCCTCCTGAACCGTACCAGGCCGCATGCCCTCAACATGGGGGGGTGGGTGCTTTGGGGGAGGGGGGCGCCCTGCGGGGCCCCCCCACCCCAAAGCACCTTGTCCCCATGTTGATGAGGACAAGGGCCTCTTCCTGACAACCCTGGCCGTTGGTTGTCGGGGTCTGCGGGCGGGGGGCTTATCGGAATCTGGGAGCCCCCTTTAATAAGGGGGCCCCCAGATCCCGGCACCCCACCCTATGTGAATGAGTATGGGGTACATGGTCCCCCTACCCATTCACCTAGGGAAAAATTATAAGTAATAAAACACACTACACAGGTTTTTAAAATATTTTATTAAACAGCTCCGGGAGTGGGGATCTTCCTCCGGCTTCGGGGGTCTTCTTCCGGCGTCGTGTCAACATCTGGAGAAGAGAAGAGAAGAGAAGAAGCCCAGCAGCTCAGAAGTCCGGACCTCTGCTGGCAAGAGAGCTACCTGAACACAGCAGAGGAGCCGGCCGAAGAACTGGAACACCGGGAGAAGAGAGCGGAGAAGAACCAACCGGACGCCGGGAGAAGATGAAGCGGAGGGACCCCCGAAGCCGGAAGAAGACCCCCGAAGCCGGAGGAAGATCCCCACCCCCGGAGCTGTTTAATAAAATATTTTAAAAACCTGTGTAGTGTGTTTTATTACTTACAATTTTTCCCTAGGTGAATGGGTAGGGGGACCATGTACCCCATACTCATTCACATAGGGTGGGGTGCCGGGATCTGGGGGCCCCCTTATTAAAGGGGGCTCCCAGATTCCGATAAGCCCCCCGCCCGCAGACCCCGACAACCAACGGCCAGGGTTGTCGGGAAGAGGCCCTTGTCCTCATCAACATGGGGACAAGGTGCTTTGGGGTGGGGGGGGCCCGCAGGGCGCCCCCCTCCCCCAAAGCACCCACCCCCCCATGTTGAGGGCATGCGGCCTGGTACGGTTCAGGAGGGGGGGGCGCTCGCTCGTCCCCACCCCCTTTCCTGACCGGCCAGGCTGCGTGCTCGGATCGGGGTCTGGTATGGATTTTAGGGGGGACCCCACGCCGTTTTTTCGGCGTAGGGGCTTCCCTTTATAATCCATACCAGACCTAAGGGCCTGGTATGCCCCGCGCTCATCGCAATAGGAAAATTTGTTTTTCCTATTGCAGCGAGCGCGAGATGCAATACCCTGCCCTCGCGTCGTATCTGGTCCGTCGGACCAGCCTACACACGAGCGGCCTTTCCGTCGGACCAGCACACACACGAGCGGACTTTCCGCCCGAAACTGAGTCCGACGGAAAGATTTGAAACTTGGTTCAAATCTAGGTCCGGCGGGCTTTTGGGAAGAAGTCCGCCGGAAAAGTCCGCCGGCGCCCACACACGGGCGGATTGTCCGGCACACTCTGGTCCGCTGGACCAAGTATGCCGGAAAGTCCGACCGTGTGTACGCGGCATTAGAAACACCTCCCTAGGGAACATTTAACCCCTTGATCACCCCTAGTGTTACCCCTTTCCCTGCCAGTGTCATTTACAGTAATACAGTAATCAGTGGCTATTTTTAGCTCTGATCGCTGTATAATTGACAATGGTCCCAAAAAAGTGTCAAAAGTGTCCGTTCTGTCCGCTGCAATGTTGCAGTCCTGCTAAAAAGTGCTAATCATTGACATTACTAGTAAAATAATAATATTAATAATAAAAATGCCATAAATATATCCCCTATTTTGTAGACGCTATAACTCTTGCGCAAACCAATTAATATACACTTATTGCGATTTTTTTTTACCAAAAATATGTAGAAGAATACATATATATATAAAATGGGGATATTTATTACAGCAAAAAGTACAAAATATTGTTTTTTTTTTTCAAAATTGTCGCTCTTTTTTTGTTTATAGCACAAAAAATAAAAACAGCAGAGGCAATCTAATACCACCAAAAGAAAGCTCTATTTGTGGGAAAAAAAAGGACATCAATTTTGTTTTGGTGCAACGTTGCATGACCGCGCAATTGTCAGTTAAAGCGACGCAGTGCTGAATTGCCGAATCGCAAAAAATGGCCCGGTCATTCTGCAGCCAAATCTTCCGGGGCTGAAGTGGTAAAAACATTAATCTAGCTCTAATGGTCCCTGATTGTTATAAAATGCATGACAACGTCCTAATTAACCACTTGCCGACCCACTCACAGTACTTTTACTGTGAGTGGGTGGCAGCTGCAGGCACTGTGATGTACTGGTACGTCGTGGTGCATATGCACACTGGCGTGCCCCCGATGTGCACATCTGTGCGATCCTGTGACCACTGTGTCTGGTGGACAAGGCGCTTGGTACCCCTCATAGCTAATTGTTATGATTGACCATGGCGATCACATGATTACCATGTAAACAAAACAGCCCTGAATGGCTTCTATTCATTACTGTTTTGCTTACTATTGTGATGCTGTGATTGGCCCACAGCTATTACATGCTACCTGGGCCAATCACAGCACCCTGTGATTATCTGTAGCCAATCACAGATCACAATAATAAGCAAGCTGTCATGAATGAAAACCATTCATGACACCCAAAACTATTGCTTATAACAGTGAACAGTGAACAATTATTAATTTATGGGTTTGTTTTTTTAACATACCAGTGAACAATTATTAATTTATGGGTTTGTTTTTTTAACATACTGTTACCAATAATTACCCCTGATCACCACCACACCAGTCATATGCTGACGCTGTACTGCACTGGTGACAGTGTGTAAAAAAAAAATGTGAAAAAAAAACACATTTTATTTTATTTCTTAAAGCGTTTGTCATCCAAAAAAAAATGGATCCTGTTCCCTTAAGGCATGAGAAACTCTAAATAACTATCATCTAAAATACCTGGTTGATCCTGCCTGGTTCTGACCTCCCCCTGTAAACTGACCACGGTTTATCTTGACTGCTGAGCCCTTACACCGTGGTCAGTTTATGTGTCTCTGTCATCCGCTGTCCTCTCTCCCCCCTCCCTCCTGTCAGCTGTGTCAGTGCTTGCCCCTCCCCTCCTGCAGAAATAACTTGGTAATTTTCAGGCACTCACCTGTCTTCCTTAATGCTAAGTGCCATGTGTATGTGTTTTTTAAAAAAAAATGCCATTCAATACTATATTTCGGAGCCCTGCTCGGTGCTCAAGTGACCGCCCGCCGCTATCCTCCTCTCCTCCTGACTGACGTCAGCAAGGGATTCTCAGCCTCTCCTGCTGTAGCTGTCAGATCGGGAGAGGGAGCAGCGGGCAGTCACATGAGTGCTGAGCAGCGATAGGATATAAGGTATAGAACGGCATTTTTTAAACAAAACACATACACGGGGCACTTAGCATTCAGAAAGACAGGTGAAAAATACCAAGTGGGGTTAAAAACCACATTAATTTTAAAAAAAAGTGACCAAAAAATGACAACTTCAAAAAAACTTGCCATGCCTCTTACTGGAAACCTC
The DNA here is from genome assembly GCA_037952835.1 of Lithobates septentrionalis. Classification (NCBI taxonomy): domain Eukaryota; kingdom Metazoa; phylum Chordata; class Amphibia; order Anura; family Ranidae; genus Lithobates; species Lithobates septentrionalis. The sequence continues at coordinate 263,085 of JBBDGP010004233.1, read as the reverse complement.
AGATTGTCTAGTTTCCAAAAAGGGGTCATTTTTGGGGTGTTTGTACTCTCCTGGTATTTTAGAGCCTTATGAAGTGAGATAGGCCGTCAGTACATCAGGATTGATCAATTTTCAAATATATACTGTATACTGTAGTTTGCAGACTTTATAACTTTCAGGTAGACTAAATAATATACACTGGTTTGGGTTATTATACCAACAAAATGTAGCAGACTACATTTTGGCCTAAATTTATGAAGGTTATTTGTTTGCAAGATTTTATAACAGAAACTAGAAAAAACGTGGTGTTTTTTTTTCAGAATTTTCAGTAATTTTTTTGTTTATATAGCAAAAAATAAAAGCAACCCAGTGGTGATTAAATACCACCAAAAGAAAGCTCTATTTGTATGAAAGGAAAAGATAAAAATTTCATTTGTGCACAGTACAGTACTAAAGTAGCACAGTGCTGAATAGCAAAAAATGCCCTGGTCATGAAGGGGGTAAAACCTTCCAGGGGTCAAGTGGTTAATGTAGAAATATACATACATATATGCATGCATATACAACAAACGATACACTGTGTTTCATTAGGATGAATTAGACAGAGATAGTAACTAAAAATATTGATCTTCACCTGTAATATAGAAGATCCTCAAATCGTAAGTGGTTAAACACCCTCTATCTTGTAGTGAGTGGTAATCACTGTGAAAAATTGTATCACATATATGTGCAAACCAGGTCCTCCACAGGATCCACATCAAGGTGGTAGAATAAAGTAGTCCCAGGCTCTCCAAGTAGATTCGTTGCATAGCTTAGTATCTTGTTAGAATCATCATATACTGCTTGAAAGCTCCACTTTTGGGAACCACACATGTAGTTGTCTTCATCGAGGATGTACTGGTGTGGCGGTGATAAGGACACATTGGCTGGCTTACACTGGCTCTGATGACACTGTAGTGGTGTAGAAGCGACCAGAATACTATGCTTGGCTTACACTAGCACTGTCAGCACTAGCAACACTGGCACTTGTGTGGCTAGTGATCAGGAAACTATTACTGGTTACATTGGCTCTTATGACACTGTTTTGTTTTGGCTAGGGATCAGGAACACTGTTGCTGGCTACACTGGTCTAGTGACACCAGTGTAGCTAGTAATTGAGAACACTTTTTATTGGCTTCACTGGCTCTGATGACACTGTGAGCATTAGGGCTGCTGAAATTAATCGCAGCATCGATGCATCGCGATTCGGGTGTCCCCGATGCGGCATCGATGCATGCGACCCTAAAAATCGATGTCTGGCCCCGCCCCCTCCCGGTAGAGCGCTCCGTGCATAAAGTTGTTTTTAGTGTGTGTATATTCCGGTCATGTGATTCTCAGCCGCGCCTCCCTCCTCTCAGTCTCTCCTGGTGTCAGCTCCGCCCACTGACTGGAGCTAACAGGTCAGAAGAGAGGCGGGCGGGGCTGACATCAGGAGAGACGTGAGAGGAGGGAGGCGCGGCTGAGAGTCACATGACCGGAATATACACACACTAATAACAACTTTATGCACGGAGCGCTCTACCAGGAGAATTCACTGACCTGAGATGTGACAACCGGCGGAACACCGGCCGCACGAATTGAGATCGGGGGGAGATGGTGAGCAGGCAGATCGCCCTGCTCATTACAGGCTGCCACTGGCAGGGCAGCATGTAAGTACAGGGGGGGAGGGGGGGGGGGCGCCTTCATCACACCACAACTCTGCATTATTGTCCGCAGTCTGTGACCATCTCCTGTGCCATGTCCCAGTGTCTAATCATCTCCTGTGCCATGTCCCCAGTGTCTGACCATCTCCTGTGCCATGTCCCAGTGTCTAATCATCTCCTGTGCCATGTCCCCAGTGTCTGACCATCTCCTGTGCCATGTCCCAGTGTCTAATCATCTCCTGTGCCATGTCCCAGTGTCTAATCATCTCCTGTGCCATGTCCCCAGTGTCTAATCATCTCCTGTGCCATGTCCCAGTGTCTAATCATCTCCTGTGCCATGTCCCCAGTGTCTAATCATCTCCTGTGCCATGTCCCCAGTGTCTAATCATCTCCTGTGCCATGTCCGCAGTGTCTGACCATCTCCTGTGCCATGTCCCAGTGTCTAATCATCTCCTGTGCCATGTCCCAGTGTCTAATCATCTCCTGTGCCATGTCCCAGTGTCTAATCATCTCCTGTGCCATGTCCCAGTGTCTAATCATCTCCTGTGCCATGTCCCAGTGTCTAATCATCTCCTGTGCCATGTCCCCAGTGTCTGATCATCTCCTGTGCCATGTCCCCAGTGTCTGACCATCTCCTGTGCCATGTTCGCAGTGTCTGATCATCTCCTGTGCCATGTCCGCAGTGTCTGACCATCTCCTGTGCCATGTCCGCAGTGTCTGACCATCTCCTGTGCCATGTTCGCAGTGTCTGATCATCTCCTGTGCCATGTCCATAGTGTCTGACCATCTCCTGTGCCATGTGCGCAGTGTCTGACCATCTCCTGTGCCATGTCCGCAGTGTCTGACCATCTCCTGTGCCATGTGCGCAGTGTCTGACCATCTCCTGTGCCATGTCCCAGTGTCTGATCATCTCCTGTGCCATGTCCGCAGTGTCTGACCATCTCCTGTGCCATGTCCCAGTGTCTAAACCATCTCCTGTGCCATGTCCGCAGTGTCTGACCATCTCCTGTGCCATGTCCCAGTGTCTAAACCATCTCCTGTGCCATGTCCGCAGTGTCTGACCATCTCCTGTGCCATGTCCCAGTGTCTAAACCATCTCCTGTGCCATGTCCGCAGTGTCTGACCATCTCCTGTGCCATGTCCCAGTGTCTAAACCATCTCCTGTGCCATGTCCGCAGTGTCTGATCATCTCCTGTGCCATGTCCGCAGTGACTGACCATCTCCTGTGCCATGTCCGCAGTGTCTGATCATCTCCTGTGCCATGTCCCAGTGTCTGATCATCTCCTGTGCCATGTCCGCAGTGTCTGATCATCTCCTGTGCCATGTCCGCAGTGTCTGATCATCTCCTGTGCCATGTCCCCAGTGTCTGATCATCTCCTGTGCCATGTCCCCAGTGTCTGATCATCTCCTGTGCCATGTCCCCAGTGTCTGATCATCTCCTGTGCCATGTCCCAGTGTCTGATCATCTCCTGTGCCATGTCCCCAGTGTCTGATCATCTCCTGTGCCATGTCCCCAGTGTCTGATCATCTCCTGTGCCATGTCCGCAGTGTCTGACCATCTCCTGTGCCATGTCTTCAGTCTGTGACCATCTCCTGTGCCATGTCCGCAGTCTGTGACCATCTCCTGTAGCATGTCCGCAGTCTGTGACCATCTCCTGTAGCATGTCCGCAGTCTGTGACCATCTCCTGTAGCATGTCCGCAGTCACTGATCATCTCCTGTAGCATGTCTGCAGTCTCTGATCATCTCCTGTAGCATGTCCGCAGTCTCTGATCATCTCCTGTAGCATGTCCGCAGTCTCTGATCATCTCCTGTAGCATGTCCGCAGTCTCTGATCATCTCCTGTAGCATGTCCGCAGTCTCTGATCATCTCCTGTAGCATGTCCGCAGTCTCTGATCATCTCCTGTAGCATGTCCGCAGTCTCTGATCATCTCCTGTAGCATGTCCGCAGTCTCTGATCATCTCCTGTAGCATGTCCGCAGTCTCTGATCATCTCCTGTAGCATGTCCGCAGTCTCTGATCATCTCCTGTATCATGTCCGCAGTCTCTGATCATCTCCTGTAGCATGTCCGCAGTCTCTGATCATCTCCTGTAGCATGTCTGTCTGCAGTCTCTGATCATCTCCTGTAGCATGTCTGTCTGCAGTCTCTGATCATCTCCTGTAGCATGTCCGCAGGCTCTGACCATCTCCTTTAGTATTTTGGAAGAGAGCCTGGAGCTCCTCTGCTGTCTCTTTTTTTTCTTAAGAACAGATAGAATAAAAAAAATGGAGTTCTCCTGACTACTTTAATTTTTTTTGATGAAAACCATGAGCACCTGCGGACTTGTGCTGTAATCGTGATGCATCGTGAATCGAATCGAATCGTTGACTTGATAATCGTAATCGAATCGAATCGTGAGGCCAGTGAAGATGCGCAGCCCTAGTGAGCATATGGCGGTGATCAGGAACAGTGTTGCTGCCTTCGCTTACTCTGGTGTCATTGGCACTGGTGTGACTAGTAATAGACAACACTGCTGCTGGTTGCACTCATTAGGGTGACATTGTAATGGTGTTGCATCTATCTGGAACACTGTTGCTGGCTTCACTGGCACTGGTAACACTGGCACTGGTGTGGTTAGTGATTGGGATTACTGTTGGTGGCTGCACTGGCTCTAGTGAAACTGGCACTAGTGTGGCTAACACAAAGTGCTGGCTTACACTGGTCTAGTGTCGCAGGGAAAGGTGTGATTAAAGATCAGGAATACTATTGCTGGATTACACTGGTCTGGTAACACTGAGACTGGTGAGGCAGCGATTAGGAACACTGTTGCTGACTGTATTGGTCTAGTGAAACTGGAGCTGGTGTGGATATTGAATAGGGACACTGCATCTGGCTTTATTGACTCTGGTGACACGTCAAATATGCTGCTGGGAATCACAAGTTAGGAACATCAGTGTGTGAGTGGAAACAGAGCGTTGGCTGCTACATTTGTGATCTCTTTGTGATTGGCCACAGCAATTGCGTGATACAAGGCCAAGTTCACTGGTTCTGTACAGTCACTTTGAGATCTGCCCTGTCTAATGGACACAGCAACCACAGACTGTGCTTGTGTGCATGGTAGAGGTCCACAAGCACCAGAAATGCACAAGCACCAGAAAGGGGCGTCTGTTCTAAGAAAGCCTCCCATCCTCTAGAACAGTAGTTCTCAACCTTCTAGTGCCGTGACCCCTTGATAAAATTTCCCAAGTTGTGGGGACCCCAACAGTAAAATTATTTTCGTAGCGTGGGTTGTCAGCATGCAAGGCAAGACAAGTAATTTGCACCCCTAACCCACGGACATTTAATGCTCCCTGAGTCCCTTCCACTCGCACAGTATTAAAACCCCTTATTGTACATTTTAGGATGTACACTGGAAACTTGGATTACGAGCATAATCCGTTCCAGGAGAATGCTTGTAATCCAAAGCACTCGCATATCAAAGCGAGTTTCCCCATAGAAGTCAATGGGAACGAAGATAATTTGTTCCGCATTGACTTTTATTACATGCAATACTGCATGTGGCCAGACGTGGGGGGGGGCGCAGGAGAGCCTCGGAAATACTCGGGGACAGCTCGGCTAAACTCGGAAAGTCTCGGAGTATTTCCGAACGGCTCCGAACCGTTCCCGAGTGTCCCGGCACCCCTGGCCAAATGCGGTACTGCACTGCACATTAGCTTGAATTCTGCTCATTTTGCGAGACAACACTCACAAACCGAGTCAGAATTTAAAAAAAAAAGTAGCTCGTCTTTCAAAACGCTCGTTAACCGTGTTACTCATAAACCAAGGTTCCACTGTAGCACTCTTTCTCTTTGTTCTCCTTTCTTTCTCTTTTATCTCTCTCTATGCTAATTTCTAGTTTTTTCCCTCTTTCCTCTCTCTAGCCGTATTTCTTGTTCTTTTTCTTATTCTTTCTCTCCCTTTTTCTTTGTTCCTCCCCCTCTTTTCCTCTCCCTTCCATGTATTCTCTGTTTTTATTCCTTCTCTTACTCCTTGGCGGGGGGATGGGATCAGTGGCAGTGCTGGGGGGAGTTCTGATCAGCCAACTTAGGTGCTCTTGATCAAGGTCATCTGCTGATCTGAGAACTGTAGTGGGGACTTTTAATAGCAACTATAATCACAGGTATTATTACTCAATGTGTCTCCGACTTTGTGGTGTCCTGTAGCAGTGACACCTTTGCCGAAATCAGGAGATAGGGTCTCCTCCAGCCCCTCCCACTTCACATTCCTCACCAGTCAGCTGACCTCCAGTGTCTGCCCCCCAGCCATGCCGTGAATTAAATGGGCAGTTACGAAGAGGCTGGGTGGGCGGCCACGGGCTCCAGGAACAGCCCAGGATTCAGTGACCCCTGGCAAATTGTCATTCGACCCCCGAGGGGGTCCCGACCCCCAGGTTGAGAACCACTGTTCTAGAAGGAGCCATTCAGTCATTTTAATACAACAGCTGGACAGCAAGTGGTTAAAGGATATTGGAAATGGTGCCTTAAATATTTTATGTCCTATGAATAAAAAGAACTATACAAAGATAAAAGATACAAGCTTTGTAATTTTACCCCTTTCTGTTTCTGTTTGAGGCTTGTAAATTGCAATTTTTCAATAAAAATATTTGGGGGGAAAAAGAGGACAAGATAGACTATGATAATGTCAAACAATTGACTAATTCAAGATGCCACATTTACAAATCAACCTACAATGAACTATAAGAAAAAATGGTTGATATCACAAAAGGCTTACTCTCAGTATTTTTTTTCAAAAAGGTCAACAAGCTTTTTTTTCTACTTGTCAAGCAAATTCACATAGTTAAACAGAGCAATTATTTTAAAGCAGACATGAATCGTGGGTCAACGAGTGCACATGGGTCAGCGAACGCATGTGGGTCAGTGAATGCACGTTGGTTAGCGAGTGCACGTTGGTCCGCGAGTACCTGTGTTTTGTCTTTTTGAGTATTAGTGTCAGGAAGCTAGTTGTTAGGTAATTTGGACAGGGTTTAATCCCCAATCCTCATTAACCACTTGAGCCCCGGACCATTATGCTGCCTAAGGACCAGAGGTCTTTTTCCAATTTGGCACTGCGTCGCTTTAACTGCTAATTGCGCGGTCATGCAATGCTGTACCCAAACTAAATTTGCGTCCTTTTCTTCCCACAAATAGAGCTTTCTTTTGATGGTATTTGATCACCTCTGCGGTTTTTATTTTTTGCGCTATAAGCGGAAAAAGACCGAAAATTTTGAAAAAAAATGATATTTTCTACTTTTTGTTATAAAAAAAATCCAATAAACTCAATTTTAGTCATACATTTAGGCCAAAATGTATTCGGCCACATGTCTTTGGTAAAAAAAATGTCAATAAGCGTATATTTATTGGTTTGCGCAAAAGTTATAGCGTCTACAAACTAGGGTACATTTTCTGTAATTTACACAGCTTTTAGTTTATGACTGCACTACATTCTGCTGCTTCTCCTGAGTATGGGGATACCACATGTGTGGGACTTTTTGGGAGCCTAGCCGCGTACGGGGCCCCGAAAACCAATCACCGCCTTCAGGATTTCTAAGGGTGTAAATTTATGATTTCACTCTTCACTGCCTATCACAGTTTCAGAGGCCATGGAATGCCCAGGTGGCACAAAACCCCCCCAAATGACCCCATTTTGGAAAGTAGACACCCCAAGCTATTTGTTGAGAGGCATATTGAGTCCATGGAATATTTTATATTTTGACACAAGTTGCGGGAAAGTGACACTTTTTTTTTTTTTTTGCACAAAGTTGTCACTAAATGATATATTTATGGGCATATGTGGAATTGCACCCCAAAATACATTTAGCTACTTCTCCTGAGTACGGGGATACCACATGTGTGGGACTTTTTGGGAGCCTAGCCGTGCACGGGACCCCGAAAACCAATCACCGCCTTCAGGATTTCTAAGGGTGAAAATTTTTGATTTTACTCTTCACTGCCTATCACAGTTTCGGAGGCCATGGAATGCCCAGGTGGCACAAAACCACCCCAAATGACCCCATTTTGGAAAGTAGACACCACAAGCTATTTGCTGAGAGGCATGGTGAGTATTTTGCAGCTCTCATTTGTTTTTGAAATTGAAGAAAGACAAGAAAAAACTTTTTTTTTTTTCTTTTTTCAATTTTCAAAACTTTGTGACAAAAAGTGAGGTCTGCAAAATACTCACTATACCTCTCAGCAAATAGCTTTGGGTGTCTACTTTCCAAAATGGGGTCATTTGGGGGGGTTTTGTGCCACCTGGGCATTCCATGGCCTCCGAAACTGTGATAGGCAGTCAAGAGAGAAATCAAAAATTCACGCCCTTAGAAAGCCTGAAGGCGGTGCTTGGTTTTCGGGGTTCCGTACGCGGCTAGGCTCCCAAAAAGTCTCACACATGTGGTATCCCCGTACTCAGGAGAAGCAGCACAATGTATTTTGGGGTGTAATTTCACATATTCCCATGGCATGTTTGAGCAATATATCATTTAGTGACAATTTTGTGCAAAAAAAAAAATTTGTCTCTTTCCCGCAACTTGTGTCGCAATATAAAATATTCCATGGACTCGACATGCCTCTCAGCAAATAGCTTGGGGTGTCTACTTTCCAAAATGGGGTCATTTGGGGGGGGTTTTGAACTGTCCTGGCATTTTATGCACAACATTTAGAAGCTTATGTCACACATCACCCACTCTTCTAACCACTTGAAGACAAAGCCCTTTCTGACACTTATTGTTTACATGAAAAAGTTTTTTTTTTTTTGCAAGAAAATTACTTTGAACCCCCAAACATTATATATTTTTTTAAAGCAAATGCCCTACAGATTAAAATGGTGGGTGTTTCATTTTTTTTTTCACACAGTATTTGCACAGCGATTTTTCAAATGCATTTTTTGGGGAAAAAACACACTTTTTTAAATTTTAATGCACTAAAACACACTATATTGCCCAAATGTTTGATGTAATAAAAAAGATGATATTAGGCCGAGTACATGGATACCAAACATGACATGCTTTACAATTGCGCACAAACAGTGGCAACAAAATAAATACATTTTTAAAAGCCTTTAAAAGCCTTTATGGGTTACCACTTTAGATTTACAGAGGAGGTCTACTGCAAAAATTACTGCCCTCGATCTAACCTTCGCGGTGATACCTCACATGCATGGTGCACTTGCTGTTTACGTTTGACGACAGACCGCCGCTTGCGTTGGCCTTAGCGCGAGAGCAGGGGGCGACAGGGGTGCTTTTTTTTTTTTTTTTTTTTCTTTATTATTTTTTTGCTTTTTTATCTTATTTTTAAACTGTTCCTTTCATTTTTTTTTTTTTTTAATCATTTTTATTGTTATCTCGGGGAATGTAAATATCCCCTATGATAGCAATAGGTAGTGACAGGTACTCTTTTTTGAAAAAATTGGGGTCTATTAGACCCTAGATCTCTCCTCTGCCCTCAAAGCATCTGACCACACCAAGATCGGTGTGATAAAATGCTTCCCCAATTTCCCAATGGCGCTATTTACATCCGGCAAAATCTAAGTCATAAAATGCTCGTAGCTTCCGGTTTCTTAGGCCATAGAGATGTTTGGAGCCACTCTGGTCTCTGATCAGCTCTATGGTCAGCTGGCTGAATCACCGGCTGCATTTTCAGGTTCCCTGTTGAGACAGGAGAGCCAGAGAAAAACATGGAAGACGGTGGGGGGGGGATTCCCTCCATTCCCTCCCACGGCTTGTAAAAGCAGTCTAGAGGCTAATTAGCCACTAGGATTGCTTTTACATGAAAGCCGACCGCTGGCTGAAAAGAATGATACCAAGATGATACCTAAACCTGCAGGCATCATTCTGGTATAACCACTCAAAGTTGTGAATGGCGTACCTGAAGACAAAAAAATGGTTAACAATAAAGCACAGTAAATGGTAAAGTATAAAAAATTGCATACCTGAAAAGCAAACGTGATAAAACATAATAACAATAAAACATTGCAGAATAGAATACAGTAAAAAAAAGCAGAACAATAGAGAGAATAGAGAGAGAGAGAACAATAAAACAACAACTATTTTTTTTTATTTTATATATATATATATTTTTTTTTTTTACACTTTTTTTGTAACTAAGTTTTATAACTGTAACCGGTTCCAGGTTCGGGTCTCTCAAAATGCGATGGCATCTTGGGAGACCCTGTGAAAGTGCGCCTAGTCTGTGCAATGCTGTACCCTACGCTAATATTCAACTAGTGAATGGTAGCGTTCAAAACATTCACCAATGCAAAGACCAGGATTGTCAGGACAGGAGGGTCAATAATAGCGGGTGTCACGCCTATATCCGCGCTTGCTGCAGACACAACATCTTTTTTGGGGGGGTTCGCTGGGTAGGGGTACTCGGGAGGACATAAAGAAAATGCCTCTCATGCAGCCGACTGCATTTGGTTGGGGATGTGAATGGGGGAAGTACGGGCGCTGCAGAAGTGGTGGGTTCCCAATTAGGGTTGGCGAATGCAGCAGGAAGGGCATTATGGGCACGACGGGCCTGTGTTTGTCTTTTTGGTGGCAGCGGGACACTACTTGTGCTTGCCACCTCACCAGCTTGAACTGCACTTATGGGACTCGCCACGTTACCAAGTGTTACTGCAGTGCTGGTTTGACTACGACCGGGATGTACTAGGCCGCTGGTGCTTGCCAGTTCACCAAAACGCTACCAAAAAAACTGTTAGCGATCACAGGGATCAGGCCTGACTCTGCGAACGCTGCAGTTATGCGTTTAGTCTTTTGTAAGTGACAGTGATCGATCGATACTGCACTTGGGTGGGCTGGGCTGGGCCGGGCGGAGGGGCAAAACGCAGGTGCTACAGGTATCTGTGCTGATCCCGCTAACACTGCGTTTTTGGGAACCCTAAACTGCTGGGGACGCTAGTATAGATTTGATCGGATCAGATATTGATCCGTTCAGATACTATACCACTAAGGGAGGTGTATGCTGCGTGCGTGGGTGTTAGTGCTACTGGCGCTAACCTGACGCTGCCTGGGGCTGGTGCTTGCCAGTTCACCAAAATACTACCAAAAAAACTGTTAGCGATCGCAGGGATCAGGCCTGACCATGCGAACGCTGCAGTTATGCATTTAGTGTTTTGTAAGTGTCAGTGATCGATCGATACTGCACTTGGGTGGGCTGGGCTGGGCCGGGCGGAGGGGCAAAACGCAGGTGCTAGCAGGTATCTGGGCTGATCCCGCTAACACTGCGTTTTTGGGAACCCTAAACTGCTGGGGACGCTAGTATAGATCTGATCGGATCAGATATTGAGCCGATCAGATACTATACCACTAAGGGAGGCGTATGCTGCGTGCGTGGGTGTTAGTGCTACTGGCGCTAACCTGACGCTGCCTGGGGCTGGTGCTTGCCAGTTCACCAAAATACTACCAAAAAAACTGTTAGCGATCGCAGGGATCAGGCCTGACTCTGCGAACGCTGCAGTTATGCGTTTAGTGTTTTGTAAGTGACAGTGATCGATCGATACTGCACTTGGGTGGGCTGGGCGGAGGGGCAAAACGCAGATGCTAGCAGGTATCTGGGCTGATCCCGCTAACACTGCGTTTTTGGGAACCCTAAACTGCTGGGGACGCTAGTATAGATCTGATCGAATCAGATATTGATCCGTACAGATACTATACCACTAAGGGAGGCGTATGCTGCGTGCGTGGGTGTTAGCGGTACTGGCGCTAATCTGACGCTGCCTGGGGCGACGCATATCACCGCCGGGCGATCAGGGGGCTAAACCTTCATTCGGTAATAAACGGCGGGTGACCTGACACTATAAAAAATAAACGAACTAACCAGCATCACCCGTAACACTTATACGGTGATCAGTGGTAAAAGGGTTAACTAGGGGGCCATCAAGGGGTTAAAACATTTATTCGGTAGTATATGGGGGTCCCTGACGCTATAAAACGCTGACGGCGAACCTAAATATTTACGTCCCTAACTAGCGTCACCAGCGACACTAATACAGCGATCAGAAAAATGATCGCTTAGCGACACTGGTGACAGGGGGTGATCAAGGGGTTAAAACTTTATTAGGGGGGTTAGGGGGGTACCCTAGACCTAAAGGGGGTAACAGTAACTGTCCCAACACTGTAACTGTCACAAACTGACACTATGCAGTAATCAGAAAAAAAAAAAAAAACTGCTTGGTGTCAGTTTGTGACAGGGGGGGGGGTGATCGGGGGGGGATCGGGGGGCGATTGGGGGGGGGATCGGGGTGTTTAGTGTGCCTGGCATGTTCTACTGTGTGTGTGTAGTGTTGTGCACTCACTCACTTGTCTTCTCTCCTCGGGCCGGAACGGAAATTACCGAGCCGAGGAGAGATGACATCATTTCCTTTGCTGCTGTTTAGCATACAGCAGCAAAGGAATGATTCGATTGGCCGGCGGCGATCGCGAGGGGGGGGCCACGAACGGATGGTCTCCCCCTCATCTCCGATCGCCGCTGGACAAAAGACGACCGCCTCGGGCACCGGGGGGGGTCCGATCGGACCCCCCACCCGCGAAAAGCAAATCACGTACATGTACGTGATTTTGCCTGTCCGTGCCACCTTGCCGACGTACATCGGCGTGAGGCGGTCGTCAAGTGGTTAAATTAGCAGGTATGATGCCCGGTAGGTAGGGATGAGCTTCGAGCTCGAGTCAAACTCATGTTTGACGCGAACATCGGCTGTTCGCAAGTTCGCCGAACAGCGAACAATTTGGGGTTTTCGCGGCAAATACGAATGCCGCGGAACACCCTTTAAAAGTCTATGGGAGAAATCAAAAGTGCTAATTTTGAAGGCTTATATTCATGGTATTGTCATAAAAAGTGTTTGGGGACCTGGGTCCTGCGGAGCGGCCCGAGGAGAAGAAGGGAAGAAGACACCAACGCCGCAGAGGAGAGGCCGGACGAGAACACCGGAGGAAGAACCAGAAGAACCAGAAGAACCAGAAGAAGAAGAAGAAGATGGAGGAAGAAACCGAAGGAAGATAGAAGATAGAAAGAAGAAAGAAGCATTTAAATAAAGGAATTCTCTCTTGTAATTTTTAACATTTTTGACAGTTTTTTAGTGAAATGGTAGGGGTACTTTTGTACTCCCTCTACCATTTCACACAGGGGGGAGGGCCGGGATCTGGGGGTCCCCTTGTTAAAGGGGGCTTCCAGATTCCGATAAGCCCCCCGCCCGCAGACCCCCACAACTACCGGCCAGGGTTGTGGGGATGAGGCCCTTGTCCTCATCAACATGGGGACAAGGTGTTTTGGGAGGCTACCCGAAAGCACCCTCCCAATGTTGAGGGCATGTGGCTTGGTACGGTTCAGGAGGGGGGGCGCTCTCCCCCCTCTTTTCCTGCCGCCTGCCAGGTTGCGTGCTCGGATAAGGGTCTGGTATGGATTTTTAGGGGGACCCCACGCCATTTTTTTAAAAAAAATTGGCGGGGGGTTCCCCTTAAAATCCATACCAGACCTGAAGGATCTGGTATAGATTTTGAGGGGGACCCCACGCCATTTTTAAAAAAAAATTTTGGCCATGTTCCCCTTAATATCCATACCAGACCTGAAGGGCCTGGTATGGAATTTAGGCGGACCCCCCAAGTCATTTTTGGGGAATTCCCATGCCATTTTTATCAATGAACTTCTATGTGTATTGTCGGACCGGCAAAGCATTAGTAGCCACGAGTAGTTTTAAATGATTTTTTTCCTTTGAAATGTCATTTTGCTGTCAGACTGCTCTAAACACGGGAAACATGCGCCCCTTTACAGGCATACTATAGACACCCCCCAGGTACAAAATTTAAAGGGATATTACACTTTTATTGTTTCACTTTAAGCATTATTAAATTCACTGCTCCCGAAAAACCGGCCGTTTTTAAAACTTTTTTTTGCGTGTTCGAACTAATTTTTTGCCGGTTCGCATGTTCTGGTGCGAACCGAACAGGATGTTCGGCTCATCCCTACCGGTGGGTGTAGAGATGCAACTCGGTGTACATCTTGCAGCATGTATGAATTCCTTGATCATCCGATTGAGGGTGAATACTGCTATGCAAAATGTAAGCACATTGTTTCCCTGGAAGCCCAGGTTCTGAATCTGGGGAAGCAACTGTCAGCACTGAGAAGACCCTCCATACTAAAGGAGAGCCAGGAATGTACACGGCATGTGCCGGCAGGGGCCAGCACAGAGGCGGGTGGAGACAAAGAGGTGCCAGCACTAGGAAAGAGTAGATGGGTGACAGTCAGGAAGGGTAGAGGGGGAAGTGAGTGCCAGATAGGCCCATCCAGGGCTGGAGCATATAAGTACGCTCCATTGAGTGACATTGGTGAAACCAGTCAGGGACCAGCACTGCTGGAGCTGAGGGACTCTCCTAGCTGCCAGGGGAAGAACTCCTCCAGTGAGAGTGGGGGGGAAGCGAAGGGAAAGGAAAGACAGATTCTGGTGGTAGGGGACTCAATTCTTAGAAGGACAGAGAGGGCAATCTGTAACAAAGACCTGAAGCGCCAAACTGTATGTTGTCTACTGGGTGCTCGTGTTTGGCACATCACGGATCTGGTGGACAGATTACTGGGAGGGGCTGGGGAAGACCCAGCTGTCATGGTGCACATTGGCACCAATGACAAAGTCAGAGGCAGATGGAGTGTCCTAAAGAAGGATTTTAGGGACTTGGGAGCTAAATTGAGGAAAAGGACTTCCAAGGTAGTATTCTCAGGAATACTACCGGTACATCGAGCCACACCAGAAAGGCAGAGGGAGATTAGGGAAGTGGCTGAGGAGCTGGTGTAGTAAGGAGGGGTTTGGGTTCCTGGAGGACTGGGCCGACTTCTCAATCAATCACCAGTACTATAGAAGGGACAGACTGCACCAAAATGAGGAGGGTGAAGATCAGCTGGCAGTAAAGATGGCCAAAAAGTTAGAGGGGTTTTTAAGTTAGGCGACGGGGGGAAGGGTCCAGAGGTAGAGATAGTCAATGTGGAACATATTCCAGAGGGTAGTATTGGGGGCATTAGTGGTAGGTGGAATAAAACACATAAACCCAAGGTAAGTATAGTAACAAGTCCTAGTTGCAATCTCGGAACACCCAATAAGAGGATAGTATGTGACCGGTCTAAACTACGTGGCATGTTCATCAATGTCTGGAGCCTAGCGGACAAGATGGGTAAACTAGAGATAATGTTGTACGACGAGGATTTGGATTTTGTGGGAATTTTAGAGACCTGGTTCAACACCTCTCATGATTGGCTGGCAACCATTCAAGGGTATACCTTTTATCGCAGAGATACAGAGGGTAAAAAAGGGGGAGGGGTATGCCTATATATCAAGAATAATGTACAAGTGAATATGAGAGATGACATCACCAAGGGAGCTAGGGAGGAGGTGGAATCCTTATGGGTAGAGCTCCAAAGGGATGAAGCTAAGGGGAAAATAATACTGGGAGTATGCTATAGGCCCCCTAACCTGAGGGAGGAGGGGGATCTCCTATCACAAGTTGGATTAGCAGCAAGGATGGGAAGTGTTTTAATAATGGGGGATTTTAATTATCCAGACATAGACTGGGCGGAGGGAACCACGCATTCGTCTAAGGCTCGCCAGTTCCTAAATGTCTTGCAGGACAATTTCATGATTCAGATGGTAGACGCACCAACTAGAAATAAAGTGTTACTGGATCTACTGATTACCAACAATACAGACCGGATCACGGATGTGGAAATAAGGAGCAATTTCGGAAACAGCGATCACAGGTCAATTGGCTTCAGTATAAATCACACAAATAGGAAACATAAGGGGAATACAAAGACACGGAATTTCAAAAGTGCCAACTTTCCTAAACTACGAACCTTGCTAGAAGGCATGAATTGGGATAAAATCTTAAGAACAAAGAACACGGAGGAGAGATGTGTTTGCTTTGAGAACATATTAAATAAGGGCATTAGCCAATGCATCCCACTGGGTAACACATTTAAAAGAGCGAACAAAAGTCATGGATGGCTTAATTCCAATATAAAAATGCATATCGAAGCAAAGGAGAAGGCCTTCAAAAATACAAGGTTGAGGGATCATCATCAGATTTTATAAAGAATGCAACAAGAAATGTAAGGGTGCAATTAGGGCGGCTAAGATACAACACGAAAGACATAGCGGAGGAGAGCAAAAAAAACCCCAAGAAATTCTTTAAGTATGTAAACAGTAAAAAAGGGAGAACAGACCATATTTGCCCCATAAAGAATGAGGAAGGACATCTGGATACAAAGGATGGGGAGATGGCGAAAGTATTGAATTTATTCTTCTCCTCAGGCTTCACGAGGGAATCAGGGGGCTTCAGTAACCAAAACTGCAGTGTTTATCCTTATGACACATCACAGGAAGCACCTCCATGGTTAACAGAGGACAGAATTAAAATTAGACTTGGGAAACTTAACATTAATTGGCCCTGTCTGTACCATGTGATTGAATTGACCAATCACAGCTAGCAACACATTTGTACACATTGGATGGCTTGAAAGGAAGCCATCCATTGTGCACAACTGTCATCTGCGCTGCTGTGATAAGTTACGGTAGCCACATGGTACCCGCAGTGAATCTGTACTTGGATCAGTCATCGGCTGTGTCCTGTGGAACCCCCTGAAGAGGGCTGCTGCTAGTGGTCATTATTACTAATAGACTTTCTGATTAATGTTATGGACATTTATGGACTCAATTTTGATTTGATTATACAGTGCAGGAGTCAGTTTCCTACCCCTTCCATACGCCATTTTAATTTTTTTTTTTTTCAATGATTTGCATAGTGAACGCAAAGAGAAAGAAATACATTTTTGAAGAGCATTTTTTTTTGACCAAATAAAACAAGTTTGTCCATTTTTTCAGCCTATAATAATAAACCTAAGAAGCATATTTATTCAAATATTGTACCAAATAAAAGCCTTAAATGTCCTTAACATAAAAATTTAAAATTATTTAGGTAACTAAATCAGTTCATGATAGTGTCATGTTAACTAGGGATGAGCCCGATGTTCGAGTCGAACGTAAGTAGTGAGTGTACAGCTTGTATAACTGTACATTTGCTGTCCCCTCAAAAAAACTGAACACACAGCCATTAATGTCTAAACCGCTGGCAACAAAAGTGAGTACACCCCTAAGTAAAAATGTCCAAATTGGGCCCAAAGGGTCAATATTTTGTGTGGCCACCATTATTTTCCAGCACTGTCTTAACCCTATTGGGCATAGAGTTCACCAGTACTTCACAGGTTGCTACTGGAATCCTCTTCCACTCCTCCATGGCGACATCATGGAGCTGGTGAATGTTAGAGACCTTGCGCTTCTCCACCTTCCGTTTGATGATGCCCCACAGATGCTTAAAAGGGTTTAGGTCTGAAGACATGCTTGGCCAGTCCATCATCTTTACCCTCAGCTTCTTTAGCAAGGCAGTGATCATCTTGGAGGTGTGTTTGGGGTCATTATCATGTTGGAATACTGCCCTGCGGCCCAGTCTCTGAAGTGAGGGGATCATGCTCTGCTTCAGTATGTCGCAGTACATGTTGGCATTGATGGTTTCCTCAATGAACTGTAGCTCCCCAGTGCCAGCAGCACTCATGCAGCCCCAGACCATGACACTCCCACCACCATGCTTGACTGTAGGCAAGACACACTTGTCTTTGTACTCCTCACCTGGTTGCCGCCACACACGCTTGACACCATCTGAACCAAATAAGTTTATCTTGGTCTCATCAGACCACAGGACATGGTTCCAATAATCCATGCCCTTAGTCTGCTTATCTTCAGCAAACTGTTTGGGGGCTTTCTTGTGCATCATCTTTAGAAGAGGCTTCCTTCTGGGACGACAGCCATGCAGACCAATTTAATGCAGAATGCAGCATATGGTCTGAGCACTGGCAGGCTGACCCTCCACCCCTTCAACCTCTGAAGCAATGCATGGCAGCACTCATACGTTTATTTCCCAAAGAAAACCAGATAATAAAAATAAAATCAGCGTGTGATGGCACATAAAATACAGCTGCTGTACACCAGGGTCAAAATTCAAATCCCTAAAAGTAAATAAAAAAAACAGATGGTGCAGCGCTAAGACCAATACGTATCAAATATGAAACAGGTAATATTAATGTCCTATGGAAAATAAAGCACAGAACAGTCCATATATCATCCTTATGTGAGGTCAAACAGCATGCTTGTAGAAAGGTGACAATTCGATGATCCCACCACCAAGAATGGCCGCTCACCTGATGGAGTGGACCCTTTAATTACAGAGGGTCACAACACGCATTCCCATGAGGGTTAAACAAGGTACAGCATACACAGATTTCCGTCAGGACCTCGAGTCAGGATACTCAGATGTTGCAGTGCATATGAAATAAAATAGCAGAAAATAGTGCACTCTGTATGTACAAACATTTATTGTAAAAGGATAAAAAGTAGCACTCACATAGAAGGCACTCGACTAGTGCAAGTAAAACGGCTCAAGCAGTAATAACAAACAGCATGGACGAACAGCACAGAGGATGCGCGATGGCCGCGGGTGACGTCACGACGTATCCTCGTTCTGGACGCGTGGCGTCCCAGTGGGCGGGCACTTCATCAGCAGATGAGGATACGACGTGGGCACCCGCGCTTTATCATAGGTGAGTAACCATGGTGATAGTAAACATGGTCAGCATCACAGGAACCCGGAACTCAATCCGGAAGTGTCCCCTTACATGGCAAAGAGAGATGAATAGAAACGAGTCACCCCACATGCAAGAAACAAAAGCTAAAAAAATAAAAAAGAACTATGTCATAATTATATATAATAAATGCATCAATCCTCAACGGAACTGTGCAATAAAAGCAGTCATATTCTAAAAACAATAACACAACGTGATTCATCCGCGGCCATCGCAAGGAACGCAGGGGTTTTTGTCACAAGCGGTTGCAAAAATAAGTCAATATATTGCCCAAGTCTCGCAGACACTGAGTCGATCCCATTAACAATGGGTCGCCCCGGGGGATTGACAGTGTCTTTATGATTTTTGGGCAAAAAATAAATAATGGGAGTTCTGCAAAACAAAGGATCCAAATACATAGCTTCTTTCTTATTAACTTCTTATTTGACTTTTTTTTGCAACCGCTTGTGACAAAAACCCCTGCGTTCCTGAAGGATACCAAACACAGATATTGGAAACTCTTGAATGCTCATCTCCTACCTTTTTGGTAACAGCGGACGTAAGTTCTCTGTATACCATTATAGGTCATAAGGACGCTATGTCATCTGTTGAATGGGCCTTGTCCTTGTCTTCACTCTCAGGAAGACATCAAGAGTTCCTTTTAAGCTGTCTTGATTTTTGTTTAACGAGGAACTATTTTTGGTATAATAGGGATTTTTATTTACAGACAAGGGGTGTAGCTATGGGGGCTCGCTTTGCTCCCAGTGTGGCCAATATTCACAATGACCAATTACTTCAAACCTACTGATCGCAACTCATACATTCCCCTGGGTAGCTGCCATCACCGTTCTTGGTTGTGTAATATACCCAGGGGTCAGTATATTAGGTTGCAAAGAAATTGTACGTCAGAGGAGGATTTTGTTACACAGTCTCATATTCTTACATCTAGGTTTGAGCAAAAAGTTTATGATCGCCCTAAGCTGGAGGATGAAATGACTAGAGTTAGATCCATGGACAGGAGTACATTGGTGTCCAATACTATGAGAGATCCTGTAGGAGATAGTCATAATTTTAAGATGGTGCTTGATTATAACGCACAATATCGTATGTTTGAGAAAGTTGTACAAAAGAACTGACCTATTCTGAAACAGGATAAAATCTTAGGCCCTGTTCTACCTGATCGCCCTCAATTTATTTACAAAAAAGCCCCATCATTAAGGGACCGTTTAGCTCCTAGTGTTCTTAACCCCCCAGTCCCCACGTCTGATAGGTTGTTTTCCTTTTTAGGAGGCTTTTATGCATGTGGTAAATGCATTCCTTGTAAGCATGCTAAGGGGAATATTAAGAAAAGAAAAAAAAATTTGGCATCTGCCACTAATAAGGAATACGAGATCAAGCAACTTATCACCTGTGAAACTGTAGGGGTTGTGTATATGCTGGAGTGCGGTTGCGGGCTCCAGTACATTGGTAGAACATCTAGACCCTTGCATGTGAGGCTAGCGGAGCATGTTAACAATATTAAAAAAGGCCTCAAATCTCATAATGTCTCTAGACATTTCAAGCTTTATCACCAACAGAACCCAAAAAGTTTGAGATTTTGGGGCATTGAGAGGGTCACTAAGCACTGGAGGGGAGGTAATTTTATAAGACAACTCAGCAAAAGGGAATCGTATTGGATCTTTGAAACTAGAGTTCTCTGCCCTGAAGGGTTAAACGTGGATTTCGATACCAACTGCTTTATATCTGATCGTTAGAAATATTATGGGGTTGACGATGGCCGCGGATGACTCACGTTGTGTTATTGTTTTTATAATATGACTGCTTTTATTGCACAGTTCTGTTGAGGATTGATGCATTTATTATATATAATTATGACATAGTTCATTTTTATTTTTTTAGCTTTTGTTTCTTGCATGTGGGGTGACTCGTTTCTATTCATCTCTCTTTGCCATGCAAGGGGACACTTCCGGATTGAGTTCCGGGTTCCTGTGATGCTGACCATGTTTACTATCACCATGGTTACTCACCTATGATAAAGCGCGGGTGCCCACGTCGTATCCTCATCTGCTGATGAAGTCCCCGCCCACTGGGACGCAACGCGTCCAGAACGAGGATACGTCGTGACGTCACCCGCGGTCATCGCGCATCCTCTGTGCTGTTCGTCCATGCTGTTTGTTATTACTGCTTGAGCCATTTTACTTGCACTAGTCGAGTGCCTTCTATGTGAGTGCTACTTTTTATCCTTTTACAATAAATGTTTGTACATACAGAGAGCACTATTTTCTGCTATTTTATTTCATATGCACTGCAACATCTGAGTATCCTGACTCGAGGTCCTGACGGAAATCTGTGTATGCTGTACCTTGTTTAACCCTCATGGGAATGCGTGTTGTGACCCTCTGTAATTAAAGGGTCCACTCCATCAGGTGAGCGGCCATTCTTGGTGGTGGGATCATCGAATTGTCACCTTTCTACAAGCATGCTGTTTGACCTCACATAAGGATGATATATGGACTGTTCTGTGCTTTATTTTCCATAGGACATTAATATTACCTGTTTCATATTTGATACGTATTGGTCTTAGCGCTGCACCATCTGTTTTTTTGATTTCCCAAAGAAAGCCTCTGGATATGACGCTGAGCATGTGCGCTCAACTTCTTTGGTCGACCATGGCAAGGCCTTTCCTGAGTGGAACCTGTCCTGTTAAACTGCTGTATGGTCTTGGCCACTGTGCTGCAGCTCAGTTTCAGGGTCTTGGCAATCTACTTATAGCCTAGGCCATCATTATGTAGAGCAACAATTCTTTTGTTCCCCATTCACACCTGAGACCTTGTAACACTAACGAGTCACATGACACCGGGGAGTGAAAATGGCTAATTGGGCCCAATTTGGACATTTTCACTTAGGGGTGTACTCACTTTTGTTACCAGAGATTTAGACATTAATGGCTGTGTGTTGAGTTATTTTGAGGGGACAGCAAATGTACACTGTTATACAAGCTGTACACTCACTACTTTACATTGTAGCAAAGTGCCATTTCTTCAGTATTGTCACATGAAAATATATAATAAAATATTTACAAAAATGTGAGGGGTGTACTCACTTTTGTGAGATACTGTATACCCTAGGGACCATTATGCCAACATCTGTACAATCCCCAGCTCTACCCAAATTCTATAAAAAGTGATACTCCTTTTGGGATTTTGGTTGGTTTTATATTTCAGAGTATGCAGAGGAATACCAAGTCATTTTAGGTTCAAGAGGCGGAGTGAGACTCTGTAGCATCACTCCATTGTCAAGATATTATGTCTCTAAATTGCAGTCTTTTTGATTGATTGATTGACTGATTGATTGATTTGTCTCTAGTAGCTTCAGCTATCATAAGAAGCAAATATCTCACCCTTGGACATACTGTACAAATAAAACCTAATAAAATTGTACAAAAATAGGGCCATTAAAACAAAGACTGGTGTTAATACATCACTTCTTTCCTCCAGTGAAACAGTGTCACTTGCAGTCCAATATCCAAGTTATTATGTGTCTTTGCGTTGCAATATTACCTTTAGTTTAAATGCAGTTATGCTTTTTTCAATCAGCATAATGCCTCTCTAAACATCACATATCACATGTGACAGAAGAAAACACATGTCAAATTAGTAGTATAGCTTGCACTTGCATACAGAGCTCCCTGAGAAACCATAGGTTCTAACATTATTGTTTACCACAGGTAACTGGTAGCTGTGCAAGCTATTGAATCATATTGTACAACAGCCGTTCTGCTTTCCAGTTTCAAAAGAATGGTGGCATCAGCAGGAGTTATTGATTAACATATAATTAAGGCCAAGTGTGTTTTTCTGTACTGAATTCAACTTGCAGTACACCAGGAAATGGCTTACAGTTTGTATATAAAGACATACAAATTACTGTGTTTATTACTAGAGGATGTCTACTTGAAAAACAGAAATGTATGCAAAGCAATCTGGTGTTTGGAAGTAAATGCAATAGCTTTATGTATAGTACAAAACAGATGTATACGTGGGATGAGGACACCACTACTGAAACAGAAATACTTTTGGGAAACAAATATTATTGTGAAAATTTAAATATCTTGATAAAAAGTTATGCTATAATGATATTAACTATTTGTGCTTGTACTAGAATTAGTTCAGTCCTGGGCACTTCTAATTCCATCACACAAACCCAATAAATATTTGGCCCAAACAAGCTTGGCCCAAACAAACTATGTCCCTCCCTAACATGTAAGGCTGCTGGCTCTGGCTACAAACAGCATATCGTGCTGTGTTCCGGGTTTGAGCAGAGACTTCCTGTCTCGTACCCGGAAAACAGCAGAGTCTATCACAGCAGCACTCAGCCATTCACAGAAAGCAGTGTATTCTATCAATGAATACTAAGCTTCCTCTGATTGGCTGAGTCAGAGAGGTGGGCTGATCATGTCAAAATATCTGACTCAGCCAATCAGAGGAAGCTTTGTATTCATTGATAGAATACACCACTTTCTGTGAATGGCTGAGTGCCTCTGTGATAGACTCTACTGTATTCCCGGTATGAGACAGGAAGACTCGACTCGAACCCAGAACACAATGTGGTATGCTGTATGTAGCTGCAGTTATATACAGTTTATACTGCACATCCAGCGGTCTAACATTTTAGTGAGGGACATAGTTCATTTGGGCCAAGCTGGCCCAAAAAAACTATGTAAAGTCTAACAAAGGATGGAGTTCAGCTTTAATAAAGTGCACCTGTGCTCAGGTTATTGACATTAAAAGGCAAAACTTCCATTTAAATAGAATAAGAGGGGGTTATTAACTCCTGTCAGTACTTTGTGCCATCTGTGTCCAACTTGGCAGATTGCGCTTCACTTCCTGTCCCATAGCCAAAGCAGAAATTTTGAGAAAATTCCTCCAGAGTGAGGGAATCCCTGGTTGTCACCAGGGTCACCAGAACTAGTGTCCTCATTGGAAAATGTCCTCTCTATTCATGTTCTAGTGACAACCCAAAATTTGATATTTTCTTTCACTTTCACTCTCGGTGATAAAGGTAAACAGAACAAATAGATATGCAAAATTTGTAGAACTAAATGAGACTTTAAATGTACATTCGAAGGTATATTAAGTACCAACTCGTAAGAATTATAAAAGATTCTTAAAATAAAACTGTCAGAAACCATGAATCAGACCGAGACAGAAGTGCAATTAAAATCACACTTGTTTAATAATAATAATAGAAAAAGGTAACCAGAGCAACGTAGTCAAATCATAGCCAGAGTTTGTTAACCGGAACGGATAGTCAGACGAGTCAGGACGTCAGGGAGCCAGAGATCAGCGTACTTCAGGACAGGCCAGGAAATCAGGAAACCGGAGAATCAGCGTAGTGGAACAGCAAGCAGTATCAGGAACCAGAAGGGACATCAGAAAAGCAAGTCTTCAACAGGTACACAGGAGAGGGTCTCTGGATGTGTTGACCAAGGCGAAGGCAGAGATGAACTGAACTGAACAGCTTAAGTAACCAGCAGGACTGACGAACAGAATATCATCATCAGGTGAATCACTGTGGAAAATATTGGAGCTGGCAACTAACCGACAGATGAGCGGCCTGCTTTGAGAAGGAAGAGCTGAGCCCAGCCCTGACAAAAACGTTAAGACTCTTTTATATATCTTAAGAGTTGGTGTTTAGCATACCCTAGAATTCACATTTAAAGTGCCATTTAGTTCTACGGTTTTGGCATATGTACATATTGGGGACGGTATTCTCTAGGGGTAGTTTCAATTAAACACTCTGTCCCCACACCTCACAACTTACTATAACAAATAGATAGAGTAAGGCCGGGTTCACAAAGTTAGACATCGCATGTGATTCGCATCTCACTGCTGTGCAATTCACATGCAATGTCTCTGTGATGCGAATTCCGCCATACAGATTACATTCAAACTAAAGTCGTGAGGATCCTTTTTTTGGTCCGCACCAGAATCGGATTGCATGGGTGTTCACAGTGTGAACTGCCTGCAAGTTGTATGCAATGCGGGAACCTATAATGGATTCGCACGATTTCTCGCATCGCAGCAGTGTGAACCAAGCCTAAATCTCCCAAACAGGGGCATCGCCAACAATAAAAACCAGACACGTTTTCTCATTTCTCTCCACTCCATCCAAAAATAAATAAAATGTTTTGCCTTTAGTTATGCTATATTTTTTTTACACATTCTTTTGTTTGTATTATTGTTTATTTAGGACAAAGACAAAGGTACAAGCAATGGGCTACATACAACAGTCTCTCAGGAGCAGAACGTTCTGAACGTGGTGACGTAAAACACGTACGGCGGGACTATAAACGGGGCAGTAGCCAATAGCTTTCGTCTCTTAATTTATTCTGAGCGTGGCACTTTGTGCGTCGGATTTGTGTACACACGATTGGTTAAATTTAACCGATCGGATTTTGTTGTGGAAAATTTTATATCCTGCTCTCAAACTTTGTGTGTCGGAAATTCCGATGGAAAAAGTCAGATGGAGCCCACACACGATCAAAATTTCCGACTAAACAATCCGATCTCACTTTTTTCGTTGGAAAATCCGACCGTGTGTACAGGGCATTAGACATAACAGGTATATGGCAAATTTCCAACTTCTCTGATCTTGGCATAGCATGAATACACCATCATTTTAGCTATACCTTATTGGTTACACAGAGGGAAAACTTTAAGAATATCAGGTATCTTGTGCCAGTGCTGTTTGTTTGTTTTTTTTCTTTTTACATGGGAGGCTAAAGTAAATGGCATTCAGCCTTAAGAATTGGTGTCCTTTTTTATATATACAGAATCTCACAAAAGTGAGTACACCCCTCACATTTTTGTAAATATTTTATTATATCTTTTAATGTGACAACACTGAAGAAATGACACTTTGCTACAATGTAAAGTAGTGAGTGTACAGCTTGTATAACAGTGTAAATTTGCTGTCCCCTCAAAATAACTCACAGCCATCAATGTCTAAACCGCTGGCAACAAAAGTGAGTACACCCCTAAGTGAAAGTGTACTCACTTTTATGAGATACTGTATGTATGATACTGTGGCAGTGTTTGGTTAGTGGTGCCTCTTACTTAGGTGTTACAGCCTCTGGGGCTTTTCAAAAAGGTATGTATATGTAATGACAGATCATGTGACACTTAGATTGCACACAGGTGGACATTATTTCACTAATTATGTGACTTCTGAAGGTAATTGGTTGCACCAGAGCTTTTTATGGGCTTCATAACAAAGGGAGTGAATACATACGCACATGCCGATTATCAGTTTTTTATCTCTGAAAAATAGTTTTATGTATATAGGTTTCTAATTTTACTTCACTAACTTAGATTATTGTGTTCTGATCCATCACATATAATTCACATTAAAAAAAAAAAAACATTGAACCAAAGGCTGTAATGTAACAAAATAAGTAAAAAGCCAAGGGGGTGAATACTTTTACAAGGCACTGTATGTGTTTTTTTTATAAGTATTTTTTATATTTGAATTACTCACTCTTGTTTGTATCACTTTCTTTGTATAGCACCATGGGAGATAATAGTGTCCAATAAAATGACAATATGAATATGTCTAATACAGTAATACTAACACAGTACATTTGTGTACTTTTAAAGTTTAGACCAGTGGATAGGTAGGAGCACAGAATATCTGCACAGCCAATACAGATCTTGAAAGTGCAGGTGGAAAAAAGACAACCAGAATATGGGCCAGAAAGGTATCAGCAGAGGTGGGGGACTTGAGTCACATGACTTGACTTAAGTCAGACTTAAGTCACCTGTTTGAGGACTTGCGGCTTGCTTGACAAAATTAAATAAATGACTCGACTTGACTTTGACTTGTCACTAATGACTTGCGACTTGACTTTGACTTGGGCTATTTGACTTGCAATGACTTGGCACCACCCCCCCGAAAATATTACCCACACACTCCACCCACCACCGCCTCTGAGCCAATCAACATTTGCCAAATGCCATTGGAGCTGTTTAGGGTAGTGGTAAGAGTTATGTCAGTCCCTGCATCAAGCGCACCTGTTGAACGTGTGTTCAGCCATGGTGGGGTGATAATGCGACCCCATCGCTCACAACTGAGCGAGAAAGTACTTTCCAATTTAATTTTTTGCAAATGCAATGCATTTTAAGTGGCTATTCTCATCACCATTCAAGTGTCCAGATGTTGGCATTGTGTCAAGTTCAAACTTTGAGCTTAGTTATTTTCCCCCTCAGCAAGGACTACATTTTTTCAGGCTTGTTGGCCATTTAATTGCTGGGTGTTCTGCTCCTTTTCTGCTTTTTGGGCATTCAAAGTGTTTCTTTAATATGCCAAGAAAAAAGCACTAAGCAGTTTTGTTAATGTTGAAAATAAAACAAAACCTTTCCTGAAAACTGACATTTAACTCTTTAAAGGTGGAAATGGGGTAGATCAGTATTTTGACTTAATTTGTGACTTGACCAAAATAAATGACTTGACTTGACTTGCTTGACTTCTAGCAGGGACTCGACTTGACTTGCTTGCTTTTCGCCACAGTAACTTGGGACTTGCTTGTGACTTGAAGGTTAAGACTTGAGACTTGCTTGTGACTTTCACATATGTGACTTACTCCCATGTGTGGGTATCAGAAATAAAAAACAGACAGAAACAATAAAAGGGGCATTCAAGAGAAGACCAATGAAAAGGACAGAACAGAGCATAAGGAAAACATGGAAGTCCTGGTAACAGCAAATAGGGATCCATGGACCCAAAACCTCACAGGAGACCAGTATGGTTGGCAAAACTATTTAATCGGAACCAGACATAGTCCCTATTTTTACATAATAAAGATATAAATTACTGAGAAATATCCACTTCTTATCACAATAATTCTCATTGGTAACAAGCCCTAACAGTAAATTACAGCAAAGGATGGATTAAACTAAAGTGTTATAATACTCTTAACTCATTTACAAATAATTATTCTGAGTTCATACTGAGTGCTTTATGGGAGAGTTAAAGTTACATAGTTACATAGTTACATAGTAGGTGAGGTTGAAAAAAGACACAAGTCCATCAAGTCCAACCTATGTGTGTGATTATGTGTCAGTATTACATTACATATCCCTGTATATTGCGGTCATTCAGGTGATTATCTAATAGTTTCTTGAAGCTATCAATGCTCCCCGCTGAGACCACCGCCTGTGGAAGGGAATTTCACATCCTTAACGCTCTTACAGTAAAGAACCCTCTACGTAGTTTAAGGTTAAACCTCTTTTCTTCTAATTGTAATGAGTGGCCACGAGTCTTATTAAACTCTCTTCTGCGAAAAAGTTTTATCCCTATTGTGGGGTCACCAGTAGGGATGAGCCGAACACCCCCCGGTTCGGTTCGCACCAGAACCCGCGAACGGACCGAAAGTTCGCACGAACGTTAGAACCCCATTGACGTCTATGGGACTCGAACGTTCGAAATCAAAAGTGCTCATTTTAAAGGCTAATTTGCATGGTATTGTCCGAAAAAGGGTTTGGGGACCCGGGTCCTACCCCAGGGGACATGTATCAATGCAAAAAAAACTTTTAAAAACGGCCGTTTTTTCGGGAGCAGTGATTTTAATGATGCTTAAAGTAAAAAAAAAAAGTGAAATATTCCTTTAAATATCGTACCTGGGGGGTGTCTATAGTATGCCTGTAAAGTGACGCGTGTTTCCCATGTTTAGAACAGTCCCTGCACCAAATGTCATTTTTAAAGGAAAAAATCTCATTTAAAACTGCTTGCGGGTTTAATGTCATGTCGGGTCATGGCAATATGGATGAAAATCAGTGAGACAAACGGCATGGGTACCCCCCCAGTCCATTACCAGGCCCTTTGGGTCCTGTATGGATATTAAGGGGAACCCCGCACCCAAATTAAAATAAGGAATGGCCCTATATACTCTGAACAGCAGTATACAGGCGGTGCAAACAAGACAGGGACTGTAGGTTTGTTGTTAAGTAGAATCTCTTTGTAATTTTGAACGGGTACATTTTTAACGTGTTTAGCTCCAGCCAAAAAATCTTTTTTAAGCTTTTTGGAAAACATAGGGAAGGGTTGTCACCCCTGTGACATTTGTTTTGCTGTCTTTCCTCCTCTTCAGAAGATTTCACCTCACTTTTTTGTCCCAATGAAAAATGTTTTTTGAAAATTTGGGTTTTTTTGTGGAACAAGGATTGGAAAGCATCAGTGGAAAGGAGAAATTGTTTTCCCATATTAACTCTTACAGGAGAGAATTTCCCTTCCTAGGGGTAGATTTCATCTCACTTCCTGTTGTCTCCTTCCGTTTGCAAGTAGGAGTCGTTTGTAAGTTAGATGTTTGAAAGTAGGGTCCTGCCCTATATACTCAGCAGAAATTTGGGCCTTAGGTGTTGCTGTGGCCACAACACTGTAAGCCCTCACAGGGCCCTGCTGTGAAATATTAGATCAAGAATTGTAATTACATGCCCCTGTTGAACAGGAGCTGAAAAATTAGGCCTTAGGCACTGGTGCTGGTGCCACAACACTGCAACCCCTCACAGACACTCTAGTTGGAACGCAGGAACGAGCCCTGCTGCAAAGTATTGCATCAAAAATTGTAATTACACGCCACTGTTAGACAGGGGCAGAAAAATTGGGCCTTAGGCACTGGTGCTGGTGCCACAACACTGCAACCCCTCACAGACACTCTAGTTGGAACGCAGGAACGAGCCCTGCTGAAAAGTATTGCATCAAAAATTGTAATTACACGCCCCTGTTAGACAGGGGCAGAAAAATTGGGCCTTAGGCACTGGTGCTGGTGCCACAACACTGCAACCCCTCACAGACACTCTAGTTGGAATGCAGGAACGAGCCCTGCTGCAAAGTATTACATCAAAAATTGTAATTACACGCCCCTGTTAAACAGGGGCTGAAAAATTGTGCCTTAGGCACTGGTGGTGGCGCCCAGAACCAAAAATGTTCTTACAAGCTATCAGCGTGATGATTGAGGAGGAAGAGGATAATTACTCAGGGATAGTCACTCAGCATCAGCATAGGCAGTCTTTGAAGGGATCTGAAAAAAATTATTCAGTTACATCAGCATCAGGTGCTTGGTAGCTGGTGGTGATCCAAGACTGATTCATTTTTATGAAGGTCAGCCGATCGACCGAGTCGGTGGACAGACGCACCCTGTGATCGGTTACCACGCCTCCAGCAGCACTGAATGTGCGTTCCGAAAGAACGCTGGATGCAGGACAGGCCAGTAGCTCAATTGCATACTGTGCAAGCTCTGGCCAGTGATCCATCCTCAAGACCCAGTAACCCAGAGGATTTTCGGTGGGAAAGGTGTCCAAGTCTGATCTTGCCCCTAGGTATTCCTGCACCATGTAAAACAGACGCTGGCGATGGTTGCTGGAACCGATCATACCTTGGGGCTGCGGACCAAAAAATTGTCTGAACGCATCGGTCAGACGGCCACCTTCTCCACCGCTCCTTCTTTGACTGACCGAAGCCTCAGCAACACGTTGTCCAGAAACAGGAGTTTGTAACCTCCCAGTCTCTGGGAACGCGTTGCACAGACCTTTCTGCAAGGCCTCCCGAAGATGTTTCATCCTCTGCTCCCTCTGCGATGGCAAGATAAGGTCCGCAACCTTACCCTTGTAACGTGGATCAAGGAGGGTTGCCAGCCAGTATTGGTCCTTCTCCTTGATACCACGAATACGAGGATCCTTACGCAGGCTTTGCAGGATCAGGGAGGCCATGCAGCGTAGGTTTGCTGAGGCATTCGGTCCGGAGTCCTCTGGGTCACTAAGGACAACAACGTCCGCAGCCACCTCCTCCCAGCCACGTACAAGTCCATGTGTTCCTTGGGACTGATCCCTTAAAGACTGCTGATGCTGAGTGCCAGGCTCCACCTCCATACTGACACAATCTTCCTCCTCCTCCTCCTCCTCCTCCTCCTCGTCCTCTTCCTGTGTGATCGGCGGGCACGCAGGAACACTGTCTGGATAAAGGGGGCCTTGAGAGCTAAGGAAGTCCTCCTCTTCCTGCCTCTGTTCTGCCTCAAGTGCCCTGTCCATTATTCCACGCAGCGTGTGCTCCAACAGGTGGACAAGGGGGACAGTGTCACTGATGCATGCACTGTCAGTGCTCACCATCCTCGTGGCCTCCTCGAATGGTGACAGGACAGTGCATGCATCCCTGATCATGGCCCACTGGCGTGGGGAAAAAAAACCAAGGTCCCCTGACCCTGTCCTGGTGCCATAGTCGCACAGGTACTCATTGATGGCCCTCTGCTGCGTGTGCAGCCGCTGCAGCATGGCCAACGTTGAGTTCCACCTGGTGGGCATGTCACAGATTAGGCGGTTCTTGGGCAGGTTAAACTCCTTTTGGAGGTCCGTCAGCCGAGCACTGGCATTATATGACCGGCGGAAATGCACACAGACTTTCCTGGCCTGCCTCAGGACATCCTGTAAGCCCGGGTACCTGCCCAAGAACCGCTGCACCACCAAGTTAAGGACGTGAGCCAAACAGGGCACATGGGTCAGTTGTCCCTGTCGGAGGGCAGAGAGGAGGTTGGTGCCATTGTCGCAAACCACCATTCCTGCCTTAAGTTGGCGTGGCGTCAACCACCTCTGAACCTGCCCCTGCAGAGCTGACAGAACCTCTGCCCCAGTGTGGCTCCTGTCCCCCAAGCACACCAGCTCAAGCACCGCATGGCATCTTTTGGCCTGCGTACTTGCGTAGCCCCTTGAACGCCTACGGAGCACCGCTGGTTCCGAGGAAGAGGCCATGGAGGAAGAAGAAGAGGAGGGGGTGGAGGAGAGAGGTGTGTCACAATCAGCATTTTGGAGGCGTGGTGGCGGAACAACCTCCAACACTACTGCACCTTGTCCTGCATCCTTCCCAGCTGCCAGCAGAGTCACCCAATGCGCCGTGAAACTTAGGTAACGTCCCTGTCCATGCCTGCTGGACCATGAGTCAGCGGTAATATGCACCTTACCGCTGACCGCCCTGTCCAGCGAGGCATGGACATTGCCTTCCACATGCCGGTAGAGAGCCGGAATCGCCTTCCGTGAGAAAAAGTGGCATTTGGGTACCTGCCACTGAGGAACCGCACATTCCACAAACTCACGGAAGGGGGCAGAGTCTACCAACTGAAAAGGCAGCAGTTGAAGTGCTAGCAATTTTGCCAAGCTAGCATTCAACCGCTGGGCATGTGGATGGCTGGGAGCAAACTTCTTTTGGCGGTGCAGCAGCTGGGGCAGGGAAATTTGCCTGGTACAATCTGACGTCGGTGTACCAAAAGCAGATTGCCCACAAGTACTTGGCTGTGACACACCTAATTCTACACCTTCATTCCTCTCACTGCAGGTCTCAGAGAGGACTGAAGGTCTAGTGGGGTTGGAAATCTCAGCTGATGAGGAGCAAGGAGAGATCCTCTTTGTTCTTTGGTGTGGGTCTTTTAGATATGCTTGCCAACGAACTGCATGGCAGGTCAACATATGTCTGGTCAAGCATGTGGTACCCAAGCGGGAGATGTTTTGGCCACGCGAGATACGCTTGAGACATATGTTGCAAATAGCAGCGGTGCGATCTGATGCACTCGTCTCAAAAAAGGCCCACACCAAAGAACTTTTTGAATAACGTGCAGAGACTGCAGCGCCCTGCACATGTGGAGCTTTGGGGTGTGATGCAGTCAATGTGCTGCCCTTAGGCTGGCCCCTGGAGGGCATCCTGCCTCGTTGGTGCTGTGCCGCCTCCTCCTCCTCCTCCTCCTCCTCCTCCTCCTCCTCTCTCCTATCAGGCACCCACGTTGAGTCAGTGACCTCATCATCCCCTCCCTCTTCATCACTGGAGCAAACCTGGCAGTATGCTGCAGCAGGGGGAGCATGACTGCCAGATTGCTGTCCTTCTTGGGCACCCCCTCTGTCCGTGCTCATGTTACTGCCTTCATCGAGCTCAGTATCATCATCAGAGCCTTCCAAACGCTGGGCATCCTCCTGGAGCATGTACCCAACACTGTGGTCAAACAGTTCGAGGGAATCCTCAGGAGGACATGGTGGAGCTAGGGAAGGAGTCACTGATGACATTGAGCTGAGGGAAGAGGCCGCTGCTTTGCCAGACAAAGCACCCTGGGCATGGGTGAGAGAGGATGAGGAGGATGAGGACGGCTTGGTCATCCACTCGACCAAGTCTTCTGCATGTTGCGGCTCAACACGGCCAGCTGCCGAAAAAAAGGCCAAGCGTGTCCCATGGCCACGTGCTGATGAGGATGCACCGTCTCCACGACCAGCACTAGACACAGAGCCTGCTTGCCCTCTCTTATTGGCTTGTGACTGTCTGCCTCTCCTTCTTGGCCTTCCAGACATACTAATGGCCTGTAGCTGCACTAAGCTGGGATAGAACACCTGTAATTTTCTTCAGGTAGCTTTATATACTGTAACCAGACAAGCCTGCCTGTCAGTAGGAAGATAACAGGAACGGATCTAGCTGAACACTGTGAGCAGGACGCACTGCACTAAATGTAAATAGCAGGAACGGATCTAGCTGAACACTGTGAGCAGGACGCACTGACTGCACTAAATGTAAATAGCAGGAACGGATCTAGCTGAACACTGTGAGCAGGACGCACTGACTGCACTAAATGTAAATAGCAGGAACAGATCTAGCTGAACACTGTGAGCAGGACGCACTGCACTAAATGTAAATAGCAGGAACGGATCTAGCTGAACACTGTGAGCAGGACGCACTGCACCAAATGTAAATAGCAGGAACGGATCTAGCTGAACACTGTGAGCAGGACGCACTGACTGCACTAAATGTAAATAGCAGGAACAGATCTAGCTGAACACTGTGAGCAGGACGCACTGACTGCACTAAATGTAAATAGCAGGAACGGATCTAGCTGAACACTGTGAGCAGGACGCACTGCACTAAATGTAAATAGCAGGAACGGATCTAGCTGAACACTGTGAGCAGGACGCACTGACTGCACTAAATGTAAATAGCAGGAACGGATCTAGCTGAACACTGTGAGCAGGACGCACTGCACTAAATGTAAATAGCAGGAACGGATCTAGCTGAACACTGTGAGCAGGACGCACTGCACTAAATGTAAATAGCAGGAACGGATCTAGCTGAACACTGTGAGCAGGACGCACTGACTGCACTAAATGTAAATAGCAGGAACGGATCTAGCTGAACACTGTGAGCAGGACGCACTGCACTAAATGTAAATAGCAGGAACGGATCTAGCTGAACACTGTGAGCAGGACGCACTGACTGCACTAAATGTAAATAGCAGGAACGGATCTAGCTGAACACTGTGAGCAGGACGCACTGCACTAAATGTAAATAGCAGGAACGGATCTAGCTGAACACTGTGAGCAGGACGCACTGACTGCACTAAATGTAAATAGCAGGAACAGATCTAGCTGAACACTGTGAGCAGGACGCACTGCACTAAATGTAAATAGCAGGAACGGATCTAGCTGAACACTGTGAGCAGGACGCACTGCACTAAATGTAAATAGCAGGAACGGATCTAGCTGAACACTGTGAGCAGGACGCACTGACTGCACTAAATGTAAATAGCAGGAACGGATCTAGCTGAACACTGTGAGCAGGACGCACTGCACTAAATGTAAATAGCAGGAACGGATCTAGCTGAACACTGTGAGCAGGACGCACTGACTGCACTAAATGTAAATAGCAGGAACGGATCTAGCTGAACACTGTGAGCAGGACGCACTGCACTAAATGTAAATAGCAGGAACAGATCTAGCTGAACACTGTGAGCAGGACGCACTGCACTAAATGTAAATAGCAGGAACGGATCTAGCTGAACACTGTGAGCAGGACGCACTGACTGCACTAAATGTAAATAGCAGGAACGGATCTAGCTGAACACTGTGAGCAGGACGCACTGCACTAAATGTAAATAGCAGGAACGGATCTAGCTGAACACTGTGAGCAGGACGCACTGACTGCACTAAATGTAAATAGCAGGAACGGATCTAGCTGAACACTGTGAGCAGGACGCACTGCACTAAATGTAAATAGCAGGAACAGATCTAGCTGAACACTGTGAGCAGCACTGACTGCACTAAATGTAAATAGCAGGAACGGATCTAGCTGAACACTGTGAGCAGGACGCACTGCACTAAATGTAAATAGCAGGAACGGATCTAGCTGAACACTGTGAGCAGGACGCACTGACTGCACTAAATGTAAATAGCAGGAACGGATCTAGCTGAACACTGTGAGCAGGACGCACTGCACTAAATGTAAATAGCAGGAACGGATCTAGCTGAACACTGTGAGCAGGACGCACTGACTGCACTAAATGTAAATAGCAGGAACGGATCTAGCTGAACACTGTGAGCAGGACGCACTGCACTAAATGTAAATAGCAGGAACGGATCTAGCTGAACACTGTGAGCAGGACGCACTGCACTAAATGTAAATAGCAGGAACGGATCTAGCTGAACACTGTGAGCAGGACGCACTGCACTAAATGTAAATAGCAGGAACGGATCTAGCTGAACACTGTGAGCAGGACGCACTGCACTAAATGTAAATAGCAGGAACAGATCTAGCTGAACACTGTGAGCAGGACGCACTGCACTAAATGTAAATAGCAGGAACGGATCTAGCTGAACACTGTGAGCAGGACGCACTGACTGCACTAAATGTAAATAGCAGGAACAGATCTAGCTGAACACTGTGAGCAGGACGCACTGCACTAAATGTAAATAGCAGGAACGGATCTAGCTGAACACTGTGAGCAGGACGCACTGACTGCACTAAATGTAAATAGCAGGAACGGATCTAGCTGAACACTGTGAGCAGGACGCACTGCACTAAATGTAAATAGCAGGAACAGATCTAGCCTAATCTATCTAACTCAAATCAAATGACACTGTCTGTCTCTCTCTCTATCAGCACACCGGAACACACTACACAGGGCCGCCGTGCAGGTGGCCTTATATAGTGTGGGGCATGTACTAAATCCCCTGAGCCATAATTGGCCAAAGCCACCCTGGCTTTGGCCAATTACAGCTCTCTCTACTGACGGCGCTGTGATTGGCCAAGCATGCGGGTCATAGTGCATGCTTGGCCAATCATCAGCCAGCAATGCACTGCGATGCCGCAGTGAATTATGGGCCGTGACGCGCCACACGAATTTGGCGCGAACGGCCCATAACGTTCGCAATTCGACGGACGGTCGAACAGCCGATGTTCGAGTCGAACATGGGTTCGACTCGAACACGAAGCTCATCCCTAGTCACCAGTACAGTATTTGTAAATTGAAATCATATCCCCTCTCAAGCGTCTCTTCTCCAGAGAGAATAAGTTCAGTGCTCGCAACCTTTCCTCATAACGAAGATCCTCCAGACCCTTTATTAGCTTTGTTGCCCTTCTTTGTACTCGATTTCCAGTACGTCCCTCCTGAGGACTGGTGCCCAGAACTGGACAGCATACTCCAGGTGCGGCCGGACCAGAGTCTTGTAGAGCGGGAGAATTATCGTTTTATCTCTGCAGTTGATCCCCCTTTTAATGCATGCCAATATTCTGTTTGCTTTATTAGCAGCAGCTTGGCATTGCATGCCATTGCTGAGCCTATCATCCACTAGGACCCCCAGGTCCTTTTCCATCCTAGATTCCCCCAGAGGTTCTCCCCCCAGTGTATAGATTGCATTCATATTTTTGCCACCCAAATGCATTATTTTACATTTTTCTACATTGAACCTCATTTGCCATGTAGTCGCCCACCCCATTAATTTGTTCAGGTCTTTTTGCAAGATTTCCACATCCTGCAGAGAAGTTATTGCCCTGCTTAGCTTAGTATCGTCTGCAAATACAGAGATTGAACTCTTTATCCCATCCTCCAGATCGTTTATGAACAAATTAAATAGGATTGGTCCCAGCACAGAACCCTGGGGAACCCCACTACCCACCCCTGACCATTCTGAGTACTCCCCATTTATCACCACCCTCTGAACACGCCCTTGTAGCCAGTTTTCAATCCATGTACTCACCCTATGGTCCATGCCAACGCACCTTATTTTGTACAGTAAACGTTTATGGGGAACTGTGTCAAATGCTTTTGCAAAATCCAGATACACCACGTCTACGGGCCTTCCTTTATCTAGATGGCAACTCACCTCCTCATAGAAGGTTAATAGATTGGTTTGGCAAGAACGATTCTTCATGAATCCATGCTGATTACTGCTAATGAGATCATTCTTATTACTAAAATCTTGTATATAGTCCCTTATCATCCCCTCCAAGAGTTTACATACTATTGATGTTAGCCTAACTGGTCTGTAATTCCCAGGGATGTTTTTTGGGCCCTTTTTAAATATTGGTGCTACATTGGCTTTTCTCCAATCAGCTGGTACCATTCCAGTCAATAGACTGTCTGTAAATATTAGGAACAACGGTCTGGCAATCACCTGACTGAGTTCCCTAAGTACCCTCGAATGCAAGCCATCTGGTCCCGGTGATTTATTAATGTTAAGTTTCTCAAGTCTAATTTTAATTCCGTCCTCTGTTAACCATGTAGGTGCTTCCTGTGATGTGTCATGAGGATAAACACTGCAGTTTTGGTTACTGAAGCCCCCCGATTCACTTGTGAAGACTGAGGAGAAGAATAAATTCAATACCTTTGCCATCTCCCCATCCTTTGTAACCAGATGTCCTTCCTCATTCTTTATGGGGCCAATATGGTCTGTCCTCCCTTTTTTACTGTTTACATACTTAAAGAATTTCTTGGGATTTTTTTTGCTCTCCTCCGCTATGTGTCTTTCATGTTCTATCTTAGCCATCCTAATTGCACCCTTACATTTCTTATTGCATTCTTTATAAATTCTGAATGCTGAGAATGATCCCTCAACCTTGTATTTTTTGAAGACCTTCTCCTTTGCTTTTATATGCATTTTTACATTGGAGTTAAGCCATCCAGGATATTTGTTCGCTCTTTTAAATGTATTACCCAATGGGATACATTGGCTAATGCCCTTATTTAATATGCTCTTAAAGCAAACCCATCTCTCCTGCGTATTCTTTGTTCCTAATATTTTATCCCAATTTATGCCTTTTAGCAAGGTTTGTAGTTTAGGGAAGTTGGCTCTTTTGAAATTCAGTGTCTTTGTGTTCCCTTCATGTTTCCTATTTGTGTGATTTATACTGAAACTAATTGACCTGTGATCGCTGTTACCTAAATTGCCCCGTATTTCCACATCTGTTATCAGGTCTGTATTGTTGGTAATCAGTAGATCTAGTAATGTTTTATTTCTAGTTGGTGCGTCTACCATCTGACCCATAAAATTGTCCTGCAAGACACTAAGGAACTGGCGAGCCTTAAATGAATGCGCGGTTCCCTCCGCCCAGTCTATGTCTGGATAATTAAAATCCCCCATTATGATAACACTTCCCATCCTTGCTGCTAATCCAATTTGTGATAGGAGATCCGTCTCCACTTCCTCCCTCAGGTTTGGGGGCCTATAGCATACTCCCAGTATTATTTTCCCCTTAGCTTCATCCCTTTGGAGCTCTACCCATAAAGATTCCACCTCCTCCCTAGCCCCCTCAGTGATGTCATCTCTCGCACTCACTTGTACATTATTCTTGATATATAGGCATACCCCTCCCCCTTTTTTACCTTCTCTATCCTTGCGGTATAGGGTATACCCTTGAATGTTTGCCAGCCAATCATGAGAGCTGTTGAACCAGGTCTCTGAAATTCCCACAAAATCCAAATCCTCCTTGTACAACAGTATCTCTAGTTCACCCATCTTGTCCGCCATGCTCCTGGCATTGGTGAACATGCCACATAGTTTAGACTCGTCGCATATTGTCCTCGTATTGGGTGTTTCAAGATTGCAACTAGGACTTGCTACTATACTCACCTTGTGTTTTTGTGCTTTGGTTAACCTACCACTAATGCCCCCAATACTACCCTCTGGAATATCTTCCGCGCTGGCTATCACTGTCTCTGGACCCTCCCCCCCATCACCTAGTTTAAAAACCCCTCTAACTTTTTGGTCATCTTCATTCCCAGCAGATCTGCACCCTCCTCATTTAGGTGCAGTCCGTCCCTTCTATAGTACCGGTTACCGACTGAGAAGTCGGCCCAGTCCTCCAGGAACCCAAACCCCTCCTTACTACACCAGCTCTTCAGCCACTTGTTTACTTCCCTAATCTCCCTCTGCCTTTCTGGTGTGGCTTGATGTACCGGTAGTATTCCTGAGAACACTACCTTGGAGGTCCTTTTCCTCAATTTAGCTCCTAAGTCCCTAAAATCGTTCTTTAGGACACTCCATCTGCCTCTGACTTTGTCATTGGTGCCAACGTGCACCATGACAGCCGGGTCTTCCCCAGCCCCTCCCAGTAATCTGTCCACAAGATCCGTGATGTGCCGAACCCGAGCGCCCGGTAGACAACATACTGTTCGGCGCTTCCGGTCTTGGTTACAGATTTCCCTCTCTGTCCTTCTAAGAATTGAGTCCCCTACCACCAGAATCTGTCTTTCCTTTCCCTTTGCTGCCCCCCCACTCTCACTGGAGTAGTTCTTCCCCTGGCAGCTAGGAGAGTCCCTCATCTCCAGCAGTGCTGGTCCCTGACTGGTTACACCAATGTCACTCAATGGAGCGTACTTATTGGGATGCTCCAGTCCTGGAACGGCCTCTCTGGCACTTCCCCCTCTACCCCTCCTGACTGTCACCCATCTACTCTTTGCTAGTGCCTGCACCTCTTTGTCTCCACCCGCCTCTGTGCTGGCCCCTGCTGGCACCTGCCGTGTACGTTCCTGGCTCACCTTTAGTATGGAGGGACTTCTCAGTGCTGACAGTTGCTTCCCCAGATTCAGAACCTGGGCTTCCAGGGAAACAATGTGCTTACATTTTGCACAGCAGTATTCGCCCTCGATCGGATTATCAAGGAACGCATACATGCGGCAAGATGTACAAAGAGTCGCCTCTCCACACCCGCCGGGCATCGTACCTATTAAATTTAGTGAGGATTTGGGGATTTTACCCTGTCCAAATTACCTAACAGCTAGCTTCCTGGCACTAATACTCAAGACAATACACAGGTACACAACAAGACAATACACAGGTACACAACAAGACAATACACAGGTACACGACAATACACAGGTACACAATACACAGTACTAACGATTCACACACACTACTCAGACAACACTCAGATACTCACACTACACAGGTACTATGACCCCTGTTATAACCTCCTGTTTTAAACTCTTGTGTTTAACTCCCACTTAATCCTGCTCCACTTACACCAAGCTCCACAGCTTCAAACTGGGCATGCTCAGACTGAGTCCTACAACCAGTTAAATAGGCACCTGTGAGCAATTAACCACACCCCTTAATTGATAGACTGATGAAACCAGGGAAAAAAAAGAGCTATTTAAAAAGTGACAGCAAAAGTCAAAGGAAAAGCCCCCAAAAAGCACCCCAGCAAACAGTAACAGACAGCAGACAGCAACAGACAGCAGACAGCAACAGACAGCAGACAGCAGACAGCAACAGACAGCAACAGACAGCAGACAGCAACAGACAGCAAACAGCAAACAAACACCAAGACTTGTATACTCTAACTCTTGTGTTTAACTCCCACTTAATCCAGCTCCACTTACACCAAGCTCCACAGCTTCAAACTGGGCACGCTCAGACTGAGTCCTACAACCAGTTAAACAGGCACCTGTGAGCAATTAACCACACCCCTTAATTGATAGACTGATGAAACCAGGAAAAAAAAAAAAGAGCTTTTTAAAAAGTGACAGCAAAAGTCAAAGGAAAAGCCCCCAAAAAGCACCCCAGCAAACAGCAACAGACAGCAGACAGCAACAGACAGCAGACAGCAACAGACAGCAGACAGCAGACAGCAACAGACAGCAACAGACAGCAACAGACAGCAACAGACAGCAGACAGCAACAGACAGTAAACAGCAAACAAACACCAAGACTTGTATACTCTAACTCTTGTGTTTAACTCCCACTTAATCCAGCTCCACTTACACCAAGCTCCACAGCTTCAAACTGAACCCAGAATATGCAAATATCACCTAACTATAAGTGGCATCCGTGTTCTTATTTGACTCTTGGTATATTTTGTGTATTTTTTTTTCATATCTGTGCAGTAATCCAGTGTGCAACTTTGCCTCTGTGCAGAAGCTTCCTGTATTATGTAGTCTTGTCCACATCTCTATCTGCATATGTTAATATACAGCACAACAATGATATCAGTTCTACTTTTACTGGGGTAGGTGATCAGTTGGTTTTGCAAAGGCATTTGACAAAAATTGATACCTCCCAAGTGAACCAAAATTGTTGCCAACATCCCAGAAGTTCAAATTCGCGCAAAGAGGGTAACCCCCCCCACCCCCCCAATACATTGGGACTTTAAGGGCAACTCACATATACAGATATATAGTAAAATATAACGTTTATTTGATAGTCATAAATAAAAAGTTGATGCATACATCAACATGGAACAACATATCCAATACATACTAAAATGTAACTATTGGCACAGCTAGATGTGGTATTGAAATTCTCTTGGCACTATACCCGGCATAAACTTTTTATTTATGTATATGAAATAAACTTTATATTTTACTATATACGTATCTGTATATGTGAGTTGCCCTTTCGTCCCAACGCTTTGGGGAGTATCCTATTTGCTTGCAAAGGCATTTGGTGCACAGAAACTGCATTCATATTCATTGTGGGTATTGAGTAGGGATGAGCTTCGTGTTCGAGTCGAACCCATGTTCGACTCGAACATCGGCTGTTCGACCGTCCGTCGAATTGCGAACGTTATGGGCCGTTCGCGCCAAATTCGTGTGGCGCGTCACGGCCCATAATTCACTGCGGCATCGCAGTGCATTGCTGGCTGATGATTGGCCAAGCATGCACTATGACCCGCATGCTTGGCCAATCACAGCGCCGTCAGTAGAGAGAGCTGTAATTGGCCAAAGCCAGGGTGGCTTTGGCCAATTATGGCTCAGGGGATTTAGTACACGCCCCACACTATATAAGGCCGCCTGCACGGCGGCCCTGTGTAGTGTGTTCCGGTGTGCTGATAGAGAGAGAGACAGACAGTGTCATTTGATTTGAGTTAGATAGATTAGGCTAGATCTGTTCCTGCTATTTACATTTAGTGCAGTGCGTCCTGCTCACAGTGTTCAGCTAGATCCGTTCCTGCTATTTACATTTAGTGCAGTCAGTGCGTCCTGCTCACAGTGTTCAGCTAGATCCGTTCCTGCTATTTACATTTAGTGCAGTGCGTCCTGCTCACAGTGTTCAGCTAGATCTGTTCCTGCTATTTACATTTAGTGCAGTGCGTCCTGCTCACAGTGTTCAGCTAGATCCGTTCCTGCTATTTACATTTAGTGCAGTGCGTCCTGCTCACAGTGTTCAGCTAGATCTGTTCCTGCTATTTACATTTAGTGCAGTGCGTCCTGCTCACAGTGCTCAGCTAGATCTGTTCCTGCTATTTACATTTAGTGCAGTGCGTCCTGCTCACAGTGTTCAGCTAGATCCGTTCCTGCTATTTACATTTAGTGCAGTGCGTCCTGCTCACAGTGTTCAGCTAGATCTGTTCCTGCTATTTACATTTAGTGCAGTGCGTCCTGCTCACAGTGTTCAGCTAGATCTGTTCCTGCTATTTACATTTAGTGCAGTGCGTCCTGCTCACAGTGTTCAGCTAGATCCGTTCCTGCTATTTACATTTAGTGCAGTCAGTGCGTCCTGCTCACAGTGTTCAGCTAGATCCGTTCCTGCTATTTACATTTAGTGCAGTGCGTCCTGCTCACAGTGTTCAGCTAGATCTGTTCCTGCTATTTACATTTAGTGCAGTGCGTCCTGCTCACAGTGTTCAGCTAGATCTGTTCCTGCTATTTACATTTAGTGCAGTGCGTCCTGCTCACAGTGTTCAGCTAGATCCGTTCCTGCTATTTACATTTAGTGCAGTGCGTCCTGCTCACAGTGTTCAGCTAGATCTGTTCCTGCTATTTACATTTAGTGCAGTGCGTCCTGCTCACAGTGTTCAGCTAGATCCGTTCCTGCTATTTACATTTAGTGCAGTCAGTGCGTCCTGCTCACAGTGTTCAGCTAGATCCGTTCCTGCTATTTACATTTAGTGCAGTGCGTCCTGCTCACAGTGTTCGGCTAGATCTGTTCCTGCTATTTACATTTAGTGCAGTGCGTCCTGCTCACAGTGTTCAGCTAGATCTGTTCCTGCTATTTACATTTAGTGCAGTGCGTCCTGCTCACGGTGTTCAGCTAGATCCGTTCCTGCTATTTACATTTAGTGCAGTCAGTGCGTCCTGCTCACAGTGTTCAGCTAGATCCGTTCCTGCTATTTACATTTAGTGCAGTGCGTCCTGCTCACAGTGTTCAGCTAGATCTGTTCCTGCTATTTACATTTAGTGCAGTGCGTCCTGCTCACAGTGTTCAGCTAGATCCGTTCCTGCTATTTACATTTAGTGCAGTGCGTCCTGCTCACAGTGTTCAGCTAGATCTGTTCCTGCTATTTACATTTAGTGCAGTGCGTCCTGCTCACAGTGTTCAGCTAGATCTGTTCCTGCTATTTACATTTAGTGCAGTGCGTCCTGCTCACAGTGTTCAGCTAGATCCGTTCCTGCTATTTACATTTAGTGCAGTCAGTGCGTCCTGCTCACAGTGTTCAGCTAGATCTGTTCCTGCTATTTACATTTAGTGCAGTCAGTGCGTCCTGCTCACAGTGTTCAGCTAGATCCGTTCCTGCTATTTACATTTAGTGCAGTGCGTCCTGCTCACAGTGTTCAGCTAGATCTGTTCCTGCTATTTACATTTAGTGCAGTGCGTCCTGCTCACAGTGTTCAGCTAGATCTGTTCCTGCTATTTACATTTAGTGCAGTGCGTCCTGCTCACAGTGTTCAGCTAGATCCGTTCCTGCTATTTACATTTAGTGCAGTGCGTCCTGCTCACAGTGTTCAGCTAGATCTGTTCCTGCTATTTACATTTAGTGCAGTGTGTCCTGCTCACAGTGTTCAGCTAGATCCGTTCCTGCTATTTACATTTAGTGCAGTCAGTGCGTCCTGCTCACAGTGTTCAGCTAGATCCGTTCCTGCTATTTACATTTAGTGCAGTCAGTGCGTCCTGCTCACAGTGTTCAGCTAGATCTGTTCCTGCTATTTACATTTAGTGCAGTCAGTGCGTCCTGCTCACAGTGTTCAGCTAGATCCGTTCCTGCTATTTACATTTAGTGCAGTGCGTCCTGCTCACAGTGTTCAGCTAGATCTGTTCCTGCTATTTACATTTAGTGCAGTGCGTCCTGCTCACAGTGTTCAGCTAGATCTGTTCCTGCTATTTACATTTAGTGCAGTGCGTCCTGCTCACAGTGTTCAGCTAGATCCGTTCCTGCTATTTACATTTAGTGCAGTGCGTCCTGCTCACAGTGTTCAGCTAGATCTGTTCCTGCTATTTACATTTAGTGCAGTGCGTCCTGCTCACAGTGTTCAGCTAGATCCGTTCCTGCTATTTACATTTAGTGCAGTCAGTGCGTCCTGCTCACAGTGTTCAGCTAGATCCGTTCCTGCTATTTACATTTAGTGCAGTCAGTGCGTCCTGCT
Source organism: Lithobates septentrionalis (assembly GCA_037952835.1). Classification (NCBI taxonomy): domain Eukaryota; kingdom Metazoa; phylum Chordata; class Amphibia; order Anura; family Ranidae; genus Lithobates; species Lithobates septentrionalis. The sequence continues at coordinate 219,110 of JBBDGP010004233.1, read as the reverse complement.
CACAGTGTTCAGCTAGATCTGTTCCTGCTATTTACATTTAGTGCAGTCAGTGCGTCCTGCTCACAGTGTTCAGCTAGATCCGTTCCTGCTATTTACATTTAGTGCAGTGCGTCCTGCTCACAGTGTTCAGCTAGATCCGTTCCTGCTATTTACATTTAGTGCAGTCAGTGCGTCCTGCTCACAGTGGTCAGCTAGATCCGTTCCTGCTATTTACATTTAGTGCAGTCAGTGCGTCCTGCTCACAGTGTTCAGCTAGATCCGTTCCTGCTATTTACATTTAGTGCAGTGCGTCCTGCTCACAGTGTTCAGCTAGATCACGTTCCTGTTATCTTCCTACTGACAGGCAGGCTTGTCTGGTTACAGTATATAAAGCTACCTGAAGAAAATTACAGGTGTTCTATCCCAGCTTAGTGCAGCTACAGGCCATTAGTATGTCTGGAAGGCCAAGAAGGAGAGGCAGACAGTCACAAGCCAATAAGAGAGGGCAAGCAGGCTCTGTGTCTAGTGCTGGTCGTGGAGACGGTGCATCCTCATCAGCACGTGGCCATGGGACACGCTTGGCCTTTTTTTCGGCAGCTGGCCGTGTTGAGCCGCAACATGCGGAAGACTTGGTCGAGTGGATGACCAAGCCGTCCTCATCCTCCTCATCCTCTCTCACCCATGCCCAGGGTGCTTTGTCTGGCAAAGCAGCGGCCTCTTCCCTCAGCTCAATGTCATCAGTGACTCCTTCCCTAGCTCCACCATGTCCTCCTGAGGATTCCCTCGAACTGTTTGACCACAGTGTTGGGTACATGCTCCAGGAGGATGCCCAGCGTTTGGAAGGCTCTGATGATGATACTGAGCTCGATGAAGGCAGTAACATGAGCACGGACAGAGGGGGTGCCCAAGAAGGACAGCAATCTGGCAGTCATGCTCCCCCTGCTGCAGCATACTGCCAGGTTTGCTCCAGTGATGAGGAGGGAGGGGATGATGAGGTCACTGACTCAACGTGGGTGCTTGATAGGAGAGAGGAGGAGGAGGAGGAGGAGGAGGCGGCACATCACCAACGAGGCAGGATGCCCTCCAGGGGCCAGCCTAAGGGCAGCACATTGACTGCATCACACCCCAAAGCTCCACATGTGCAGGGCGCTGCAGTCTCTGCGCGTTATTCAAAAAGTTCTTTGGTGTGGGCCTTTTTTGAGACGAGTGCATCAGATCGCACCGCTGCTATTTGCAACATATGTCTCAAGCGTATCTCGCGTGGCCAAAACATCTCCCGCTTGGGTACCACATGCTTGACCAGACATATGTTGACCTGCCATGCAGTTCGTTGGCAAGCATATCTAAAAGACCCACACCAAAGAACAAAGAGGATCTCTCCTTGCTCCTCATCAGCTGAGATTTCCAACCCCACTAGACCTTCAGTCCTCTCTGAGACCTGCAGTGAGAGGAATGAAGGTGTAGAATTAGGTGTGTCACAGCCAAGTACTTGTGGGCAATCTGCTTTTGGTACACCGACATCAGATTGTACCAGGCAAATTTCCCTGCCCCAGCTGCTGCACCGCCGAAAGAAATTTGCTCCCAGCCATCCACATGCCCAGCGGTTGAATGCTAGCTTGGCAAAATTGCTAGCACTTCAACTGCTGCCTTTTCAGTTGGTAGACTCTGCCCCCTTCCGTGAGTTTGTGGAATGTGCGGTTCCTCAGTGGCAGGTACCCAAACGCCACTTTTTCTCACGGAAGGCGATTCCGGCTCTCTACCGGCATGTGGAAGGCAATGTCCATGCCTCGCTGGACAGGGCGGTCAGCGGTAAGGTGCATATTACCGCTGACTCATGGTCCAGCAGGCATGGACAGGGACGTTACTTAAGTTTCACGGCGCATTGGGTGACTCTGCTGGCAGCTGGGAAGGATGCAGGACAAGGTGCAGTAGTGTTGGAGGTTGTTCCGCCACCACGCCTCCAAAATGCTGATTGTGACACACCTCTCTCCTCCACCCCCTCCTCTTCTTCTTCCTCCATGGCCTCTTCCTCGGAACCAGCGGTGCTCCGTAGGCGTTCAAGGGGCTACGCAAGTACGCAGGCCAAAAGATGCCATGTGGTGCTTGAGCTGGTGTGCTTGGGGGACAGGAGCCACACTGGGGCAGAGGTTCTGTCAGCTCTGCAGGGGCAGGTTCAGAGGTGGTTGACGCCACGCCAACTTAAGGCAGGAATGGTGGTTTGCGACAATGGCACCAACCTCCTCTCTGCCCTCCGACAGGGACAACTGACCCATGTGCCCTGTTTGGCTCACGTCCTTAACTTGGTGGTGCAGCGGTTCTTGGGCAGGTACCTGGGCTTACAGGATGTCCTGAGGCAGGCCAGGAAAGTCTGTGTGCATTTCCGCCGGTCATATAATGCCAGTGCTCGGCTGACGGACCTCCAAAAGGAGTTTAACCTGCCCAAGAACCGCCTAATCTGTGACATGCCCACCAGGTGGAACTCAACGTTGGCCATGCTGCAGCGGCTGCACACGCAGCAGAGGGCCATCAATGAGTACCTGTGCGACTATGGCACCAGGACAGGGTCAGGGGACCTTGGTTTTTTTTCCCCACGCCAGTGGGCCATGATCAGGGATGCATGCACTGTCCTGTCACCATTCGAGGAGGCCACGAGGATGGTGAGCACTGACAGTGCATGCATCAGTGACACTGTCCCCCTTGTCCACCTGTTGGAGCACACGCTGCGTGGAATAATGGACAGGGCACTTGAGGCAGAACAGAGGCAGGAAGAGGAGGACTTCCTTAGCTCTCAAGGCCCCCTTTATCCAGACAGTGTTCCTGCGTGCCCGCCGATCACACAGGAAGAGGACGAGGAGGAGGAGGAGGAGGAGGAAGATTGTGTCAGTATGGAGGTGGAGCCTGGCACTCAGCATCAGCAGTCTTTAAGGGATCAGTCCCAAGGAACACATGGACTTGTACGTGGCTGGGAGGAGGTGGCTGCGGACGTTGTTGTCCTTAGTGACCCAGAGGACTCCGGACCAAATGCCTCAGCAAACCTACGCTGCATGGCCTCCCTGATCCTGCAAAGCCTGCGTAAGGATCCTCGTATTCGTGGTATCAAGGAGAAGGACCAATACTGGCTGGCAACCCTCCTTGATCCACGTTACAAGGGTAAGGTTGCGGACCTCCTTCACAAATTCCAACAAATTGTCCAGCGCTGCCTTCCTCTTTGTTTGGTTCTTATATTCAGGGTGATTTATCTGCCACAGACAAGGCAGCTCCCTGAACATATCAATGAAGATTGGCATAAAGTCCTTATCTTTCAAGATATCCATTTTCACTGCAAGACACAACACAAGACAAACCCTAATGTCAGCCTAAAGTCTTCTAAACTTGTGCAAATACAGGCCTCAATCTAGAAGCAGTATAGGCCCAATGTTAAATCTTACCTTTGCTATCACGATCGGCGCCTCCGTTACTCCTTCCTCCGCTCACAGATCGTACGTACTACGCACGCGTGTTACGTTTTATAGACACTGCGAATGCGTGAAACTCCGCCCGCCCCTGAAGTTCTTTGTAGTCTATTCCCCGCCCCTTCTCATTCAGCACAGTGGGGTAGAGCACATGGCAGAGTCAGAGCAGGTGTCTGATAATTACACCAACGAGGAGGAGGAGGAGGAAAGCCCGGAGGCAGAAACGTCCCAATCCAGAAGGAGACGATTTAAGGCATCAAATATGTCCTTTGGGGAGATGTTGGAGATGGTCGACATAATGAAGAGGGCCGACTATGACGGGAAGTATGGACCTTACCCCAAAGGCAATGTCAGAAAGGCCAAGATCATGGCAAAAGTGGTCAAGAGTCTGCACCGGAATTTCTGGGTACGACGATCGAAAGATGAGCTCAGGAAGCGGTGGTCGGACCTGAAATTAAGAGAGCACGAGCAGTACAGAAAGATAAGGAGAGTGCTGCAAAAAAGTAAGTAGTTGTGCTGTGTTCCTATTCTTTTTATGTTTATTACATTCGTGCTGCTCCATGTGCTTTTCTTAACTGTTGTCCGGCTTAAAATGGCAACTTTCATGTTCATGGGCACATTATTCGTTCGTATCAAACATTGTTCGTTCGGCCTAGAAAACACCATGGTTTTGGCCATATGCATTTGGCCACATTTTTTAGGGCCTACTTGTCTGAAACTAATTTGGTTGGGTAGATGGGTTTGTAAGTAGAATGAAATGCAAACTAGATTCTGTGTAAGGAGAGGACACTCAGCAGCAGTTTTCACATCTGGACGCTGGAGCACTAGTGTGGGACACAAGAACACCCTTTTTATTAGGGGGTCCCACACAGGTGCTCCAGTGTATACTATAGGGGTGTCTCCATCTGTGAAGCTTGTACAAGACAGGTAAAATATTCAAGCTTGACAAAGGACAAGAAAAATGCTACATCTTGGAACTCTGGCCACAAAAAAAATTGTACCCCATTTCCAAACAATGTTTCATATTTATAGTTCTGCCATCAAATATCTGTGTGCTAAGTATACCTTTTTTTTTTACATAGGGGAGAAAAGACTTGGAGGACACCCCTCATCAGAGGAGACCAGAGACCCTCCACCTCTGGAAGAAGGGGAAATCCACCCCAGACAAACAGAGCAGGAGGAGGAAGACGTGGTAGAAATTGGCACCACAACAGGTGAGTCTGCGACCACAGGCTCAGGTAAGAGATGGATGCCGGCATATTTATAATACATGGGTTTTTTTGGTTTCTATCTTTTTAGGTGATCGTGATGTTGTGGATCCAGATCCTTTCACCTCGGAAAGTGCACAGATCCTGATCGGGGAGATCATGGGGTGTAATAGGAACTTGGAAAACATCAAGAAAAACATCATTGATGTTCTTCAAAAAAATAAGAACATCATTGATGTTTTGGGGAGAGTTTAAAACCCCTCCAAATTCCTTTGTTTTTTGTTGTGCTACAATTTTTTAACATTTTTTGTCAAATTGTAGAAAAGCCAAATTTTGAAGAGGCACACAGTGTGTCAACATGTGCTATCTGCCATCACGGCAGATTAATGGACGCGTTTTGGGGGTGCAACCCCTTCCTCAATATTAAAGTAGCTGAGAGGAAGGGGTTGCACCCCCAAAACACATCCCTTGATCCCCTGTGATGGCAGGTAGCACATGTTGACATTCGGAAATTTGTGTGCATCTTCAAAATTTGGCTTTTCCGGGGGTGACTTCACCCCATCTGAACGCAATATCAAACACAGTTTGTAAATACTCATGTCTGATATTGCCTTCAAGTTCTACCAAATGTGAACTTTGTAAGTTCAAGATTTGTGTCTTTCTTGTTGGTTTTAAACATGCCTGTTTTATCTTAAATGGACATTTCTACTTTTTCTAATGTGACCCCAAAAATTGTTATACAACAAACATGTTGGTTTGTTTTAAAAAACCTTTTCGAAATGCACATGTGATTTTGCAGGTATTAAAAAGATTGTTAATCAAGAATGTGTGGATTATTGTCTCAACGCTAAAACACTTTTGTGGTGCTCTAATTGCTGTTTTCTGTGACAATGGGTGTTATTTCCTAAGGGAAAATCCACTTTGCACTACAAGTGCAGTTTCAAGTGCACCTGTAGTGCAAAGTGTCTTTGCCTTTAGTAAATAACACCCAACAGTGCTTTGTAAGGTTACACAATCACGCCATTTTCAGGACTCACCACATTTCTGTCAGGGTCAGCTAAAACAAACACAAGCAGTAAATGTCACCAAAGATTTGCTTATTTTTTTTTTATTTGAAAAAGGTTTTACACATTGTCTGGCATATTGATAGCACCCCTACCCGCAAAGAATTCAAGGTATCTTAGCCGGACATCACGGGCACTCAGGGGGGGGGCAAGCCAGGACGGCCACTTTCAAGCGCCGTCAGGGTTGGTTCATTTTGAATTCCGGCCTCAGGCCCAACTGTTCCAGCATAGTTAGCAGAATGTTGCCGTAAAAAGTTGTGCAGGACACAGCACGCCAGGATAATGTGATTCAGTTTGTACTCCGCCATATGTATGGGTGTAAGAAATAGGCGGAACCGGCTGGCCATGATTCCAAACGTGTTCTCCACCACTCTTCTGGCTCTGGCCAGCCAGTAATTAAAAACCCTCTGGTCCGAGTGAGGGTCCTCATTGGGAATGGCCGCATAAGATGGTCTCCCAGCGCAAAAGCTTCATCTGCAATGAAGACGAATGGGAGTCCTTCCACATTGTCTTCTGGAGGTTGCAAGTCCAAGCTGCCATTCTGGAGACGCCTGTAGAACTCCGTCTGGGCGATGACTCCACCATCAGACATCTGGCCATTCTTCCCCACGTCCACATACAGAAATTCATAAGTAGCCGACACCACCGCCAACATCACAATACTATTGAACCCCTTATAATTATAATAGTACGACCCAGAGTTGGGTGGTGGGATGATGTGGACGTGTTTCCCATCAATTGCCCCTCCACAGTTAGGAAAGTCCCACCGCTGGGCAAAGTGGGAGGCCACAGTCTGCCATTCCTGTAGCGTGGAAGGAAACTGTGGAGTAAAACAAAAAAAATAGTCTTTTTGCACATAAACATGGAAAGCAGATTAGACACAAACATTCTTGGCCAACATCAAGATACCATTTATTTATGGGAATTTTTAAAGACCAAAGTATAAGGTACACCTATAAGATTCCCCCCCCCCCCCTCTCATGGGCCATTTCTAACATTATAGGGGGGAGGGAACTCTTGGACAGGTAACCCTCTCCACTTCATTGAGAGATGAATGAATATATAATGTGTATTACTTTGAACAGACCCTCCTTAGTTACACTATTGGCAGGCCACTGGACAGGTAAGAAGTGTCATAATACAAAGATATAAATACACATTGTACACATTTTAGCACATTTGGACATTCTGCTATTACCTATCAAGATAATAATAGGATACCCAAACTTTAAACAGTACCATTTGAAAGTATACAGGCAGGCCCTTGCACTACATGCTTTGGGGAATTCATCCATAAATCTGAGCACAGAAGAGATGGGTATAGTGTGTATGGGTTTGGCAAAGTCAGCAGATAGATAATTGAGGATAGATAGAGAATTGGTATCAGCTGACTTAGCAGTTGGGGGGGAGGGAGAGTTCAAAATGATTTGGGGACCCCCCAAAAAAAGCCTCTGGCACTCTGCCTGAATTTGAAGCACCAATGACATTTAAAAACATTTTAAGGGTGTTTGGGGTAAAGCACTACTATGGAGCTGATAAAATACATTGTTAAGTGACTACATGAGGTGAATCTAGGGCCAGGAGAGCATGCTGGGGAGGTAAGTGAAGGCAAATATGTATGAAGGACAAAAAAAAATAATTACATAAAAATCCATCATGCATGAGGACAAAGGGGACATTCACAGCATATTACAATCATGGTAATTAGGGAATGAGGAAAGAAATACAAGATATTATCAAACATTATATACAATAAAATGTGATATTAAAGGATAAAAATCTTACCTTAATATACTCCTTCTGCAGGACCTGGATGATGGCAGAACAGGTCTCTGGGATAATGATACCCAGAGCCTGGGGGGAGATGCTTGTCAAGAACTTCAAGTCCTGCAGGCTTCTCCCCGTCGCCAAGTACCACAGGGTGGCGACTAGCCTCTGCTCCGGAGTGATGGCTTGCCTCATGCAGGTATCCTGCCTGCTAATATAGGGGGTCAGCAAAGCCAACAAACCGTGAAATACGGGGTCCGTCATCCGGAGAAAGTTCCTGAAATCATCAGGATTATTCTCACGGATCTCACGGAGCAAAGGCATATGACAGAACTGGTCACGCTGAAGCAACCAATTCTTGGTCCATGAACTCCTCCCCACCCTGTTCATGGACTGGACTTGTGTCAAGGTCAGGACCCCAACACCAAGCCCCCGCACAGCACGAACTCTACGAGGAGTACGTATACGCAACATGGCTAGAAAACGGTCGGCTGCTCAGAACGAAGTAACAGAACGCACTGAAGAACAGCAAAGCCTGTGAAGAGCGACCTGAAAAACAGTAACTAACGAACAAGAACACAATGACAAAGTCACGCGTAGCTTGCTTGCACGCACTGAAGAGCAGATACAAACCCACAAGCACAAACTGAACAGCAGAAAACGATCTGAAAACCACGAGTCTGAAAAAGCGCAAATCGTCTCTCACCAAACTTTTACTAACACGAGATTAGCAAAAGGAGCCCAAAGGGTGCCGCGCTTGGTTCTGAAATGGCCTTTTCTAGTCTCGTCGTACGTGGTGTACGTTCTTAGCGAGCGGAAATTCCGACAACTTTGTGCGACCGTGTATACGCAAAACAAGTTTGAGCCAACATCCGTCTGAAAAAATCCATGGATTTTGTTGTCGGAATGTCCGATCAATGTTCGATCGTGTGTACGGGGCATAAGGGCTAAGGTACATCAGCTTTCCCTGAAATATTACATTTGACTTGCAGCAATGCAACCTCACCATTAACAGAGCAAATGGGAATCGTGGGACTTTTCAGGTGCTGACAAAACAATATATTAAATAATGGTTAAAAATAAAAAAATGTATTGTTACATAAATCATGTTATAAACTATCAATCAATAAAAACAAGTGAAACATTGTCAGCACAAATGATACAAGTTACTTTCTCCAATGATAGAACATAGGTGTCCTTATGGGTTATATAATATCAGTGGATGTTTGGCTTTTGTTTTTCGTAAGTAGTTACTGCAACATGTTTCGCAGTCTGCTTCATCAGGAAGATATACTACTTAAAAAAAAATATTTTTAGAACATATTAGCATACAGTAAAGGTATAGTGGGGCACATCAATATGTTGTTACAATTCAAATTCAATGTAGTCATATGTGATCTATGCTGAACTCACATGCCATGCTCACTCAAGATAGGCCAAAAGATGCCCATAAAATCCCCACAGCAGTCGACTCTCCCATTACTCAAGTCCAGATTTTCAGGCTTTTTGTATAGATATGGGATATGATGCTAGTTTGGTCTCCCCCAGTCCACCTTAATTTCTATAAGCAATCTCACCAAGCAACAGTAGACTCAGGAGGACACTGCTCCATACGATCCAGGTCAAAATTCAAACCGTAAGTCAGGTTTACCAAATAAATAATACAATGATAAACCATAAATGTATGACTGGATCAAGTGCCAGCATATGCACTCTTATCTGAGAACCTAGATGAGAACCTAGATCTAGTTGATTGTACACTGATGTTCAATGTATATGGTGCAGTTCTATTTTGTTATGCATCTTGAAACTACAAACAATGTTGCTTTAATGTCTTCTGTTCCTGTAAGGTGTATTGCAGAATGGGCACCGTAAATGTTTTTAAAAATATGCTGAAATTAAGAAAAAGTGATTGGATCACTAACCAATGAAAATTGCACATGCTAAGCTAAAAGACACATCAAAAAGTTTTGTTTTTATTTCAGGCTTACAAATGTATAAAAATATTAACAACATGTTTCTCTTTCTTTATTACGTTATTCTTATTTTATTTTTAATACTTTAATCCGGTAATTACAATCTATGGCTCTGCAAAATTTGAAGGTGTTCATTTATTTCACCCTGTATGTAATTACTATGTCAAAGCTGACACAGTGATCACATGATGGGGAAGCACTCTTATGATTTCTGTGGCACTTATTGATTAAGTGTTAAGTGCTACCAGCTGCACTGATCATGCATTGGTCATGTCATCTGGTGGTTCTCAAGTGGGAGAATGTTGATAAAGGTATCCCCAGCAGACATCATGCTGAAGATTGTTTAAATGCAGATGAAGGGTGGGGAAGGTTTAAAGAGAACTTGTAATAAGAAAATAAAAAGGGAGTTAGTTCATGGAATTCCTTCTAAGATAACAAGTCATTTACAAGTCTGCTTCTCTACTTCACTGACTTAAAACTAGATTTCAGAACTTTTGAGCAGCATACTTATTACAGGTTGAGCGCATCAAAAATTATTACAGCCAGGTAACTCAGCACTGGTAGCCTCCATATTCCCTTTGTACGAGTTTTCCTTAGGCTCACCACAAGGTGAACATTTTATTAAACAGAGAATGCAAAGCCATTGGCACGTAGGGGCAAGATAGACTTACAAAATGTTAATGTAGAGTATTGGAAAGTGATCTTTGCAGTATGCTCAGACCTATTCTTCCTACTAACTAGCCACCTGTCTGGAGCCAACAGTTGAGTTACTGTGATGAGCATAAGTAGGAGTAAATGAATGATGGTTTATGGGCCATTTAGCTGAGCAAAAGTTCACCCTAAGCACCTATGGTATTTTAAAAGCTATACTAGCAAGAAAAAACCTTGCCAGAGACTGATTATACTTTAAAAATTTAGCTAGAGAATATAGTATTGATAGCAGCAACACATTTGCACAGTTTATATTATCTTTAGGCTAAGAAATTTTCCATTGGATCCAGCAGCTGGGGTGACCAATTTGATATCCTTATATACAGAAGCCTTCTTAATGTATACAAAATTTAAATTGTAGCAGCAATTCAAACCCACTCTGTCATGGTGAAAATCAACTTTGGGTCATTTAATGTCTGGAGCCTGAAAATCCCTGCAAGGCATTTCAAGATGCTATACTAAATGCAAAAATAACGAACAGGTCTTATTTTTTCTTCTACATTCAAGCCTCATCAGTCCCCACTATGCACACTTGTTACAGCAAAACTTGATTTACCCCTAATAAAGTGATTGCAAAGGCTCAGATTTGTTTTATTAAAATAATAAAGATGTTATACCTACCTGCTCCATGCAATGATATTTCACAGAGAAGCCCTGAACTTCCTCTTCTAGGGTTCCTCGCTGCTGCTCTAGGCTTCTCCTCTTCTGTGTCTATCCCCATAGCAAGCCAAAGGGCAGATGTGTGGGTCAGCTCCTGAGCCAAGCTATGTGTGTACACAGACACATACAGCACGAATCCCCTTCCTCACAGGATATGATTGACAGCAGCGATAGTATAGATACTGCATATATGGAATAGTGATGCTACTCTCTACTGCTCTCTTTAACCCAGTCTGTAAATCTATGCAAACGACTACTGGCATCCTCTCTTCCTTTTACGGTTCTTCATGAGCTATAAGCCTATATGTTCATTAATGCAGACTAGACTTGTGCACAAGGGGAAATTTTGTTTCGATTCGTTGTCATTCGTAAAATACATAATTTCGTTCTGTAATGTTTATTATGTTACGTTAATTAGTTTTCGGATAATTCGGTATTATTCGTAGAGTGTCGATATTCGTTATACTGAATCTCGAATCATGTCAAATTCATTAGTTATATCCGCTATAATTTCTTTCATATTAGTTGAAATTCTGTATGTATATTGATTCGTGATAATGATTCGTAGTTCCGAAAGTCGTTTGTTTATTGAATCTATTAACACACACAATGACAATATCTCTTCTCCTCTGCTCAAATACAATACAACACCCTTCTCACTCAGTTCTCAGGAATGCACTTTGCCAGTAATCCAACCTCCAGCACAAAATTAATCAGCTGATTGGACTGTAAAATTTACTTTGAGTTGACCTTTTGTTTCATTAGAACTTTCACAAATTACCATATCATGTTGAATTCATTTGTTATATTCGCTATAATTTCTTTCGTATTAGTTGAAATTCGTTATTTTTTTATTCGGATGCAACAGAATGTCCGAAAGATGCAAAATTCGGCCAAATTTCGATTTGTTACGAAACGCATTGCACGTGTCTAATGCAGACTGTATTCTAAGGTTCTCACTAGAGATGAACTTCAGGTTCAGACGAGGCTCCAGCTGCATTGCGAAGTTAATTGTTTAGAAACAGCATTGCTACCGCTGCCAAATGTGATGGTTTCCCACTTATGCTGATTGCTAGAGAGCCAGAAGCCAGCAAAAGTGGCATATCTCTGCCCAGCCATTCACATGTGAGGTGGGGGTGGCTGCTGGCATCAAAGACCAAATATGGACATGGCCTTATCTGATCAATAGCCATTACCATATTTGGCCAAGGACACTGGCCAAATAAGGACTTGGTCATATTTGGCCAATGACAACAAACACCACCATGGTATCTGTCATTCAGCGTGAGTCTCCATCAGTACTGGATGTGTCAGGGGGACCTACAGTCAACATTCATCGCAATTGATGAGAATCTACATTTACAATGTGGGACATTTTTTGATTATATTTTTAAAGTACTTGTCAAAGTACGTTCTGTATTTATTTACTGTTAAAAATGTTTGTTTGTGAATGAGTAGGGGGTACGGTATCTGGGTCTCAGACCAGGGTTGTGACAAAGAGGTTCCTGTCCTCAACATGGGAACAAGGTGCTTTTCCAGGGGGATCCCGCTGGCAATGTACCCTGCCTATGTTGAGGGCATTGGGGGGGATGGCTTGCCATGCTTTCCTTTTTTTTCCTTTTAAATCTATTACAACCCCTTATTCACGAAAAGGGTTCTGGTATGAATTTAAACTTTTTTTTTTTGCTTTTATTGTCATTCTTCTTGTAGAATGCACTACAGCAAAAATAACAATTTGGAAAAGAAAACATTTGCATGCAATTTAAATCAACTGATCCTTAAATACAGGCCCAGTTTATCAATTTATGAAGCCAGCTGAAAACAGGTCTAAGTGCACTCCTGTGAACTATAGGAGAAGTATTGCCAAAATAGCTTTGGTTATACTTCTCATTTAAGATTAAAACTGAATGTCAAGTTATTGTGGCAGAAAATTTCAGAAACTAAGGGCTAAAGTACACCCGATTCCACTGAAATATTACTTTTGACATGCGGCAAAGCAATCTCACCATGAACAGAGCAATTGGGAATTGTGGGACTTTTCAGGTGCTGAAAAGAACAATATGAAGGGGAGTCCACCAAGTGAGGTCCTCATTTCTCCTTTTCCTTCCCATTTTTCCCTATAGCCAATCTTTTCCCAGCTCAATACCTATGCTTTAGCTTTTCACATCAACCGTCCTTCCCCCTCTTTTCCTATGTCCATGTGTAACCTTAATGATTCATTCTAATGTTAGGATTTAATTGGTCAAACTAAATTTCAGTGTGTTTAGCAAAGTACAGAACTCATAAAGATTTGAGTGAACACTGCCATGTTTTTATGCCCCTTTACTTAATTATGACAGTCAAGGCAGATTTGTTTCATCCTTGTGTATCATCTGAGGCTGTTCACTGCCCTGAGGATATGTGAGGGTTTACATCCACGTTAGGAATATAAAAAATATAAAAAGTGCGCTTACAATGTGGGGTTGCATCTTTACTTCACTTCTACCTGTTGGAGTCACTGTCGGTAGAGTCTGTGTCACCTTGCATATCCCTTCTCCCTTTTGATCCATCCATAGGGATCTTGATTGTTGACAAGTGGATGAAAGCGCTTCTTCGCAGATGAACTGTTCATGATTTTATCTATGGACTGGGACTTTTTAGTTTCTCACGTTTTCAACCAATCACATTTTTTATTCTCTATGTGTATACACTCACAGGTCCCATTTTGCTTCCACTTTACATTTTAGATATTTTTTCACTTTTCACTTGTACACATTAGTTAATGTATGTAGTCATTAGTTTGTTCTCCATACATCTTGTGTTGCACATTTGATTATTTGCATTTATATTTATTTCCCCACATTGTAAGCGCACTTTTTATATTTTTTATATTTCTTATGTTATGCACGGATATTGGTGTGTTTTAAAGTGCAGCTATCAATTTGTCCTTTCTTACATTTTGCTCTGCAGCGCGGTTTTTTCTTTCCTATTTCCATTTTTGCTATATACAATATCAGCTAAAACTGCAGCGGGAGCACATTTATTTTCTTTCTTTTTTTTCGTTTCCCACATTAATCTTTTTTTCACGATTGGTGCAACCGGATTCATCATCCTAGTTGCCCAGAGTGCCCCCCCTCCCCCTTATTGTTGTACTATCTACATGGGTGTGTACTACACCCAAGTCACATCTTGATTACTGCAATCCACCCCCGGTATTTGAGTGTTTGAATATAAAGCATTAAGATTTCGCCATCCTTAGCTTCAGGTGTGTGTATGGTTGGCTCCACCCAGTCGCATAGGCAGGGTTAGGTTCAGCCATTTTCAGTAGGGGGTCCTTGCTCTCTGATTAAGTATCCCGTCCCTTGATCTTGAGCAATCTTTTTGTGTGTCCCTTGGGAAACCATTATTTTTGTTTCATTCTTTTTACGAACCCACACGTTCTGATGGTATCTTTGAAATTAGCGATACATCGGAGAACGACATTAGTGGTATGTTCATGAGATTGAAAAATCTCATGGTCTCAGAAATTCATACCCAGTGGGATATACTCTTCTTGGGACAATACATCACAGATTCAATGGTCCCAAGGAGTCTCAGATGGGAAGTCAGCCCTCAAAAAGGAGAAACTGACCTTCAGGATTGGTTTCAATTCTTTAACGAGGCTGGAGGGAAACTCCTCCAGTTTTTGATAAAGAAGAAAAATGATAAACTCACTAGACTTGATTGTGAGATTAAAATTATTAAAGAAAAATTATCAAGGATAGCGAGGAATACAAAGAGAAATCAATGAATCTTAAGAAAATTTTGGAAAAAGAGGAAACAGAACAAAAGATTAAAAAAAAGAAAAAATTCAATCGAGACGTGGGTGACTATAGAACAGGTTCCGTTTCTAACTGGCAGAGTAAAATTGCAGCTGAAACGAGAGAAGGATTAGGTTCCTCCTCTGCCTCTGGTGGGGAAGCTATGTCGGTGGAAGTTGGGGAACACCAGCGATGTTCCCCCCAGACACGGACACAGCAACCTTCAGTCCCCAGGAGAGTCTCCTACCGGTCTCCGGTTAGACAGGGCAAACTCCCCCAGTCTAAACCATGCCCTAAACCTTATAAAGGAACAGGTAAAAACCAGAGAAAGGGCCCCAATAATTATAAACCTGGCGATTACAACCAATACCACCAGGAACAGTATCAAAAGGAGTCCAGTTATAGTAACCATCGAGACCCCCCGTATAATTATGACCCCCCTAGGGGAGCCTACACAGATGATCACCCCTCTAGATATCCTATCCCCACGCAGAACAGATTTCAAAATCTGAGGGAAAATGGGTATCAACAGGATAATTATGACTATTATGGATATGGATCTGATTACCATTCTGGACCACGCACTCCAAGCAGGGGTCCACAGAGTGATAGGTCATCTTGGTACCAGCCTCCTCCCCCACAGAGGAGAGAGGGAGCAGGTTGGCAACCTCCATACAGACAAGGACAGGGTCAATACTCCCAACCCCATCATTGGGGTTTTCCCCGTGCCCACCAAATCCATCAAGGACCTATAGAAAAAAGAGAGGAGTCAGAGGGGGGAGGAAATCAAGGGGCAAAAAGAAAACGGGTGTAAGTGGCAGGGGGATTTTTAATTTAAGTAAAACTCCTCTAACTGAGACTGAGATCTCTATTTTGGATAAGGGACTCAAGTTTGTACCGCCCAAAACACTTAATAAATTTGAAACTTATATGGACATCCACAAATATACTAGGAAATTAAATATCCGGAGATATATGCTGTCCAACCCTATTAGCTCCCAGACTGCGGGTCTCAACACCATCAGACACTCTGGTTTAGCTAACGCGTCCCTATTTAACCCCCCGGGTGGCTTATCTGCCTCTCTGAGAGTTTTTAGGGATGTTCTTTTGAGGGATCTCGACCGTCTGAAGGTACAGAAAGCGAAAATGTCGAGGGAGTTACAGCTGGGCCTCGATTCACTATGTGAACGCAAGGACCTTGTAATTAAGCCAGCCGACAAAGGTGGATGTATAGTGGTCCTGGACAAGTCGGACTACCTTCAGGAATTGGAAAAACTTGTTGGTGACAGGGACACTTACCAACCCCTTGGATCGGACCCCAGAATCCATTTCAAAAAGGAACTTGAAAGGATTGTTGACAACGGCTTACAATCTGGTATCATTAACAAGAAAGAGAAATCTTTTCTTGTTCCGGTTGCGTCAAGAATTCCTGTCATGTACTACCTGCCCAAGATCCACAAGGACCCAATCCATCCCCCGGGTTGCCCTATTATCAGTGGAATAGACTCTATTACATCTAGGGCAGGTAAGTACATCGACAATTTTCTTCAACCACTGGTACAACTTCTGCCAGCATATATTAAGGATACCAGACATACCATCAATCTGCTTAAAACCAGTAATTATAGGGAGGGACATTGGCTTGTTACTGCCGATGTCACGTCCCTATACACCAGCATTCCCCACTATTGGGGTAATAAATCTGTGAAACACTTCCTGGATAGGGATGCCTCTATACCGAGGAAGCAAAAATGTTTTATCATGGAGCTGTTGGAATATGCCACCACACACAATTTCTTTTGGCACAATCAACAATTTTTTCTCCAGACCAAAGGTGTAGCCATGGGGCTAAATTTGCCCCCAGTCTGGCGAACCTCTTTATGGGAAAATGGGAGGAGGACGTCATCTATGCCCACCGTAGACCAGAATTGGTCCTGTGGGCCAGGTACATAGATGACGTCCTCCTTCTATGGAGCGGCTCCCATGATTCCCTCTGTTCCTTTATGGACCATCTCAATGCTAACGAGAGGGGCATAATTTTCAAATATGAGGCCAGTCAAGAGAAGATCCATTTTCTCGATCTGGAGATACGCTGCAAAGGCGACTCTCTACTTACCTCCACCTACTTCAAGGCCACTGACCGCAACTCGTTTATCCCCCGGGACAGTTGCCATTATAAAGCTTGGCTTGACTCTGTCCCTAAAAGCCAATATATTAGATTAAAAATGAACTGTTCTACCAACACTGATTTTCTTGCTCAGTCTAGAGTCTTGACTGACAGATTTATAGAGAAAGGGTACGAGGTGCAGTTTCTTGAAGAAAAACTAGATCAGGTTACATCACTGGACAGGGATTCCCTCCTGGTTGATCAACCTAAGATACAGAGGGATAGTAAGTTAATCTGTCCCCTGATCACGAGATACTCTTGCCAACATTTCTCTATCAAGAAGATCCTCAACAAACATTGGCACATTATCAAAAATGACCCTTTACTTGGACCGTCCCTTCCTGATAGACCCCAGTTGGTTTTTAGGGATGCACCCTCAATTAGTTCACGAGTGGTTTCTGCGGTATGTGACCCTCCACTGTATAAACCTATGTTTTTCCAACATTTGACAGGCTATTTCAAATGCAGAAATTGTGAGGTTTGTTCCATCAATGCCCTAACAGAGAGAAAGGTGTGTCAATTTCGAACCAACAGTTCCTCGTCCGATTTTCACATCAAATCTTTTATTACGTGTTCTACCACACATGTGGTGTACCTATTGACCTGCCCCTGCAGGCTCCACTATGTGGGCCGCACGGTCCGTAAATTAAAGGTAAGACTGGGGGAACATATTGGAAATATTAAAAGAGGTTTCTTGGGCCACCCAGTTTCCAAACATTATTTAGACAAACACAAAAAAGATCCCAGGGGCACTCTGTTTATGGGGATTGACAAACTTAAACGCCCATGGAGGGGGGGATCTAAAAGACGAGCCATCTCCAGACTTGAGATGGAGTGGATATATAAAATCCGCTCTCTCAGGCCGCTGGGTCTGAACGTGGACATTGAGTTGAATGCGTTCATTGACAACTCGTAGTTTTCTCTGTGTGTCCATTTATTTCACTATATTTAAATGGACATCTCCCTCCCTCCATCCTATTCTTTCACTTCCTACTAGTTTATTTTTTCATCCATTCACCACTTTTCTAGGAATCATTTTATGTAGGTCATTATTTATTTATATATTTTTCCCCACACATTTTGGTCCTTGTAGATATATTGAGGACTCTTAAACCTTGAATTCTTACACTTCTGAGGGAAGTGTGAGTGCAGGGATTTGTTTTGCTTTAGTCAGGTGCCATTCAGGCATTATGTATTTTGGAATATGGTTGCATCATTGTGATACTGGGTGCTCTTAATGCTAATGGATGGGCATTTATTTTCTATATTGCGATTTTAAAACTTCTCTCCCATCACACATATTGATTTGTTATTGTCATCTTTTTGGGATCTATTTCCCTTCTCCTTACAATTATAATTATTTTTTATATATCTCCTCTAATACCACCATCTATTATATTGAGTTTTCTTTTTTAGTTTTAAATTTATCTTATTTGCCCTTCATTTAAGTTTTTTTAAATTGTTTTAAATTAGCATCTGGAGGTTCTGTTATCAGCCTAGTAGTACTAGGTCTCCCCTCTAGGTGGCGAGCGGTGGTGGTACCCTTAGAGTAGTGAAGGCTGTGATTGATTGCTTCCTTCACTCAACACGTCACCGCGGTAACATCCATTGATTGAAGAGCACTAGGTAGAGGCTTGGCTTCCCCATTCTTTGACCGGAGGTGAAGACGAGGCCTGGTGCGCATTTGAGACTATATAGGGGATGGCTTAACACGTAGCCCGTGTCCCTTTGAAGACGTCAACTAATGACGAAACATGTAGGGCGTGGCTACGTGTTGTAAGCCGTCACGATTGCCCCATGTTCTGCACGGGTTACTGTTTTATTTATGCCGGCTTGTTTTTCATTGTTTTTATTGCCTGACGGAGCGTGCACTCTCCGGTTTGGCCTGTATTTTTATTAATAAACGTGTAACGTTTTTACACTATTGGAGCCCCGCTCTTCTGCTTTTTTTTCCTTATATCATACTGGGAACAAGAGAGTCCTCTCTCCCCCCTCCCCAGACGCATTACTTGGACTGGCCCGGACCGGAGGCAACGTTCCTGTCAGCTGACACGGAGATCATCTCAACATGGTCCCTGCAGAGGTCAAAGTCTGTATGCTCGATAGACCCTGCCAGGGAGGGGGTCCAACGCAGAGGGTAAGGTTCCATCTTTACTTCACTTCTACCTGTTGGAGTCACTGTCGGTAGAGTCTGTGTCACCTTGCATATCCCTTCTCCCTTTTGATCCATCCATAGGGATCTTGATTGTTGACAAGTGGATGAAAGCGCTTCTTCACAGATGAACTGTTCATGATTTTATCTATGGACTGGGACTTTTTAGTTTCTCACGTTTTCAACCAATGACATTTTTTATTTTCTATGCGTATACCCTCACAGGTCCCATTTTGCTTCCACTTTACATTTTAGATATTTTTTCACTTTTCACTTGTACGCATTAGTTAATGTATGTAGTCATTAGTTTGTTCTCCATACATCTTGTGTTGCACATTTGATTATTTGCATTTATATTTATTTCCCCACATTGTAAGCGCACTTTTTATATTTTTTATAATTCTTATGTTATGCACAGATATTGGTGTGTTTTAAAGTGCAGCTATCAATTTGTCCTTTCTTACATTTTGCTCTGCAGCGCGTTTTTTTCTTGCCTATTTCCATTTTTACATCCACGTTAACCTCAGGCAGCTCCAGCCCTCCATCCAGAACTGTTATTCGTTAATGAGTTAGTATGCTATGCATACTAGCTCATTATGCTTTTGCCTTACAGGGTGTGTTTTTTTTTCCTGCCTTTACTTCCATCTTTAAGAAAAAATAATAAAATGCAAATATTTTTGCATTAAAAAAATGTGTATTTATTATTATTATTATTCCTCCAACTTTAATGCCCTCAGCCCCCCACATCATAGTCCTCAGCCCCCTCACATTACAGTCCTTAGCCCCCCACATCACTGTCTTCAGCCCCCCACTTTAATATCCTCAGACCCCTCCACATTACAATCCTCAGTTACCCCCGCCTCCACATTTAGTCTTTAGCTCATTTTTTACATCAGCCGCCCTGCACATTAGTGCACATTAGTATCCTTTTAACTTGGCCCCATCTCACTGTCCTACCTTAAACAGACAGATGGGAGGGCGGGAGGCACAGCATGTGTGGATGGAGGGCGGGAGCTGCAAGATAGTGATTGGTTGCTAGGACTGCCCTTCATCCTAGCAGCCAATCATTTGCTTGTTAAAGTGGATGTAAACCCGATTCATGAAATTTGAGCTGAGCACATATATCTGCAGCATGGGCGTCCGCAGAACTTTTTTCAGGGGGGGGCATAATTTTATGGACACCCATGCTCGGCCCCTTTTCGACAATTTCATGAAGGGAGGGGCTTAGTCACTGCCACTGTGCCATCAAACGCTGCCACTGTGCCATCAAAGGCAGCCACTGTGCCATCAAACGCAGCCACTGTGCCATCAAACGCAGCCACTGTGCCATCAAACGCAGCCACTGTGCCATCAAACGCAGCCACTGTGCCATCAAACGCTGCCACTGTGCCATCAAACGCTGCCACTGGGCCATCAAACGCTGCCACTGGGCCATCAAACGCTGCCACTGGGCCATCAAACGCTGCCACTGGGCCATCAAACGCTGCCACTGGGCCATCAAACGCTGCCACTGTGCCATCAAACGCAGCCACTGTGCCATCAAACGCAGCCACTGTGCCATCAAACGCTGCCAGTGTGCCATCAAATGCTGTCACTGTGCCATCAAATGCTGCCAGTATGCCATCAAACGCTGCCAGTGTGCCATCAAACGCTGCCAGTGTGCCATCAAATGCAGCCATTGTGCCATCAAACGCTGCCAGTGTGCCCATCATATGTTGCCAGTGTGCCCATCTTATGCTGCCAGTGTGCCCATCATGATTGGCGGAGAGGCGGTTTAGTGTTAGGAAAGTGAATAGTCATTCGCTTTTCTAACACAGCTGAGTGACCTGCGAGCGCCCAGCATGGCGCTTGTAGGTCACCATTTTTGACGCCTATTAGAGCCTATGGCTCTAATCAGGTGCTTAAAAACACCCCCGCCGATGTAATTCAGGCGTCCTGCGCCTGAAAAGGGGCCGGGCGCCTGAGTAAGGGGTGGCAGCGGCGGCCATAGATAGATTCATGCAATGCATGAATCTATCTATAGGTGATAGAGGGGTGGCAGGAGAGAGGGGGCGGCGCTCCCGTGCGCCCTTAATGCACGAGCCGCCATTGTGTTGTGGCCATATTTTGATCTTGATGAAAACAGCTATACAGACTGTATAATACAGTCTGTATAGCTGTTTCCATCAAGATCAAAATATGGCCACAACAGTTCCAGTTGTATTGAAATACAAAAAAATTGTACATAGTGGTAATACAGGCACTGCTGTTACCTGTGGTTCTTCAGGGTAGGATAGGATAGTCCAGTCACTCAGGCAGTGTATTCCCTGTCATCCCGGGCACAGGTCACGCAGCTGTGACCTGTGGGAGGAGCCGGCGCCGCGCCGGCCGGATCGGCATAGCAGCAGGCAGGCACAACATATTTCACAAAGGCAGAGGCAGCAGCAGCCAATCGAGCGGCAGAGGCTCGAGCAGCAGAGCCAATCAGATGCTCGGCCAGGGGTAAGGAGGGAGGGACGGTCACGCACGGCACAGCAGGTGCATGTAGTCAGAAAAGACAGCCCCAGCAGCAGCCAGGCTTTGAGAAAAAACACCACAGCTGCCGCGGCGGCCGTTGCAAGACAGGGATTTTAACACACAGATTCCAGGGGGGGGCAAACGACCCCCCTTGCCCTATGGTGCGGACGCCCATGATCTGCAGTGTTTTGTTATCTCTCTTCAATGCACTGTTCCGTAGCTGTCTCCTGCTCCGTTCTTCTGTTCAACCTGATAACTCCTGACATGTTCTCAGTCACATATGATAAAAGCAGCCTGAATATTGTGTTGGGGAAGAACTATAAATAGATTAGCAGCATGCTGAACTATTCAACAAACAGAGCTGAAAGTCTGTACCGATGAGGAGGGGGGGGTGTGCCCTTCCTCCAATCAGCTGTCTTGGCTGCATGCCCAGGCTTCGCTGCAGTGTTAACCAGGAAGAGAAGATCTCCTAACACAATGTGCACTTTCTAAACAGTATATAAAGATGAAGACAGCAGATATACAAGTAAAACGTATATAGGGAGATTTGTTTCATCCTTGTGTATCATCTGAGGCTGTTCACTGCCCTGAGTATACAGTGGCTTGCGAAAGTATTCGGCCCCCTTGAACTTTTCAACCTTTTGCCACATTTCAGGCTTCAAACATAAAGATATAAAATTTTAATCTTTTGTGAAGAATCACCAACAAGTGGGACACAATTGTGAAGTGGAACGAAATCTATTGGATATTTTAAACTTTTTTAGCAATTAAAAAACTGAAAAGTGGTGGGTGCAAAATTATTCGACCCCTTTACTTTTAGTGCAGAAAACTCACTCCAGAAGTTCAGCGAGGATCTCTGAATGATCCAATGTTGTCCTAAATGACTGATGGTGATAAATAGAATCCACCTGTGTGTAATCAAGTCTCTGTATAAATGCACCTGCTCTGTGATAGTCTCAGGGTTCTGTTGAAAGCGCAGAGAGCATCATGAAGACCAAGGAACACACCAGGCAGGTCCGTAATACTGTTGTGGAGAAATTTAAAGCCGGATTTGGATACAAAAAGATTTCCCAAGCTTTAAACATCCCAAGGAGCACTGTGCAAGCGATCATTTTGAAATGGAAGGAGTATCAGACCACTACAAATCTACCAAGACCTGGCTGTCCCTCTAAACGTTGAGCTCAGACAAGGAGAAGACTGATCAGAGATGCAGCCAAGAGGCCCATGATCACTCTGGATGAACTGCAGAGAACTACAGCTGAGGTGGGAGAGTTTGTCTATAGGACAACAATCAGTCGTACACTGCACAAATCTGGCCTTTATGGAAGAGTGGCAAGAAGAAAGCCATTTCTCAAGGATATCCATAAAAAGTCTCGTCTAAAGTTTGCCACAAGCCACCTGGGAGACACACCAAAGATGTGGAAGAAGGTGCTCTGGTCCGATGAAACCAAAATCAAACTTTTTGGCCACAATGCAAAACGATATGTTTGGTGTAAAAGCAACACAGCTCATCACACTCAACACACCATCCCCACTGTCAAACATGGTGGTGGCAGCATCATGGTTTGGGACTGCTTTTCTTCAGCAGGGACAGGGAAGAAGGTTAAAATTGAGGGGAAGATGGATGCAGCCAAATACAGGACCATTCTGGATGAAAACCTGTTGGAGTCTGCAAAAGACCTGAAACTGGGACGGAGATTTATCTTCCAACAAGACAATGATCCCAAACATACAGCAAAATCTACAAAGGAATGGTTCACAAATAAACGTATCCAGGTGTTAGAATGGCCAAGTCAAAGTCCAGACCTGAATCCAATCGAGAATCTGTGGAAAGAGCTGAAAACTGCTGTTCACAAATACTCTCCATCCAACCTCACTGAGCTCGAGCTGTTTTGCAAGGAAGAATGGGCAAGAATTT
This sequence comes from Lithobates septentrionalis, assembly GCA_037952835.1. NCBI lineage: Eukaryota > Metazoa > Chordata > Amphibia > Anura > Ranidae > Lithobates > Lithobates septentrionalis. The sequence continues at coordinate 195,781 of JBBDGP010004233.1, read as the reverse complement.
CAGTCTCTCGATGTGCAAAACTGATAGAGACATACCCCAAGCGACTTTCAGCTGTAATCGCAGCAAAATGTGGCTCTACAAAGTATTAACGCAAGGGGGCCAAATCATTTTGCACGCCCCACTTTTCATTTTTTTATTAGTTAAAAAAGTCTCAAAAATCCAAAAGATTTCGTTCCACTTCACAATTGTGTCCCACTTGTTGGTGATTCTTCACAAAAAAATAAAAATGTTATATCTTTATGTTTGAAGCCTGAAATGTGGCAAAAGGTTGAAAAGTTCAAGGGGGCCGAATACTTTCACAAGCCACTGTATGTGAGGGTTTACATCCACGTTAACCTCAGGCAGCTCCATCCAGAACTGTCCTTCTTCCCGCTGTCGGCCCTGTGAGGATTACAGAGAGACGGCGAGGGGAAGAAATGGCAGCACTGCTGCAGTCCAAATGGGACAGTGACTCGGTCTGCATTTGGGCCACAGTCTGCCATTTAGTGATGCCTGGTCTATAACATATATAGTACCATTGGAATAATTGCCTTGTTTGCGCCTATTCAATTTCCACAATATAAGCAGTGTTTCTATAACTCCGTTTGGTGATTCCTCCCAATCTTCAGGTACACTGAGGCCCCACCTATACTAAGCTCTGGACAAAATTCCTTTGCAAATTGCAACATCCATTGCAAAATGAGCAGCCTATTTGCTTTTAGTAAATAAACCCAACTGTATATGTGTGCTACAGATTTGTTTCACAATTAAATGTTTAATATACAGTGCACTCAGGAAAGACAAATAATGCCCAGAGCTGTATGAAGGGAGGAAGAGTGAGGGAGATGAATAACTTCTGATCCTTTCACTTGCAGATTAAAATTTTAGCATAAGCTATTGTTTTACAGAAAAGGACTAACACGTTTCTAACAAATAAAATATTTATATAACCCCACTATACATTCTCTTTAGATTAAGCATTTAAGTAAAGAGACAAAGTCAGTAATACTATTATAGTAATACTATTATAATTATGCAATGCCAACTTATTTTCATTTGCTTTGAGTTAAAGTATTGTCCATCAAATCTCTTTTTGACTAAACTTTGACATAAAAAATTGTGTTATGGTGTGTTTCAGAAAATCAGTGCCAAGTTAAATGCTCACTTTATAGATGACATGACTGGTTTATTGTACTCTGAGTGCACTTTTACTATATTAAAATGCTATATTAAAAAAAAATTTCCAACTCAGGCAAATCAGAGCACATAAAAAATAATTCTCTGTACTTTAAAAGATTTCTTTTGAATGCGCACAGTAAGTTAAATTCAATAGAATTTTTCAAGCTTAATTATAACTTAATTGCATCTTCTAGGAAACAAAAAATGTGCTTCATGTGCAGAAAATCTTCAAACATTATGGCTTGAAACACCTTAGTTCAGCATAAATGGAACAAGCGAACATTTAATTCACTAGGGCTCTTTAGCTATTACCACAAGACATCGGCAATTTCATTGTGTACAGTAAAAGCTATTGGAATTTTTGTAATTACAACATCAATACTTTCCTTAATGGGTTAACGTCCTTAAGTTGCATATCATTCCAGCTTGCCAAGATAATGTTTGTTGTATTATACTCTTCATACTCCAATGGGTAAATTCAGTGTATTCATCAGTAGTTTTCAATAACAGACCTTTGTCAAAACTAAAAGTCTACGGATTTATTATTATGACTGCACTGCAAGTGTAGATAAACAGAACAAGCTGTTTTTATATAGAATAAAATAAATAATCGCATAACACAAAGTATTAATCTATATAGACATATTCACTTATATTAACGTATTTAAAGCGTATCACATTTTGCTGCAACAAGACTACATACTAAGCAACTTAAAACAAATCAGCAAATCAGCATATAAGGTAAAGCAATAGGTTTGCTTTAGTCCACAGACACCCCCTCCCCAAGCTCCCCACCCCCATAAACACACAGGATCTTCCCAGAAGTACATTATCACCTTACTTGCTCTTCCCAAAGTTCTTTCAGAAAATACTCAGTACATTTGGATATGGAGGAGCAGGTGGCTCGCTATTCTGATCTCAAAGACTATTATGCTTCCTTAAATTGTTGAGGTTTGGTATTTCCTCTAGTTTTCCACAAAATTCTATTGGCCCATCACCGTGATGAACTGCCTCATGGACCAACAGAAATGTGCAGGAAGCAAACTTGCAACGTTTCATTACCTTGTTATGCAGGTCTTTTGACTGTTCTTTTCTACCTCCTCATGGCTCAGTGTCTAGGCTGCTTCGTGCATTTATGTGAGAGCTAACAAACTCATACACGGACACTAATTGAGATTTAAAAAGCCACAAATGTGGGAAATTAACCTTTACTTGCCATTTTAACCTGTGTGTGCCACCTTATGTGTCTGTACCAAGGCCAAACATTCCAGGGTATGTAAAATTTTGATCAGGGGAATTTGGGTGATTTCTGTTATCATTATGATTTAAAAAGGATCCAAAAAACTATGTGATAATAAATGACTTCATGTGATTGCTATCCTTAAATAAAAGACAATTTTTTAGCATATTTTCAATATTAATGCCACAATTTTACAATTTCTGCCAGGGTATGCAAACTTTTGAGCACAACTGTATATATACATTTTTTTTAAACATAAACATTTAATACAATATACACACACATTAAACTGATATAAAAATAATAATGTTTTTTCCTATAGGAAGAGCCTAGCAGAAGATGTTTTCTTTGAGACACTCTGGGGGCATTTACTATAGCGTAGCTGCGCTAATTAGCGCAAATTAGCGCTAAAACGATATTCACTACAGCGCTGATAAAAAAACTCACAAAATCGAATTTACTATAGTTCCCTGAAATCAAATAGCACCCAAATCCTTACTCTGCTAAAACCTGGAGTAGTGCATATGGCAATAATGTTTAGAGCATGATATAATTGCCTAAATGGTACTAAAATATGTGGTATATTGTTTAAAGCTAATCTGCTTTTAAACTGTGTGAAAAAGTGATTTCTACTCTGAAATGTCTTTAAAAGTCTGAGAAGAGATAAATTCCCCGTTTTCGTACCACTAGGTGCCAACACCACTGAGCATGCTTAGACCTGCAAATAGCTCTCATTTTAGCTCCAATGTCTTTTTTACAGGGCGCTATAGTAAATATCAAAATGAGCGCTGTGTTAAAGAGCATTTTTTGGGAGTGAAAATCTGTGCTATTATAGTCCAATGCAAATTTGAACCATTGATTCTAATGGTACAATTGTAACTTCCCCAAATAAATCCTTTTAATGTTGAGGTGAAATGTATCTTTCTCTGAAATAAATTTTCCTTTGCAACATCGTTGCTTCTACTTAAAATATTTTGATTTTAAGAATGCTAGAATGTGGAATGTTTTGGTAAAATATATTTTTCTCTGTCACTTTCACTTGTTACTCTCCATCTCACAACAATCTTTACCCAAACTCACACAGGTGTCTTTATAATCCACAAACAATACCATTGCTGATGCAAATTTAAAATGAATCACAATTTTTTGTGCTTTTCATTATTTCCAAATAATCATAATTTGAGCCCAAAAAATGTGATCTGTGTACCAACATCAGAAATCAAAATGTAATTCCCAAAACATTGAGGGTGATATCACTATTCTACACTCACCCACAAAGAACCAACAACTATTAAGAAGAATAACTCTTGAGTAATGTAATTCCATCACCTGTATGTCCAAAGAACTGCAGTATTTATGTGTAGGAGGTTTACACATGTGGCAGCTCCGTGGCTTAGAAGTTAGAACTTCTGCTTAGCATCCCTCAGCGTCTGGGTTTGAATCCCTGCTTCTTGTAGAGAAATTGTCTCATCTCCCTATGATGTTAAAACATAACTCTTGACTCAGGTTCTAAAACTATGTCCAAATGTAGTATTTACGTGTAGGAGGGTTCCACCACCATTGTAAATCTTGCCAGATACACTATCTAGCCAAAAGTATTGGGACACCTGCCTTTACACACACACATGAACTTTAATGGCAGCCTAGTCTTAGTCCGTAGGGTTAAAATTTTAATTGGCCCACCCTTCGCAGCTAGAACAGCTTCCGGGAAGGCTAGGAAGGCTGTCCACAAGGTTTAGTGTGTCTATAGGGATGTTTGACCATTCTTCCAGAAGTGCATTTGTGAGGCCAGGCTCTGATGTTGGACGAGAAGGCTTGGCTCGCAGTCTCTGCTCTAATTCAGCCAAAAAGTATTCTATCGTTGAGGTCAGGCCAATCAAGTTCCTCCACCCCAAACTTGCTCATCCATGTCTTTATGGACCTTGCACTGGTGTGCAGTCATATTAGAACAGGAAGGGGCCATCCCCAAGCTGTTCCCACAAAGTTGGGAGCATGAAATTGTCCAAAATGTCTTGGTATGCTGATGCCTTAAGAATTTCCTTTGCTGGAACTAAGAGGCCAAGCCCAACCCCTGAAAAAAAACCCACATCATAACCCCCCTCCGCCAAATGATTTGGACCAGTGCACAAAGCAAGATCCATAAAGACACGGATGAGTGAGTTTGGGGTGGAGGAACTTGACTGTCCTGACCTCAACCCGCTAGAACACCTTTGGGATGAATTAGAGTGGAGACTACAAGCCAGGTCTTCTCGTCCAACATCAGTGCCTGACCTCACAAATGCACTTATGGAAGAATGGTCAAACATTCCCATAGACACACTCCTAAACCTTGTGGACAGCCTTCCAACAAGCTGTTATAGCTGCAAAGGGTGGGCCAAATACATTTTGAACCCTACGATCCAAGCCTGGGATGCCATTACAGTTCATGTAAGTATAAAGGCAGGCGTCCCAATACTTTAGACAATATATTGTATATTGCTTGTGACACTGAGCATGGCTATGAACTTAGGGCTGGTTCACACCACAGAGATGTAGAGGACATGTGTGAGGCTGCCTGCTGGCTAAATGGGTAGCAATTCCATCTAGCAGCACTGGGATTGCTGGTTCAATTCCCCAACATCCTAATGCTTGTATTGAAGTTTTATATGTTCTCCCTGTGTGGGTTTCTCACCACAATCCAAAGACATGCTGATATTTTATTTGTCTCCTGTTGAAATAGTCTCTAATGTAAGAAAGTTAGCTTTGGACTTTAGATTGGAAGCTCATTGCAGCCAGGGACTGATGTTAATGTTTGTTAGCACTAATAATGCCAAGGGACTTGGACATTTAAAATTGTAGGGTTTACACTACACATTTACATATGCTTAGAAAACGGTTGCTTTGTTTATCTGCATGCAAATGGCCTTTGATCTTTGGCCTGTAGTTGGAGATTTGATGCACATAGCCAAGGGATAAAACAGTTGCAAATGGTATTATGTGTTCCTGCTCATCAGGTGCAATCACTTTAGAAATACATGAAGAGACAGATTGAAAGATACTGGTGGGCATGTACTTCTATTGGTCGTGTGTCAGTGTGTGCTAACAATACAACCTACCTTATATAAAGGGCTGCAGTAGGGGGGGTTAATTTGGCCTGAGAAGGCCAGGTTTTTTTCTATAATTTGTGGGGGAGAAGGAATGATATTGTGTCTATTGACAAACGCCTGACTAAGGCTGTTTGCTGAAATTCTTGTGCATTTTTTCCATCAAAAGTGGGTTTATGTGGCCATGCTGTCAATGTTGTGTGTGTATTGTTCCTGTCTGATCATGCAAACATGGTTTGGGAGCATCTGCTAACCTTCTACTCTTTGATCTCATGTACACAGAAATGCAGCTTCCAGCAGAACATACTCACCAATGTATGTATGTGTGTGGATTGTGGGCTGCTGTTGGGTGTTATATTTTGATATATGCCTTTTTTAATATTACGTTGGAATTCTTTGTAAGAATAATGACTGTTAAGTATGTTTCTACAATCTTGCAGATAAAAATGTGGGCTGGTGGGCGAGTTGTACTATGAAATGTTACCCATTATACACTGAAAGTAAAGCTGTGTCCACTCTAAGGTTTAGACAAATTTTAGATTGTAAGCTCCTATGAGCAGGGCCCTTAAAACCCAATTGCTAACTGTTTTGCTAAATGTAGCACCGTAAAAAATGGGCCCTTCAGGTCTGGTATGGATTTTAAGGGGAACCCTGCGCCAAAATGTAAAAGGAATGGCGTAGGGGTCCCCCCAAAATCTATACCAGACCCTTATCCGAGCACACAACCTGGCAGGTCAGGAAAGGGGGGATGAGCGAGCGCCCCCCCCTCCTGAACCATACCAGGCCACATGCCCTCAACATGGGGAGGGTATATAGCTGCAGACGTGCACAGCGCCGGATCGGATGAGGGCCCAGGTAAGTCAAGGGGGGATGCTGATTCCTACACATGTTTTACCTTAATGCAAGAAATGCATTTAACAAGGGGCCCCCCAGATCCCGGCCCGGGTACATTGTACCCCTTCCCATTCACCTAAAAATGCAGCGAAATGTGACAAAAGACAATAGCGGGTTTTTGACAATTCCTTTATTAAAAATGTCTTCTTCTTTCCCCCACTTCTTCTTCCGGTCTTCTCCTTCTTCCTCCAGCTTTTTCTTCTCCTGCTTCTTCCTCCATCTTCCTCCACTTGTTCTTTCCTTGCTTGGTCCTCCGGTCTTTCTCCTCTGCCACTCCCACCACCGACCTGCTGAACATGAAAACAATGAACCTCCTCCGACGCTGTGGCCAGCCAATCTGTCTGCTTCCATAGTGCACATTTCATATATAATTATGGGGCGTGGCTGCTGGATGATGTCAGCAGGAGACCCCGCCCCCTTGTGACATCACTGACCCATCAAGCCCTGGGCGGTGAAGTCACAAGGGGCAGGGTCTCTGAGTGATGCCATCCGCCCCATCGTAGCATCTGAGGAGGTTTATCTTTTGAATGTTTAGCGGGAGCGGCGATTGGAGAGGCAGAGGAGAAAGATCGGAGGACGAAGCGGGGGAAGAAGAAGGCGGAGGAAGATGGAGAAGACCGGAGTAAGAAGCGGAGGAAGATGGAGGAAGAAGCGGGAGAAGAAAAAGCTGAAGGCGGAGGGAGATGGAGAAGACCGGAGGAAGATGGAGGAGGCAGCGGGGAAAGAAGAAGCTGGAGGAAGAAGGAAAAAAACCAAAGGAAGACTGGAGGAAGATGGAGGAAGAAGCGGGGGGAAAGAAGAAGACAACATTTTTAATAAAGGAATTGTGAAAAACTGGCTATTGTCATTTGTCACATTTCACTGCTTTTTTAGGTGAATGTGTAGGGGTAGACTGTACCCGATACCCATTCACATGGGGGGGATCTGGGGGACCCCTTGTTAAAGGGGGCTTCCAGATTCCGATAAGCCCCCTGCCCACTGACCCCCACAACCACCGGGCAAGGGTTGTGGGGATGAGGCCCTTATCCCAATCAACATGGGGACAAGGTGTTTTGGGGGGGACCCCAAAGCACCCTCCCCATGTTGAGGGCATATGGCCTGGTATGGTTCAGGAGGGGGGGGCGCTCGCTTGTCCCCCCTTTCCTGACCTGCCAGGTTGCATGCAGGTTGCATGCTTGGATAAGGGTCTAGTATGGATTTGGGGGCACCCCTACACCATTTTTTTTTTACATTTTGGTGTGGAGTTCCCCTTAATATCCATACCAGCCTTGAAGGACCTGCTATGGACTGGAGGCGGGAACCTACGTCGTTTTTTTCTTTGATTTTTACTCTATATTGCCGGGAACTGGCAATTCATTACAACCGCAAGCAATTTTAAATTTAAATTTTTCCTTTAGAAACGTCATTTTGCTGCGGTACAGTAATAAACACAGGAAAGATGCTCTACTTTACAGGCATACTAGGGACACCCCCCAGGCACGATATTAAAGGAATTTTTAATTTTTATTGTTTCACTTTAAGCATTATTAAAATCACTGCTCCCGAAAAAAAAAAATCCAATTGATACATGTCCCCTGGGGCAGGATCCAGGTCCCCATACACTTTTTAGGGCAAAGAACTTGCATATAAGCCTTTAGTGAGAACTTTGGATTTTGCAGGTTTGAACCCCATTGACTTCCACTATTCCCGCATATGTGATCTGACAAAAAGTTGAAGTCTTAATTGGCCTTAATTGGGCGCTATTTTGAGGGACTGCAGGATCATTTATTGGCGATATAGTAAATGACCCCCAGTGTCTTTGATTTAGTCTTTTATTCTTTCGTCGATATTTGGCGAGTCACTCATTGAAAATTATTGTGGTTGTATTGTTGCTTTCTATTCTGGTGAAAGCCCGGGAATTGTTGAGAACCAAAGTTCCTATATACAAGAGAGCACAATGCTAATCTCTACAGTACAGACGTGCACTGATAAATGTAGTCCAGGATTTAATTTTCAAAGTTTCACTAATGGCTTTGTATTCTTTTACAAGTTCTTTTTTAATGTACATAGGTTTTGCCATTCCCTTGCATCTTTAACTTCTGTGCCAAGCGGTCATGAGGAAACATAAAGGTCAGATTAAGGGTCAGATGCCATAGCCAATCTATACCATGCTTCAACTGTAGCAACCTCTGCTCTCACATGTTTACTAGTTTAGATATCCCCAACATTTATATGCCAGGCTACAGTACATGATGGTCAGTGATGATCTTGAATAAAAGGTAGATGATCTGCTTAAATACTAGGGAACTTCAATCAAATATAACTCAAAGTCAGATCTAAGGATAAAACCTTTAGGCCAGTCAAACCAGGTCAAGGTCAGAAACTAGTCAGTTAAGTATTGTTATCAAACTATCATGAATCAGGTTTGAAGGAATTTCAGAAACATCCACCTTAACAGCAAATACAGTTACTGTAACAGACAGCCATTGGGATCAGGCTTCCCTAAATAGCTCAATCAGTGCATGCACTCGGCCATGTTACACATAGATAAGTGTAGCATGATTTGAACAACTTGTAGAGACAGCTATGATTCCAGTAGAACTATTAAAATATATTTTTGTGAAATTCAAATACATCAGTACTAGTACCAACATCTATATTTAAAATTACCTCCCCTTAAAAGCTGATCTTGTTAGACATTACCTTTCTTTCATGATCTCATGCTCATTCTCTTGCACTATATTATTCTCTGCTATAGATTTCTGAACATCATCCCTTACAATAACTTCAAACAATGTACACATGATATAAGTCAGACTTTCTGGCCTATAGCTTCCAGGTCCACACTTCTTAAATTGTACTGCATCAGCTCTACATCAGTCTTATTTAACTGACCCAGTTAAAAGAAAGTTTAAGAAAATAAGAACCAATGGCCACAAAATTAAAGTGAATGTTCCAATGTGATATATGGAGAATGAATTCTGAAAAGAAAAAGACTTGCAAAAATGAAGGAGTGTTCAAAAGAAGGAACAGTACAGCTTAATATATCATTCATACTAGTTGCAGTAGTAAAGTGATTTTTTTCATTTTTTTTCAGCACAGATATATGCAGTATATATCCTTTTTTTGTGAATAGCCCTGTAATAATTTTTCATGACTTACCTTCTGTCAGGCTACCTCCCCCCTCACACTCACAACCACTTATACCCACTTTTCCCGTCTATTCAATCGCTCCTCAGTCTTAAAAAGATTGTAAAGGTAATTTTTATTTATTTTTTTAACCTCTTTTGGAGTGCCCCAATCAAATATGCTGCGGCAGGGCGGCCCTACTGCGTGAAGTCACATCTATACTTACCCGCTCTGTGAAATTTAATTGAAGAGTGGCTGCAAACCTCCTCTTCTCGGGTACCCCGCCAATACTTCTGGCCCCTCCTCTCTATCCAGTGCCCTCATGGGAAGTCTCTTCCATTGACAGACAGTGGGACTTGGCCCCGCCCCCTACTCCCTCGTCACTGGCTTTGATTGACAACGCTGGGAGTCATTGGCTCCCGGTGCCCCATCAAAGCCAGCAAGACCCAGAAGTGAGAAGAGAAAAGCTGCAGATGTGCACAGCGCTGGATCTAATGAGGGCTCAGGTAAGTCAAAGGGGGGGATGCTGATACCTAAACATGTTTTACCTTAATGCATTAGGGTAACAAATATTTAGGTTTTAACTCTGTGTACTCTCTGTGTTGGATGGTGTTCGGAGCTTACAAAGGATTAATTAAGTCAACCTCTTAATCAGGTGATATTGTTCAGGACTGGTGATTAGCCAATCAGTCCCAAACAGTACATCCTGGGAACACATGCTCCCTTGTATCTGGACGTGTTTAGGGTTGTTAGGATAATCTAGTGACAGCAATAGTACTGGGGAAAGAAAATAGCTTTACTTATATGTTTCTCAGCACCATTTTATTGTTAGGCAGAAAGCCATTCTTGACAAACCTAGACACATCTATAGACAAACCTTTAAACATTTTCAGTGGCATGATCACTCTGGAGGCACATTTTTCTCGAAACGGCAAACTATTTTGCTCTTTGTTCATTTCTTTTCTGCTTATGTCAGCAGTGAAGGTTACTATTGCCGTCTTTGGGCTGTCTATGCACATGAGCAGAAAGCTGGGGAAGTACCTATGTCAGTTATTTATTATTTATTTTATATATTTCTTTTTCAATTCTGAAGGTATCAGCTCCCATTAATATTTATTTCTGAAAGTGAAATTCTTGCATACGTTCCAAGCAGGTGGTCGCACTATTTTCTAATTATAGTTCATGTTTTTATTGTTGTCTGTGTCCCCATTGCGGAATTCATTATCATTTTTTGTCCTGTGACCTTTTCATTGACATAGAAAGTAAGAAAAAAATCTCTTAACCTGTCCTTGTGACAGTTGTGAAAGGTTAGATTTCCTCTTCTTTTCTTTTGCATCTCTAAGAAAGAAAATTAAAATAAATCTTGCCAGTGGGGATGCCAACAGCAAAAACCCCTTCCCATTCTAAACGCAATAGAGATTGTTCTAAGAAGTACTATATATGCCCTCATTCACACTGGCCTCCTGCATTTTATTTAAATGCAGGAGTCAGCAGTCCGGGAAGAATATATAAACTTTATACTTCCCAGTTGAATTTCCCCTGCATTTAAATGTACATGCTTTTACACACATGTAGACATGTTCAGAGTATCTAGTCTTCCTCTTAACACAACACAGATTTCTAATTTTCCTTAATGCAGCTAAACTAAATGCACCTGAACACAAGTAAGCCTCGGTTCACACTGGGACGACTTGTCAGGCGACCTAGTCGCCTGACAAGTAGCGTCCCGTTCTGAGCAATGGAACCGTTCTAATCGGAGCGACGCAAGTCGCTCTGACTTAGAAAAAGGTTCCTGTACTACTTTGGGGGCGACTTGCATTGACTTCTATACAGAAGTCGTTTTGCAAGTCGCCGCTGAGTCGTGTCCTGGGTCGTCTGAGGCAGTTGCGTTGCAAGTCGTGCTGCCTCAGTGTGAACTGACCCTAAATCCACAGTGTGCATTATACTCTTTAAAATCATTACATCCATTTATATACATTTATAAATGTCCTATAAGGGCACAAAAATCCATATAATTGCAGGCCAATGTAAATAAGGCCTGAAGTTTGTAAATACTTCCCAGATCAATTTCTTCTGCATTTAACCTCTTGCTGACCACCCACAGTACATTTATTGTGGGTGGCTGACACAGGCAGGCTGGATGATGTACATGTACGTCATCCAACTGGTTCCGGGTTAGGGGCGCACAGCGCGCCCCTCTGGTGACCACTGCGTCAGGTGGTCCATTGCAGATTCTGGTACCCCATACCTGCCCTTGGCTGCTAGGGGATCATGTGATCACTATGTGATTAGCTGTAGCCAATCACAGATCACAAGTAATCACAGTTGTCATGAATGTACTCCATTCATGACGGTTCAAAACATTGCTGTTACAATGATCATCACTGGTGACAGTATGTAAAGAAAAATATTTAACTTCTTTATTTTCCAAAAACTTGTGACCAAAAATTGTAACTACAATACATTTTCCATGTCTCTTACTAAATACCTCAGACTGTTTATATTCCAAGAAGGGATCATTTGGGGGGAATTTGTACTGTCCTGGCATTTTAAGGGCCTCAAGAAATGATATAGGCCATCAGTACATCGGAACTGATCAATTTTCAAATACTCTATACCATACCTCCCAACTGTCCCTGATTTCTATTTATTTATTTCAAAAAGTTTTTCCCTGGTGCTAAACCTTTCATCCAATCACTAAATTCCTGCATTTGTACACTTCAAAATCCAATATAAAGAAATAGTAGTGGTAAAAATAAAGCACTTGTGGGTTTTACTGATAATTTTTTTGTATAAGTCTCCTTTAAGGGGGCGTGGCAGGGGGTTTGTCCTATGTCTACATACATTTTCTAATAGGTGTCTCTCATTCCCATCTCAAAAAGTTGGGAGGTATGTCTATACCAGGGCTTTTCTTTCTCAGAGAATAGGTGCAGAAACCCACCCTCCCCAGTCAACTCCCCACCTTCAACTCCACCCCTATTCCGGCCCCCAATACCACCATTTCTTGGGAAAGAGAAGTAAAGTGTTCTTTACCTTTTCCCCCCTGTCCACAGTTTACCTCCCCATCCGCAGGTCACCTTCTCTTCCCTCGTTTACAGCTCACCCCCCCCACACACACACACATACACAGGTTACCTTTCCCTCCACGCACAGGTCACCTTCTCATCCCTCGTTCACAGCTCACCGCCCCCCCCCACACACACACAGGTTACCTTTCCCTCCACGCACAGGTCACATTCTCCCCCCCAAAGTTCACCCCCCCACACACACACACAGGTTACCTTTCCCTCCACGCACAGGTTACCTTCTCTTCTCTCATCAGTTCACCCCCTCCCCCACAGCTCACCCTCTCTCCCCCTCTCTACGGCTCACCCCCCCCCCCCACAGGTTAGCTTCTCTTCTCTTATCCACAGTTCACCTCCCCCTCGCAGCTCAACCTACCCCCCCTCCACAGGTTACCTTCTCTCATCCACAGTTCACCTCCCCCCACAGCTCACCCTACCCCCCTCCACAGCTCACCCCCCCACAGGTTACCTTCTCTTCTCTCATGCACAGCTCACCCTCTCCCCCTCTCTTCACAGCTCACCCCCCATCCACAGCCAGCTCACCACATTTCAATTCACATTAGCATGCGCAGCCCCCTCCCCCCATCCACAATTCCCCTTTTAACCTCTGTGAACATGTCATCTCTGCACACCCCCCATTCACAGCTTACACCCCCAGTCCACAATCACCTCTGCACCCCCATCTGCTTCTTATCTTTCTCCCCTCCACATTTCACTTCTGCACCCCCATCTACCATTGTTTGTAGACGCTATAACTTTCACAAAAAACAATTAATATACACTTATTAGGATTTTTTTTTACCAAAGACGTGTAGCAGAAAATGTTTATAACAAGTGGAAAATATTGATTTTTTTTCAAAATATTTGGTCTCTTTTCGCTTATATAGCAAAAAACACAGTGGTGATCGATCAAATATTACCAAAAGAAAGCTCTACTTGTGTGAAAAAAAACTACCAAAAGAAAGCTCTATTTGTTTGAAAAAAAAATATATAAATTTAAGCACATTGTTGCATGGTGACGCAATTGCCAGTAAAAGGAGAACAGCGCTGAAGAGCAAAAAAATGGCCTGGTCAGGAAGGTGGTAAAGCCTTACAGAGCTTAGGTGGTTAAATAAAACAAATACAGAAAGCTCTCTTGAATGAGGACATAGGAACCAGATAGTATAAAATATAAAATAATAGTAATTAGATGCTCATGTTTACTTTTAGGTAGTGATGGAATCTCACTGGTTGCTATAAGTAACAGTGCCTCTGTGCTCCATTTCATTACGAGTAACACTTTGCAGGCTAAACATTTACTAGAATAAAAACAACTAGAAATGCTGTTCACAGTAGGAGTCTTCATATTCACATTTTATAGAAGAAAATTGGAAAAGTAATAGAAATAGTTTGGTGTTAATAATGCATTTGTGTCATGTGGATATTGTACTTCTTTGTATGAGTTACATTAAAGATTTTATGCTAATGTATTTTTTTTTGTGTCCGGACTATAAAGCATTTATTTATATGATGCAATTACTGAGAATAGTTTTATCAATACTTCATTAAATATCTGCACACATTCATACAGTACAGTTTGCGTAATTACTAGCAGATTACACATTTATAGCATCTTTTAAAACTAGTGTCCTTTTAAAGAGCTGTAAGTGTAATTGGTCAATTTTTCTATTTTAGGTGTAATACCACATAAACATTTTGCATCAGAAAATTATAGAAGTATTTTTTTTTTTTTTAACGTGGAATACTTTGTACAACATAATGATTACTAATATAAAGCACAGATTTTCTTTTTACCTATTGTATTGATTGATTTGATAACTAATAGATGGTTTGGTTAATATTTTATACAGTTTTACAAAAGCTTTTAAAATTTTAAAAAATCAATAAAAGGCAATATATTTACAGAAATAAAATTTAATTTCCAATTTTTAGAAATAAATACTTAGAAAACCTATTTATAAGGTCAAAAATAAAAAAAAAATCTTTCCTCTATAAAATGCAACTAGTTATTGGCAACAGCTGCATTCTTGTTCTTATTTTCTTTTCTCAAGTGCATTTGTGCTAACGTATACTCAATTTACCTAAGGGCTTTTATCAACAAGATGTGTTTCCCAGTGCAAAATGTATGGCCATCAGCAAATTCATTGTTTACAGTAGTTTGTTCCCAGATTCTATTATGTGTTGTGTTGCATTGAAAAAGTCCTGCATACTGCATTTTAGGTACACTGATCTGTCGTTTGCCATTCAAATGAATTCAAATAGAGTCTTTTTGTAAGTCAATGCAATGTAGGTCAATGCAAAGCATCTTAACACCTGTGGGCTCATGCCAATAAGCCCTTTGCCTCAATTTTGTTTGATGTTTTGAAGCCAAAATACAGACAGCTCATTATATAGAAATTTTCTTTCTGAATCATGTGCTAACTAAGTTAACTATTTAAAGTGGAGTTCCAACCAAAAGTGGAACTTCCGCTCATTGTACTCCTCCCCCCCCCTCCAGTGCCACATTTGGCACCTTTCGGGAGGGGGGGGGAGGTACCTGTCTTTCACAGGTATGCTATCCCCACTTCCGGGAGCCTCAGCTGTGGGTATTGACATCACCGTAGGGTTCCCGGCGTTAAGCCGTAAGGCTACACAATTGTATTCCCTTAATCGCAATGGAGGCGGCAGCACCCAACAGCTGATGGAAACATCAGCTGCGCTGCCGACATCGCTGGACTCCAGGACAGGTAAGTGTCCGATTATTAGAAGTCAGCAGCTGCAGTATGTGCAGCTGCTGGCTTTTAAATTTTTGCAGCGGTAGGCGGACCTCCGCTTTAAACTTTAAAGGCAGCTTTCAATGTGATTGGTGTCTGTAAGAAACTTCTAGCTACTAACACGTTATACATTACAATTTCTGTATGTGAACATTGAGCCTGCAGTGGTGTGTTCAGGAATACCTCTTGCGCATTACAAACAGGTAAGCATAAGAGGTGAGCATAAAAATCAGGTGCAGTGGACTGAAGTACCAACACCATCCCAGATTGCAAGGATAACTTGCCACAAATTTGTGGCAGTGCTGAATTGTAAGTCTTAACTCGCTGAAAATTTTCACTGGCAAGTTGCACACTTGCAGAGCACTTGAAGCACAAGTTCTAGTTGACACTTTTCCAATTTGTAGCACATTTGCGTGTCAAGTCTCTAGCAAGAGCAAAGTTGCAGTGGTGAGTCTACTGCAAGAGCTCTGCAAATCTACATTCTACTGTGGTGAGATAACTATCGCACAACATAACTGAACCAGAACTTGCAGCAGACTTGCTGAATGTTTGCAAAGAAAGTTGATCTGGAGTCATGCAATGCAAACTTGCTGCAATTGGGAAAGAAACTTGTGAAACCTGGCAAGTCTAGCAATAGCTCAACAAGTCATTTACAAACTTGCAGCACAATTGCTTGTTATTTGGAATTACCTAGATGCAAAACTGAAACCCTGAGCATGTAGGCCGTGCACTGCGTATGCATGTAATTTGGACTGGAGTGCCAAATTTTAAAAGTTGAAAAGCATGTACGCAGTGCATTTAACAGGGTAATAGAGCTTTTCATTGACTTCCATGTAAAGATTATTGTTGCATTTGTAGGGGAGGTATTTAATGTAATACAGAAAATGTTTATGATTTTAATTTTCTACTTTGTGGACTTTTGGTTCTGGTGCCTGATGTAGCAGACACAGACCAGAAAGGTTCCCATACCACTGGAAAATAAAGAATATAAAACCTATGGACCCTACTCTCCAGACTTTTCAGACTGTCCTGAACCTTCTGCAGCCCAACCATGTACCGAATGAACAGAGTTCTGGAGAAAACTTACAGCAATTCCCACTCCAGGAAACAGACAGACTCATGGCATAAGACACTGCCTTGTCCAAGATAGCCAAGACCATGGAGCCACTACCTTCTGCTAATCCAGGAGCCCCATCTGCCGATGAGGAAACAAATCAAGGCCAAGACTTCACTGATCACATGGCAATGCTACAGGCTTTCCAAGCAAGTAAAGATCTTTAATTTATAGCCAGAATTTGCTAATATTCCTTCGCTATTCATCTGAAGTAACCCATAATTGGTTTAAAAAATTTTTACAAATAAATATCTGAAAAATGTGGCGTGCATTTGTATTCAGCCCCCTTTACTCTGATATCCCTAACTAAAATCTAGTGGAACCAATTGCCTTTATAAGTCAATTAATTAGTAAATGGAGTCCACCTGTGTGTAATTTATTCTCAGTATAAATACAGCTGTTCTGTGAAGCCCTCAGAGGTTTGTTAGAGAACCATAGTGAACAAAAAGCATCATAAAAGGCCAAGGAACACACCAGACAGGTCGGGGATAAAGTTGTGAAGACGTTTAAAGCATGGTTAGGTTATAAAAAAATAACCCAAGCTTTGGACATCTCACGGAGCACTGTTCAATCCATCATCTGAAAATGTAAAGAGTATGGCACAACTGAAAATCTACCAAGACATTGCCGTCCACCTAAACTGACAGGCCGGGCAAGGAGAGCATTAATCAGAGAAGCAGCCAAGGGGCCCATGGTAACTCTGGAGGAGCTGCAGAGATCCAAAGCTCAGGTGGGAGAATCTGTCCACAGGATAACTATTAGTTGTGCACTCCACAAATCTGGCCTTTATGCAAGAGTGCAAGAAGAAAGCCATTGTTGAAAGAAAGCCATAATAAGTCCTGTTTGCAGTTTGCGAGAAGCCATTTGGGGGACACAGTAAACCTGTGGAAGAAGGTGCTCTGGTCAGATGAAACCAAAATTGAACTTTTTTGGCCTAAAAGCAAAACGCTATGTGTGGCGGAAAACTAACACTGCACATCACCCTGAACACACCATCCCCACCGTGAAACATGGTGGTGGCAGCATCATGTTGTGGGGATGCTTTTCTTCAGCAGGGACAGGGAAGCTGGTCATAGTTGATGGGAAGATGGATGGAGCCAAATACAGGGCAATCTTAGAAGAAAACCTGTTAGAGTCAGCAAAAGACTTGAGACTAGGGCGGAGGTTCACCTTCAAGCAGGACAATGACCCTAAACATTCAGCCAGAGATACAATGGAATGGTCTAGATCAAAGCATATTCATGGGTTATAATGGCCCATTCAAAGTCCAGGCCTAAATCCTATTGAGAATCCTTGGCAAGACTTGAAAATTGCTGTTCACAGACGCTCTCTATTCAATCTAACAAAGCTTGAACTATTTTGCAAAGAAGAATGGGTAAAAATTTCACTCTCTAGATGTACAAAACTGGTAGAGACATCCCCAAAAAGGCTTGCAGCTGTAATTGCAGTGAAAGGTGGATTTACGGGAGGCTGAATACAAATGCACGCCACACTTTTCAGATATTTATTTGTAAAAAATATTGAAAACCATTTATCATTTTCCTTCCACTTCACAATTATGTGCCACTTTGTGTTGGTCTATCACATAAAATCCCAATACAATATATTTATGTTTTTGTTTGTAACAGAGGGGTTTTTAAACTAGGCGATGGGGGGGAGGGTCCAGAGACAGTGATAGCCAGCGCGGATGATATTCCAGAGGGTAGTGTTGAGGGCATTAGTGGTAGGTTAACCAAATCACAAAAACACAAGGTGAGTATAGTAGCAAGTCCTAGTAGCAATTTTGAAACACCCAATACGAGGACAATATGCGACCGGTCTAAACTATGTGGCATGTTCACCAATGCCAGGAGCATGGCAGACAAGATGGGTGAACTAGAGATATTGTTGTACAAGGAGGATTTGGATTTTGTGGGAATTTCAGAGACCTGGTTCAACAGCTCTCATGATTGGCTGGCAAACATTCAAGGGTATACCCTATACCGCAAGGATAGAGAGGGTAAAAAGGGGGGAGGGGTATGCATATATATCAAGAATAATGTACAAGCGAATGTGAGAGATGACATCACTGAGGGAGCTAGAGAGGAGGTGGAATCCTTATGGGTAGAGCTCCAAAGGGATGAAGCTAAGGGGAAAATAATACTGGGAGTATGCTATAGGCCCCCTAACCTGAAGGAGGAAGTGGAGACGGATCTCCTATCACAAATTGGATTAGCAGCAAGGATGGGAAGTGTTATCATAATGGGGGATTTTAATTATCCAGACATAGACTGGGCGGAGGGAACCGCGCATTCATTTAAGGCTCGCCAGTTCTTTAGTGTCTTGCAGGACAATTTTATGGGTCAGATGGTAGACGCACCAACTAGAAATAAAACATTACTGGATCTACTGATTACCAACAATACAGACCTGATCACAGATGTGAAAATACGGGGCAATTTAGGTAACAGCGATCACAGGTCAATTAGTTTCAGTATAAATCACACAAATAGGAAACATAAAGGGAATACAAAGACACTGAATTTCAAAAGAGCCAACTTCCCTAAACTACAAACCTTGCTAAAAGGCATAAATTGGGATAAAATATTAGGAACAAAGAATACGGAGGAGAGATGGGTTTGCTTTAAGAGCATATTAAATAAGGGCATTAGCCAATGTATCCCATTGGGTAATAAATTTAAAAGAGCGAACAAAAATCCTGGATGGCTTAACTCCAATGTAAAAATGCATATAAAAGCAAAGGAGAAGGCCTTCAAAAAATACAAGGTTGAGGGATCATCCTCAGCATTCAGACTTTATAAAGAATGCAATAAGAAATGTAAGGGTGCAATTAGGACGGCTAAGATAGAACATGAAAGACACATAGCGGAGAAGAGCAAAAAAAAATCCCAAGACATTCTTTAAGTATGTAAACAGTAAAAAAGGGAGGACAGACCATATTGGCCCCATAAAGAATGAGGAAGGACATCTGGTTACAAAGGATGGGGAGATGGCAAAGGTATTGAATTTATTCTTCTCCTCAGTCTTCACGAGTGAATCGGGGGGCTTCAGTAACCAAAACTGCAGTGTTTATCCTCATGACACAACACAGGAAGCACCTCCATGGTTAACAGAGGACGGAATTAAAATTAGACTTGAGAAACTTAACATTAATAAATCACCGGGACCAGATGGCTTGCATCCGAGGGTACTTAGGGAACTCAGTCAGGTGATTGCCAGACCGTTGTTCCTAATTTTTACAGACAGTCTATTGACTGGAATGGTACCAGCTGATTGGAGAAAAGCCAATGTAGCACCAATATTTAAAAAGGGCCCAAAAAACATCCCTGGGAATTACAGACCAGTTAGCCTAACATCAATAGTATGTAAAATCTTGGAGGGGATGATAAGGGACTATATACAAGATTTTAGTAATAAGAACGATATCATTAGCAGTAATCAGCATGGATTCATGAAGAATCGTTCTTGCCAAACCAATTTATTAACCTTCTATGAGGAGGTGAGTTGCCATCTAGATAAAGGAAGGCCCGTAGACGTGGTGTATCTGGAATTTGCAAAAGCATTTGACACAGTTCCCCATAAACGTTTACTGTACAAAATAGGGTCCGTTGGCATGGACCATAGGGTAAGTACCTGGATTGAAAACTGGCTACAAGGGCGTGTTCAGAGGGTGGTGATAAATGGGGAGTACTCAGAATGGTCAGGGGTGGGTAGTGGGGTTCCCCAGGGTTCTGTGCTGGGACCAATCCTATTTAATTTGTTTATAAACGATCTGGAGGATGGGATAAACAGTTCAATCTCTGTATTTGCAGACGATACTAAGCTAAGCAGGGCAATAACTTCTCCGCAGGATGTGGAAACCTTGCAAAAAGACCTGAACAAATTAATGGGGTGGGCGACTACATGGCAAATGAGGTTCAATGTAGAAAAATGTAAAATAATGCATTTGGGTGGCAAAAATATGAATGCAATCTATACACTGGGGGGAGAACCTCTGGGGGAATCTAGGATGGAAAAGGACCTGGGGGTCCTAGTAGATGATAGGCTCAGCAATGGCATGCAATGCCAAGCTGCTGCTAATAAGGCAAACAGAATATTGGCATGTATTATAAGGGGGATCAACTCTAGAGATAAAACGATAATTCTCCCGCTCTACAAGACGCTGGTCTGGCCGCACCTGGAGTATGCTGTCCAGTTCTGGGCACCAGTCCTCAGGAAGGATGTACTGGAAATGGAGCGAGTACAAAGAAGGGCAACAAAGCTAATAAAGGGTCTGGAGGATCTTAGTTATGAGGAAAGGTTGCGAGCGTTGAACTTATTCTCTCTGGAGAAGAGACGCTTGAGAGGGGATATGATTTCAATTTACAAATACTGTACTGGTGACCCCACAATAGGGAGAAAACTTTTTCGCAGAAGAGAGTTTAATAAGACTCGGGGCCACTCATTAAAATTAGAAGAAAAGAGGTTTAACCTTAAACTACGTAGAGGGTTCTTTACTGTAAGGCGGTGGTCTCAGCGGGGAGCATTGATAGCTTCAAGAAACTATTAGATAATCACCTGAATGACCGCAACATACAGGGATATGTAAGGTAATACTGACACATAATCACACACATAGGTTGGACTTGATGGACGTGTGTCTTTTTTCAACCTCACCTACCATGTAACTATGTAACTATGTAACTATGACAAAATGTGGAAAATTTCAAGGGGTATGAATACGTTTTCAAGGCACTGTATGTATACTAAGCGCGCTAACAAAATGTACTAAATCAAGCGCGCTTCCAGCACAAACACAGAAGCACAGATATGCAGCTCCCAGGAATAAATCCCACTTCCGAGATGCTGCACATATGTGTTATAAGGTCATAAAAGTGATAAAAAATTTTAAAAGTCTGAGGACATCCTATACGTTTAAATGCTATGCTGATATTTAGTTATTGGGAATCTCTCTGAATTCTCAACTATCACCTATAAAGAGAGACTGGGTACATACTGTATTTGCCTGTTAACCACCAGACAATATATTTTACAAGACTGGCTTTCTAATGACCCCCTGATTATAATATGAGTGCAGAGGTGTAATGGTAATGTTTACTGGGCACACAAAAAGCTGTGTCTGATGGCCATGTTATTCAGGTCCCATGTCGCCCATGCCATATTTATAGAATAGGGACACATTGCAGCAGTGAATTCCTTTCCATAATACCAAGAGTGCACTTCCATAGCCTTTTAACTTAAAGAGGTTGTAAACCTTTAAGGTTTTTCACCTTAATGCATTCTATGCATTAAAGTGAAAAACCTGCTGTAGTGCAGCAGCCCCCCAGAGCCCCCTTGTACTTACCTGAACCCAGTCTTTCCAGTGACAGCGATGAGCACAGCAGCTCCAGCCGCTCCAGCCACTGTCTCGGGTCCTCATTAGATAGATTGATAGCAGCCGGAGCCATTGGACACAGCAGCAGGACTCAGGAGTGCGCCCACACGAGTGCCCCCATGGAAATCGGCTCTCTGTGGGACTTGTGAGAATAGGAGAAGCCAGGAGCGGCACTGGGGGACCCAAGAAGAGGAGGATCGGGGCCACTCTGTGCAAAACCCTTGCACATAGGAGGTAACTATAACATGTTTGTTTCAAGGCTCCCCCTTGCATGCCTAAGGCACACAGGGGCCTTGTTTAGGTTAGTGACCTGAGGTGAGGTCACATGGCCTATAGAGGTTAGGCCATGTGAGCCGTGCCATGGTTTATACAGGCAGGAAGAAATCTGGGCTAGGATTGGCTGATTTTAGGTAAAGGTCACATGGAAGACTAAAGTTAGGCCATGTGACTCTTACCTTAGAATGTTCAAGAAACCTCTGAGCCTGCCTATAAAAGGGGGTTCCGTGAAGCGGAGCTCATTCACCTTAGAAGGCACAGGCGTGGTGC
This sequence comes from Lithobates septentrionalis, assembly GCA_037952835.1. Classification (NCBI taxonomy): domain Eukaryota; kingdom Metazoa; phylum Chordata; class Amphibia; order Anura; family Ranidae; genus Lithobates; species Lithobates septentrionalis. The sequence goes on along the minus strand of JBBDGP010004233.1, from coordinate 173,446 downwards.
TCCCCACCCTCCCACCCAAAAAATAAATAAATATATTGTCACGGCCAATATTGTGTGGTGGTGTCACTTGAAGTCAAGGGGGACAGTGTGAATATTAAAAAAGTGGACTTGAGTTTGAATGACTGGGTCTGGAAAGTCTTTAAGTGAAGTGAGTTATTTGGGAAGTTAAGTGTTTTAATTATTTATGTTACAGCTTGGCTAAGCTGTTTTTGAGTGTGTAAATTCTTGCAACGTTATTATTTATTCAAAATGTATTATCTTTTAAACCAACAATAAATGGCCGTGGCCAGTTACTATCCAAACTCTGTGTCTGGTGTATTCTTTTTTGGTAAGCTGCCTTCCTGTCTGTTGTCCTATAGGTGCAAAATCCACATTGCTGTCTCTCTTCCCTGGTAAAACCAAAAACTTCTGTGTTTTTCATTACTCCTGAAATAACAGTACAGACAGAATAAGGACATATTTACCTATATCCGCTAATTAGAAGTATTTTAAGCCCAAACATCATTATTCTAGAAGGTATGGGAAACTGATTCTACCCATTTTCTATCTTTGGTGAAATAGCCATCAGATACCCACCATGTTTGGATTCAATTAAAATGACATTCCATACTGGACAATAGAATACAAGTTACCAGAATGCAACCTGTATGTATTTGAAGATGTTAATATCTGTACAAAACTGCATTTTAGGTAGTGACCACACCATGGTCATAAACTTGTGACATCCTGTGGACAGAAAAGAGTGGCTGCATCAGCAGTCCAAAGCTCCCGTTTAACATCAAACCAAGGAACATCTGCAAAGACTTAAGAGCCACATCCATCTTGTTCATTGACTGGACTTCTGAATCAGGGATTGATACAAACTTTTCATTCTATAACTCTTTTTGTTTTTTTGTTGCATTCTTGTCTCTTTGCTTCCATTGTAATACCCTTTTTATGTAAATATTTTGTTTGCACAATGTTTACCTTTTCATTATTAAACATTCTTTAAAATGTGTTAAAATTGTCTCCAACACAGAACTTAAAGAATCCCTGTCCCTTGAAGTGCGCTACTTGAGTTTAAATCTCTGGACATACCTGTCTGTGGTGACAGTGTGTGTTACAGAAGTTTATTTATGGTCATAATCATTGTTACTGTTATTGTGAATGGTTGATAGGTCGAAAGCTTTCTGGTGGCAGTTTGGGGTTTAAAGAGATATTTGCATAGTTAACCATACCCAGTGACAATCGCTCTCAGTCTGCTGACACTTTGATTGTAGTCCCGTGAGCTGTAATATCTTTGTGAGGCTGAGAGTGCCATTGACATGTATAAATTACATTGCAGTGTGAGTTTGACCAGCTATTTGTCACAAATTGGTGAAGAGGGCAGTGGTCTGTTGCTGCATCTGTCACAAGAGGGATCTCCAAGACCTACTCTATTTAGAACTGGGATGTAGAGTATTGTGAAAAATGCAGCGCTAAAACTGAATATGTATATAAAACACATATGTGTGCACTAACAAAGTTCAGTGATAAATGGTTATTAACCCAGTGCAATATATATGTGAAAAAACATATAAAAATAATCAAGTTCAAACAATGAAATAGGTGACTAATCCAATGGAAGTAAGGAAATCTTCCGACATGCAATTCGTCTAGTAATAACTCTTCAAGTGCGGAAGGTGTAAACACTCTTACCGGAGCAGATGGATTCGAATGCCAATGACACCGAATCATACAGGCTTAGAAATCCAGATGAATGGTTATCCCAGGTGGTAATATGGACCCCAGATCTCCAAAGATATCTCCTCTAGACTGGAACGGCTGTACTGATATCAACTGGACTGAGAAAACGACACATCCAATGGGAACATCCAAATCTCTCGTGAAACCAAAAGGTATGGAAGAAAAAGAATATAGAATGCTCCGATTGTGCAGATCAAAAGGGTAGATTTATTGGAACCAACCAATGTACAATAGTATAAAAATTGATCACATAAAAAATGTATAAAATTGTAGTGATGTATGTATAAATAAATGTATAAAATGTAGTTTCCTTCTCATTTTCGCAGGCTTTTGTGGCGCGGTTCTAACCGCATGATAGCAGTTTACTTTTGATTATGGGTGTAATGAAAAATGATGCTATTGGCTGGGGCTAACTTTATATTGGATATTCAAACTGAGGCTTGAAGTGCAAAGCAACAGCTGACCACTCCTTGTCCAATTACATGCCATGTTGTTTTTAGGTCTCATGGATGGACTTTGATTGGGTATGTAATTTTTAGGATATATATATATTTGTATGCAATGTGGTAGAACAATTTGATGCCCCTGTAGAAGTCCAATTAGGATGAAACGCATCGGAAAAGGCTCTTCATTCCCTACATTGCTTTTATATTGTATACATTTTTTATGTGATCACTTTTTATACTATTGTACATTGATTGGTTCCAATAAATCTACCCTTTTGATCTGCACCATCGGAGCATTCTATATTCTTTTTCTCCCATACTTTTTGGCTTCACGATAGATTTGGATGTTCCCATTGGATGTGTCGTTTTCTCGGTCTGGTGGATATCAGTACAGCCGTTCCAGTCTAGAGGAGATATCTTTGGAGATCTGGGGCCCATATTACCACCTGGGAGAACCATTCATCTGGATTTCTAAGCCTGCTTGATTTGGTTTCATTGGCATTCGAATCTATCTGCTCCGGTAAAAGTGTTTACACCTTCCTCACTTCAAGAGTTATTACCAGACGAATTGCATGTCGGAAGATTTCCTTACTTCCATTGGATTTGTCACCTATTTTATTGTCTGGACTTGATTATTTTTATATGTTTTTTCACATATATATTGCACTGGGTTAATACCCATTTATCACTGAACTTTGTTAGTCCACACATATGTGTTTTATATACATATTCAGTTTTAGAGCTGCATTTTTCACATTATCCTATTAGAATTTTAGTCACATTTTTGTGTAGCTGCTTTCCATTTTATTCCATTGGGTTAGCGCAGTTATATCACTTGCACTTGATTATTTTGACTCTTATGCCCTATACACACGATAGGATTTTCCGATGGAAAATGTGTGACAGGACCTTGTTGTTGGAAATTCCGATCGTGTGTAGGCTCCATCACACATTTTCCATAGGAATTTCCGACACACAAAGTTTGAGAGCTTGCTATAAAATTTTCCGAAAGTGTGTACACAAATCCAACGCACAAAGTACTCAGAATAAATTAAGAAATGAAAGCTATTGGCTACTGCCCCGTTTATAGTCCTGATGTATGTGTTTTACGTCACCACGATTTTCCGACAACTTTGTGTGACCGTGTGTATGCAAGACAAGTTTGAGCCAACATCTGTCGGAAAAAATTCATGGATTTTGTTGTCCAAATTTCCGATCAATGTCCGACCATGTGTACAGGGCATAATACTGCTGCAGATACCCTTTCATCTATAGAAATATGGATGTATTTGAATATAGGACCAGGAGGTCTGTGAACACTGATGGGGTGTTTACTACTTCTAGTCCAGACACTGAAATCAGTGGTATGTTCCTTAGATTAAAAATTTTAATGACTTCGGAAATACATCTCCAATGGGATACAGCCTTCTTAGAACAATACACTAAGGAACAAATGGTCCCTAGGGGTCTCCGTTGGGATGTGTTTCCCCAACAAGGTGATCCAGATTTGGAATCATGGTTCAGATATTTCAATGAAATTGGGATTAAGCTCTTTGGGTTTTTAGTTGATAGAAAGAAACTAAGATTGTTCACTATAGACAAGGAGATTAAGGATTTGAAAGAAAAAACAACTCCATACAAATCTTCTCCAGAGTACACCTCTCTTTCAACAAGTTTGAAGAATCACTTGGAGAAAGAAGAAAAAGATCAAAAAAATAAAAAAACAAAAGAAGTACAACCGAGATCTTATAGACTATAGGACCAATTTTGTCTTTAAATGACAGAAAAAGACAGATATCCCTGTATCATCTGAGGAGGACACCCATACCATGGAGGTGACCAATCCTGGGGTTCAAGGTCCAGATAGGAGACTAACCTACGAGTCCAATCAAGGGTCAGGTCCAATAGCCCCACGTAATAAGAGAGGTCCACCCAAACCACAAGATCAGAGGAGTAGGTCCACTTATCCATCAGATCCCTATTTTGCTTACCCCCCGAATCAAAGAGGGAGAGGGTTCAAGAATAAAGGCAGAGGACAACAAGGCAGACATTCAGTCCATTCTTATCGCCATGAGGATTTGAGAGGACCCTCATCAGGTTGGCATGGCCGTTCTGACAATTACAGACAAATTCAGTCATGGAATGACTATGCCCTAGAACACCTATTCATACTTATAACCATTTTCATCCCTTACAAGATGGAGAGTCTAGAAATACCCCCTATAATTCTTATAGACATGAAAACAGAGATGAAGATCTATTTACTAGATCTCCATTTAATTACAACCAGAGTCATCCAGGTCCTTCTCATCATTCAGATTTTCCCAGACCTATGGACCAATATCCCCGAAGTACAGAACGAAGAGCGGTACCAAAGGGGGGAGGAGGGCCCAAAGTAAAAAGAAAAAGAACCTAATAGGTACTGGTATCTTTAATCTTAGCTCAGTTAGCTTGACAGATGAAGAGAAATATGTTCTGGATAAGGGACTGAAATATGTTCCCCCTAGAACCTACATTTTCTACATTCATTGATGTTCAAAAATGTATTCGCAAACTCAGTATTCAAAGACACTTTCTTACCCAACCCTTTGCTCATAATTTACGTACCCCAGATGATTATGTCCATACAGGGTTGTCTAACCCTTCACTATTTAACCCTCCTGGGGCTATGGCCCTTCCATTTCAGTATTTCGCAGTCTTGTCTTGCAGAATCTAGATTCTTTACCACACAAGAAGATACCCATAGACCCCAATCTCAAACTAGGTTTAAAACAACTTTGTGAACAAAAAAAATTTGACTATACGTCCCGCTGATAAAGGTGGCGCTATAGTAGTATTGGATAAAAAGAATTACATCCGGGGAGATGAATAGAATTCTTGAAAATTTGGATACTTATAGCCATATTCACACTAATCCCACCTCTATTTATAAAAGAGCACTATCCCAACTTGTTAAAGAGGGTTCCTCTCTGGGAATTTTAGATAGAAAGGAGAGTAACTATCTCATACCTCTAGCACCATGTATTCCAACTATCTATTACCTGCCCAAGTTACACAAGGACCCAGTCAATCCCCCTGGCAGACCTATAGTCAGCGGGATTAACTCGGTGACATCCAGGATAGGTAAATATATAGATTACCACCTTCAACCACTTGTGCGTCAAGTCCCTTCATTTATCAAAGACACGGGGGACATCATTAGACTATTGGAATCTGTCCAGTACCAAGAAGGTATGATTTTGGTGACAGCTGACGTTTCGGCTCTGTATACCTGTATCCCCCATGATTTGGGATTTGCCGCTGTGGAATATTACCTGTCCCAAAATGTTTCTCTCCTTCTCTCCTTCTTATACAGCATCATTTCATCATGAATCTTCTTAAGTTTGCCACGAAACACAACTATTTTTGGTTCCAAGATCATTTTTATTTACAGGCCAGGGGGGTGGCCATGGGGACCAAATTTGCCCCCAGTCTGGCCAACCTCTTCATGGCCAAATGGGAGGAGGATGTCGTCTATGCTCTCAGGAGACCTGAATTGGTCTTTTGGGCTCACTACATAGACGACATCCTCCTCCTGTGGAAGGGTGACCTTACACCACTAGAAGAATTCATGGTCGTCATCAATTCTAATAACCATGGCATACATCTAACCTATGAGGCCAGTTATGCCTCTATACACTTCCTGGGTTTAAACATCACTGTTATGGATCAACGTCTTGTATTTAAGGCCTACTTTAAGGCCTACTTTAAGCCCTCCGATAGTTGCCATCGTGCCCAGTGGTTGAGGTCAGTTCCGCATAGTCAATTTTTAAGACTACGGCGGAATTGTACCCAAACAGTTGATTACTTCACCCAGTGTCAGGTTCTCAGACAAACATTCATTAAGAAGGGCTATGCTTCTATTGATTTAGATGCAGAGATTAAACGTATTGCATCTATCGATAGAAAAATCGTTATTAAAGGTTAATCCTAAGACTACCACAGTGATCTTTCTTTACCACATACTCCACTCAGTCTAGGCAAATCCTCAATATTATCAAAAAACATTGGGGGGTCCTTCGAAATGATAGATTTCTAGGACCGCTTATTCCAGAACAGGCAGGGGTCATTTTTAGAGGAGCCCGATCTATTCAGGGACAGATTGCCCCTACTGTTATTGACCCCCCCAAAAGTATTTAATTTTTCCAACACTGCAAGGGCTTTTTCCCTTGCAGGAAATGAAATGTGTGTCTACATAATACCAACGGTAGAACTTGTAAAACTGATACTGATAGAATCAGTAAAACTGATAGCTTTCAATCTTCTGTCACACAAAGATCATACTGTATGAAACATTTCACTACCTGTGCCTCTCAGTTCATAGTATACCTTTTGACATGTCCTTGTCAAAAACAATACGTAGGAAGTACCAAAAGGACTTTTTCCATTGGGGTTAATGAGCACCTTACCAATATTAAGGCCGGTAAGACTAATCATAACGTTCCTCGACACTATCTACATCATCACAATCAGGATCCCAAGGGTACTCAGTTCCTGATTATTGACAAATTTGTTCCAAACTGGAGAGAAGAGTCTCTTATCCGCGGAGTCTCAAGACATGAGTTGCGATCCTACTCGCCCTATGGGATGAATGTCGAGTGGGACATCAACTCTTTCATCAATCAAGCTTAATGATTTCATCCAATGTCACACACATTTACGACTGACATGTTCTAGGCTGGGGACATTTATTTTAGTAGTCAATAGATACATTCTTAGTTTTTTGGGTGACACGGAGTATATCTATCATGTCTGGTTACATGACCCTGTGCCACCCTGTTAATATATGGGGTTCTATTTATTTATTTTTCTTGTGTATTTTTCTATATATATTATATATTTTGCATTTATATGTTATCATGTATCTTTATACCATATATATTTTGTTGTAGGCATATTTACTTATGTCTGATTCTCAGTTAGCTATGTGTTTGACCCCATTACGAGGAATGTGTAGCATACCGTGTCATTACAGTTTCGATTACTGTTGACACAGTGCTGCACTTTCCTTTTGATGGATGTGCAATTGCAGAGATGGGTCTCTCCCAGGCGACACCTGTGTGCTTGCATCAGGAGGTATTATTGTGCTGACACTTCTTATGCCTCCTGATCTGAGTCCGTCATGTGGTCACGTGTCTTTCAGCGGAGGTTTGGCAGCAAGGCTCTTCGTTCCGTACATTGTTTTTATATTTTATACATTTTTTATGTGATCACTGTGACAGACCTAGCCGGGAGAGAGACTTTTGGAGGGGACTGAATGCTAGCCTCTTGCCGATCGATCGTGGGCCCTGGCATTTGGGGGAACTGTGCTCTTTGTGAGCTGTATGCCTGAGGACCCTTGAGGTGGTATTGCTGTGGATTCGGGTCCTGGTCCCCCAGGACACACAGACTCTGGGGACCCTGTGTATGCCATATGGGAAATGGTGACTTGGAGGGTATGTTTTGGATTGCTTAAAATGGGACAGTAATATTTATCCCCAATATGTCCCAGGATATATATGTAAAGACTATTATTGGTTTGTTTGATTCTGAACTCAACATGTTAATTGAGTGAGCTGATCACATTAGCCTCCAGGACTGGCTAGGAGACGAACAGTCTACTCCTACTATAAGTGTTGATGACTAGGCTGAGGAGGGGGGAGAACACTGTTTGTGTTGTTAATTGTAATTAGCTCCTGCTATTGTGAAAATGTCCTGTGGTTGTACTTATGATAATGTGTAATGTACTGTGTGAAGCTCAGTGACCACAAGTCTGGGCAAAGGGTCATGTTAGTAAACTAGCTCATGTTAATTAGGTTAATTAGGTTACAGGTGTATTGTTAGAGTAATATGAGCAGGAGGTATACACCTCCTCTTTTACTGTATAAAAGAGCCTTTATTCCTGTCAATAAAGGAGATTCCTGGTTGAACTTACATACAGCCTGCCTGGTGTTTGTTCTGAGCTACACAACTGGATTAGAATGGCACATAGCTGTAGTTCTAATCCCGGAGCATCGGATGACTGAACCATCAGACGTGCGATCTGCAATCTGATTCTATAGCAGCAGAGGAGTGTCGGGAGAGTGGAACCGAGTGAGCAAGGGGCTCGTTACATTGGTTGGCAGCTGTGGGATTTGCTCTCCAGTTTCTGGGACACTCCAAACCAGCCTGCAGGAGAGCCACACTGTAATACTTACTTGAGAGCCATGGAGGGAATGGTGGGATCGTGCTTCCTTGCCGTGAACACATCCAAACCATCACCTGGATCCAAGGTCCAGATAGCAGGAGAGGTACAGATACCAGCCACCATGGAAGAGGAATTCAGAAGGATGTTGCGAGAGATGCAGATACAGCACAGAGGACCAGTATCAGAGCAGGTCCTGCTAAGATGGTTTGATTCTATCCGCTGCAAACTCTGGAAGGAAGCGCTAGCCCGTGAGCAGCGAAACCAGGGAAAAGTTCTCCCCTCCATCCATGTAAGGTACTGGTCGCAGTATGAAGTGCGAATGCTGTTATTGGGGGAACAGCCAAACCAGGAGTGGACAGCTGAGTTAAGCAGGCTGATCCGGGCAGAAATGCAGTTGGACGAGAGCTACAGAGCCCTCCAGTGGTAAGTGGCCCAAGTGTGCCCGTGGACAGCGGATGACAGCCCCATGAAAGGCTTTGACTACGATGGCCTGAGATTGTTGTACTGGAGGCTGTCCACGGACCCTGACTTTGGGAGTGATCGGGAATGGCGTTTGGAGGAAATAATGGAGCACAGAGAGCGAAGACTGAATGTCTCGGAAGTGCACTGGGCACAGGAAGATTTGGAGTTTCTGGCCGTTCAGGAATGGGAGCTTGAGATGGCCTACAGACAGCTGCTATACTCCGCTCAGCAGCAGGGTGGGGCTCCCTTTGCCTGGGACTATTAGGAAATACCAGTTGACAACTCTGAAATCCTGGTTGAAGAGTTGACAATGTGGCAGAGTAACAGTGTGCTTTGCCAACCTGTCCCCACAGCTAGGGAGGCGGAGGCCTTATGGCGGATGCAGCAAGTGCTGACTGACCTTGATGATCCTGTTTCTGCATGGGATGATCTTGGATGGAGGAATGTGCCTGTCCAGCAGCATGCCAGAGAATCGGCAGTGGAAAATCTGAAGATTGCCGTCCCCAAACCTGAAGTGCTGACAACAGGGCAGAGCTCTGCTAACCTCTGCCCAGCACTGATAGCATCTATTGGGTTCCACGGAGAGGAGATGGTGAACCTGTATCCCCAGACACCAGTTGCAGAGATAGGGGATTTGATAGACTTTTCTGCTGAGGAAGAACAACCTGGTGAGCCTCCAGCAGAAGAAGAGCTGTTATTAGGGCCAAACTTCACTGTGCTCTGCCCAGCACTGATAGCATCTTCTGGGTTCCACGGAGAGGAGATGGTGAACCTTTATCCCCAGACACCAGTTGCAGAGACAGGGGATTTGATAGACTTTTCTGCTGAGGAAGAACAACCTGGTGAGCCTCCAGCAGAAGAAGAGCTGTTATTAGGGCCAAACTTCACTGTTCTCTGCCCAGCAACGGCAACAACTACAGAGTTCTAGGGAGACGGGGCAGTCGGCCTCCCTCCCCAACAGTTAGCCGGAGCAGATGGTGTGGGGTTTCCAGCAGTAGGGCTGGCAACAGGGCCGAGTACTGATGGACTCTGCCCTCAACTAACAGAGGATGGATTTCCAGTGAAGGTGGATGGGACTTCAGTCTCCACCTGTAAACCCCAGGGATGCTGGGCAGTCGGCCCAGATCCCCAACAGCATGACGGAGTGAGCCCAGACACCCTGTCTTCTCTCCAGCGGCAAAAAGGACTCCAGGCAGAAGGGCCAGTCCAGGCCTCTCCCCAGCGGCAGATATGTTCTCTGAGAGAGGCAGAGGTTGGCTGGGTGAGTAATGCGTTGTTTGGAACAATTTGTTTGAGGTACTGTGTGGGTACAGACATTAGAGGACTGGAACTACTGACAAACTTCGGAGTCAACCCGTCTGGGGTCTCCTCCTGTGTTAGTCTCCTGCCGAAAGGGGAGAAATGTGACAGACCTAGCCGGGAGAGAGACTTTTGGAGGGGACTGAATGCTAGCCTCTTGCTGATCGATCGTGGGCCCTGGCATTTGGGGGAACGGTGCTCTTTGTGAGCTGTATGCCTAAGGACCCTTGAGGTGGTATTACTGTGGATTCGGGTCTTGGTCCCCCAGGACACACAGAATCTGGGGACCTTGTGTATGCTATATGGGAAATGGTGACTTGGAGGGTATGTTTTGGATTGCTTAAAAGGGGACAGTAATATTTATCCCCAATATCTCCCAGGATATATATGTAGACTATTATTGGTTTGTTTGATTCTGAACTTAACATGTTAATTGAGTGAGCTGATCACATTAGCCTCCAGGACTGGCTAGGAGACGAACAGTCTATTCCTACTATAAGTGTTGATGACTAGGCTGAGGAGGGGGGAGAACACTGTTTGTATTGTTAATTGTAATTAGCTCCTGCTATTGTGAAAATGTCCTGTGGTTGTACTTATGATAATGTATAATGTACTGTGTGAAGCTCGGTGACCACAAGTCTGGGCAAAGGGTCATGTTAGTAAACTAGCTCATGTTAATTAGGTTAATTAGGTTACAGGTGTATTGTTAGAGTAATATGAGCAGGAGGTATACGCCTCCTCTTTTACTGTATAAAAGAGCCTGTATTCCTGTCAATAAAGGAGATTCTTGGTTAAACTTACTTACAGCCTGCCTGGTGTTTGTTCTGAACTACACAACTGGATTAGAATGGCACATAGCTGTAGTTCTAATCCCGGAGCATCGGATGACTGAACCATCAGACATGCGATCTGCAATCTGATTCTATAGTAGCAGAGGAGTGTCGGGAGAGTGGAACTGAGCGAGCAAGGGGCTCGTTACAATCACTTTTTATACTATTGTACATTGGTTGGTTCCAATAAATATACCCTTTTGATCTGCACCGTTGGGGCATTCTATATTCTTTTTCTCCCATACCTTTTGATTTCACAAGAGATTTGGATGTTTCCATTGGATGTGTCGTTTTCTCAGTCCGGTGGATATCAGTACCGCCTTTCCAGTCTAGAGGAGATATCTTTGGAGATCAGGGGCCTATATTACTACCTGGGAGAACCATTCATCTGGATTTCTAAGCCTGTTTGATTCGGTGTCATTGGCATTCAAATCCATCTGCTCCAGTAAGAGTGTTTACACCTTCCTCACTTCAAGAGTTATTACTAGACGAATTGCATGTTGGAAGATTTCCTTACTTCCATTGGATTTGTCACCTATTTCATTGTTTGGACTTGATCATTTTTATATGTTTTTTCACATATATATTGCACTGGGTTAATACCCATTTATCACGGAACTTTGTTAGTCCACACATATGTGTTTTATATACATATTCAGTTTTAGCGCTGCATTTTTCACATTATCCTATAAGAATTTTAGTCACATTCTTGTGTAGCTGCTTGCCATTTTATTCCATTGGGTTAGCGCAGTTATATCACTTGCACTGGGATGTGGAGTAGGCGATTTGCAAGGACTCCTGGGATACTTGACGCCGCAATTCTAGGAACCCTTGCAAATCGCCTAGTGATGTAATCACCCAGGCAGGGACAGGCGGAAGTAAAGGAGAAATAACCCACAAAAGATATTTCCAAGCAGAAAAAAAATGCCATTGGGAAAAGGATGAGCTAAGGAAATACATTACAGAGAAAGTGCAGAAAATGGGTGGAGCTCCGCCTAAAGAAGTCAGCACCTATGAGCTTTGGTCAGAACTGCTGTACTAACATGGGCTTTCGATTCCCCCCGCCACCAGAACACTCCGGTCAGCGATCAGCTGCTCGTTTTCCAGCGTGCTCAAATGACATACACACGGGCTGAATGTCGGCCAGTTTTTATTGAACTGGCTGATGTCTCCCGACATTCGGCCCATGTATATGGGCTTTATTCGAGCATGCAGCCTGGCAGAGATCTGCTCAGTTACATGCTCTGCTGGCTGTACCAGCCAGAGAATGAAAGGTCTGGTAATTCCGGCCACTTCAGGTTTCAGTTTACTCCTGCTCATCATCCTAAAGTGGCTGGATGTGGCCCCGGGCTCCCAGTAAGAGTGGAAGAGCCCAGAAAACATGTGGAGGGGGTCCGGCAGGGGGGACACAGAACACCGCCCTCACATTGAAAGTGATTGGTGGCTATACAACTGCCGAATCCTTTTCTCTTTTCAGCCAGGAGCCAACTGAGTAAAAACTGGCACAAGCTGATGGCTGCTACTGCAACTTAACCATTTACGCTTTGGATGTACTATGTCCAAAGAGCTGAACTAGTTAAACAATAATACTGCCAAAGTGGTCCTTACCAGAGGGAAAGCCAACCAATATATCATAACATGCACAGTCCAATGACCGGTAGATGCAGCCCTCCTCAGATAGGGATATCCCACTTGAAACTACAAAAACAAAGAAGAGGAAGCGCAAACCCCTAGTGCATTATCTGGATAAAAACAGAATTTTTTGATATGAAAAGCAACCAATAAAATGCATATTCACAAGTACAGTATATAGCAAGTACATAGAAGGATAACATGAGATAGAAACTCAAAGTGTTTCTGCAGCCTCACATATGCACGATAACCCGTTTCGGGGGCGCACCCCCTTCTTCAGAGCTGTGTGCCCCCGGGAACACATTAGCGTGCATATGTGAGGCCGCAGAAACACGTGGAGTTTCTACCTCATGCCATCCTTCTATATACTTGCTATATAGTTATCCACCTTTGTGATTATGCATTTTATTAGATGCTTTTTATATTTCATTTTTATGTTTTTACCCCAATAATGCACTAAGGGTTTGCGCTTTCCCCTTTGTTTTACACAGTACAATAGTACAATAATACTGTTTACATTTGTGATTGCTATTAGTGGTCATACAAGTGATCACAAAGTAGTGAATGGCTTTGTATATTGTGCCTGTGATATGAGGGCTCAGATCACAGCCCAGAGTTAAGCTGCCTGTGGATGGTGCCAAGTCAGTAGGTGATCATGCGGTCTGGACAGACTGGGTTCAAGAAGGCATGTCAATGCATACAAAGGCATTTGAAACACAGAAGTCAAAAAAGAAAAATTGTTAGCTGGAGTTGGACTTTAAATCTCTGAAGCTTTCCTTAACCACTTGCCGACCAGCCGCCGTCATTATACTGCAGCAGGTCATAGCTGTACGTTGGTCCTTTAAATGCCTATTTAAGGCGCATGCCGGCTGCACGGCATGGGGAGCCGGTGCACGTGGCAAGCGGTCGGGATGACTACCGGCCACGTGCGATCGCAGACACGAGAGCCAGAACAGGAACGTGTTTGTGTGTAAACACACAAATCTCTGTTCTGTGAGGAGAGGAGAGACAGATTGTCTGTTCCTACTAGCTAGGAACAATGATATGTCTTCTCCTCCAGTCACTCCCATCCCCCCACAGTTATAAACACAAATGAGGGAACACATTTAACCCCTTGATCACCCCCTAGTGTTAACGACTTCCCTGCCAGTGACATTTATACAGTAATCAGTGCATTTTCATAGCACCAATCCCTGTATGAGTGTCAGTGGTCCCAAAAATTTGGGAAAAGTGTCCGAACTGTCCGCTGCAATATTGCAGTACTGCTAAAAATCGCTGATCACTGCCATTACCAGTAAAAAAAAATTTAATAAAAATGTGTGTGTGTGTGTATATATATATAAAATAAAAAGGCCCTAAATCTATCCCATAGTTTGTAGACGCTATCCTGCCAGGAACCCTATTGCGCATGCACGAGACTCTGCTCCTCTCTCCTACTGGCCCGGTGGCCGGGGAAGGAGGAGGGGGGAGGAGGGAGCCTGAGTGGTGAAACAAATATCTGCGGCTGAGGCTCCTGGAAGTGGGGACATCATACCTGTGAAAGACAGGTATCCTGCCCCCTTCCCCCCTAAAAGGTGCCAAATGTGGCACTGGAGGGGGGGGAGGAGTACAATGAGCGAAAGTTCCACTTTTGGGTGGAACTCCGCTTTAATGCATTATATGCATTAAGGTGAAAAACCTTATATAGTGCAGCACCCACCCCTCTTTTAATCACCTGAGCCTGGTCTTTCCAGCGCCGATAACGAGCACACCAGCTCCAGCCGGTGCCTCGGGTCGTGATTGGATAGATTGATAGCAGCGCAGCCATTGGCTCCCACTGCTGTCAATCAAATCCAATGATGTGGGAGCCGAGGGGTGGGGCTGAGTCCTGCTGTCTGTGTCAATAGGCGCAGCAGCAGGACCTGGGAGCGTGCCCACACGAGTGCCCCGAGGAAGAGCGCTTTTTCAATGGGGCACTCGAGAAGAGGAGGAGCCAGGAGCGCCGCTGAGAGACCTCAGTAGAGGAGGATTGGGGCCACTTTGTGCAAAACCAACTGCATAGAGGAGGTAAGAATGACATGTTTGTTATTGAAAAAAATAAAAAAAATAAGGTTTAGTTATCCTTTAACCAGTTGCCGACCAGCCTCCGTCATTATACTGCGGCAGGTCGGCACGATCCTGTTAACCGCCATAGCTGTACGTCGGTCCCTTTAAGCGGGATAGCAGGCAGGGGCCCACTGCACTGCAGGGGTGCTGATGCACATGGCTGGCAGTTACGATGACCACCGGCCACACACAATCGCGGGCACGAGAGCCAGAACAGGGACGTGTGTGTACACACATATCCCTGTTCTGTGAGGAGAGGAGAGACAGATCGTGAGTTCCTACTAGCTAGGAACAACGATCTGTCATTTCCTCCAGTCACTCCCACCCCCCTACAGTTAGAACACACCTAGGGAACACAGTTAACCCCTTGATTGCCCCCTAGTGTTAACCCCTTCCCTGCCAGTGACATTTATACAGTAATCAGTACATCTTTCCCAAAAATTTGTCAAAAGTGTCCGATCTGTCCGCCATAATGTTGCAATCCTGATTAAAAAATGCTGATCACCGCCATTACTAGTAAAAAAAAATAATAATAATAATAAAAATGCCATAAATCTTTCCCATATTTTGTAGATGCTATAACTTTTGCGAAAACCAATCAATATATGCTTATTGCGATTTTTATTACCAAAAATATGTAGAAGAATACATATCAGCCTAAACTGAGGAAAAAATTAGCTGGTTTTTAAAAAATGGGGATATTTATTATAGCAAAAAGTACAAAATATTGTGTTTTTTTCAAAATTGTCCACTTTTTTTGATTATAGCACAAAAATAAAAAACGCAGAGATGATCAAATACCACCAAAAGAAAGCTCTAATTGTGGGAAAAAAAGGATGTCAATTTTGTTTGGGTACAGCGTCGCACGACCGCGCAATTGTCAGATAAAGCAACGCAGTGTCGTATCGCAAAAAATTGCCTGGTCATTGAGCAGCCAAATCTTCCGGGGGTGAAGTGGTTAAGTTAGGAGACATTTTGGAGCTCACTTGACTGCGGACATGAGAAGACACACAAATCTTACGAGACATACAATATTTATCTTAAGAATATAACTACATTATTGATATTATTTTTACATTCTGCATTTTAATATTTTTCTTGTAATCTTATGCTATTTTATTATTGGATCCATTTTTGAGTTTTTACACAAGAACTGGAAGGACTTTCTATTTTGGGACTTTTCTCATCAATATAGGTTTACAGAATACAGAGAGAATAATCATATATTCTACAATCTCTAACACTTTTGCAGAAATATGTAGAACCAGGCACTCACAACATTACATTGACTGCAGATAATTATTTAGTATGGCCACAACCCAAATTAATTTAGCATTACAATATATCATTAGCCCAAACACTTTAAAATCAGAAATTATTGCAGGTCCCCTGAAACCACATAATAATGACCCCCTTAGTAAATCACCCTGTTGTCACACTAAATGTAGACCAGATGACTTTCACAAATCAAAGCTGTACGGCAACATAAACCGCGTAGACAAGGACAGAACACGTATCTTTATTTTTCAGACGTGCACATTCTGTTTTTTGGAAAAATACATTCTTCTTGCAGACAAGATACCTTACATTTTTCTTTGGTCTTAACAACTTTATGACACTTGAAAAGTTTTCAGAATGAAAATATCACAAGAGATTTATTTGTACCTTCTGTGAAAACTGTTTCCTTTTGCTTTGACAGTAACACAAATCAACTGAGGACACATTTAACTGTACTTAGATAATAAAAGACATTACTTACGTGCTGGTAATGATAATATGAGATAGAAATATGCAGCATTCATTGTTAGAGAATTTAACAGTATCTTGTCTTTTGAAGTAAAGATATTATTGCCATTAAATAGTACATACATGCTGCCCAAATGAGCCTTTTTACAATCTAGTTGCTATTATAAAAGCACTGTATAATCCATGCTATTGCTATTGTTAAAACTTCCACTTATGCTAAAAATGATAGGTGTAGTTTTTAACAAAGCCCTACATCCCACACTGATCCACTTCATCATTAAATTTATACAAAAAACAAAATGAATTGAGTAGTGCTCCCTATCAAACCCTTAAAAAAATCACAGACAACCTTAAAGTGATTGTAAAGGCTTGTTTTTTATTTTTTTTAAAATAACAAATATATCATACTTACCTCCACTGTGCAGCTCGTTTTGCACAGACTGGCCCCGAACATCCTCTTCTGGGGTCCCTCGGCGGCACTTTCAGATAACCCCTTAGGAGAAGCGCTCTCCCGGGGGATTACCTTGCGGGCGAGCATTTGCGTCGATAGACACGAATGCTGGACTCAGCCCCGCCCCCCCGTCATTGGATTTGATTGACAGCAATGGAAGTCAATGGCTGCACTGCTATACATAGTTACATAGTTACATAGTTAGTAAGGTTGAATAAAGACACCAGTCCATCCAGTTCAACCTGAGTGAGTGTGTGTCTACAACCCTGACCCTTGTCCCTAACCCTGTACATCGCACACTCACATCAGTCCCTACCCTCAATCCAAGGTCCCCATTCATATACTAGGGTCAATTTTGGACAGAAGCCAATTAACCTACCAGCATGTCTTTGGAGTGTGGGAGGAAACCGGAGTACCCGGAGGAAACCCACGCAGGCACAGGGAGAACATGCAAACTCCAGGCAGGTAGTGTCGTGGTTGGGATTTGAACCAGCGACCCTTTTTTACTGCTAGGCGAGAGTGCTAACCACTGCACCACTGTGCCGCTATCAATCTATCCAATCAAGAGCCGAGCACCCCGGCCAAAGGAAGAGCGCGTCTCCAGCATGTGAAATTCCAGGGCTCAAGTAAGTAAAACGGGGGGGGCTGGTCACTGCCAAGTGTTTTTTCACCTTAATGCATAGGATGTTATGTTTTACTTGTTTTATAAACACACACATATATAAATGCACTTATGCACACACATAAACACATGCGCACACGCACATCAACACATGCGTGCACACACACACACGCATACATGCACATACACACATACAGTACATGCACACACACATACATACATACATGCACACACACATACATGCAAACACACATACATACATGCTCACACACACACATACATGCACACACACACGCACACACACATACATGCACACACACGCATACATGCACACACACATACATGCACGCACACACACACACATACATGCACACACACATACATACATGCTCACACACACACACACACACATACATGCACACACACACACATACATGCACACACACATACATACATGCACACACATATAAACACACATACATACAGCCTTTTAGAAATCGGCAGTCTTTTACCTTAGCTCTTCCTGCCGGGTACTGAACTGTAGGGGGAGACAAAGAGCACAGCACATACTACTTTCACTTTAGGTGTACACAGTGTGATGAGCTCCCCACAGTGCCGATTTGCAGTTCGGCAGAGGATCAGGGAGCTTGGTTTCAGCCCCCCTTGCCGCTCCTCCTATCAAAACATACAGGGCCTCCTGCTGCATGGGGCCCTGTCGACATGGCGACTTCTGCAACCCCTATATGTCCGCCACTGCTTTTATGTAATGATGACATATGCAAACTTCAAACCATAAAAACTTCAGGCTTTATAGTCCAGTCTCTCTTTATGGATAAAGGCAAATCCCCTACTCACTCACCTCTATGCAAAACAGCACTAGAGAGATTATGTCTCATAATAAATACTACAGTATATGGCCAGTTTTAGTTTTGGCCCTGTAAAATCAGGGCACAGAACATTTAACTTGTGCTAACATGTAGGGGGTGAAATAGTGTTAGACATTATATCAATGGTTAGAGGATTTGCACTTGGGAGGGATTTACTAAACTGGTGCACACAGAATCTGGTGCATCTGTGCATTGTAGCTAATCAGCTTCTAACTTCAGCTTGTTCAATTAACCCCTTGCCGTTGGCCCTTTACGGTGTTTACTATGGCGGGAGGTGGGGTGGTGCTTATGGCTGATTGGCTGTCACAGTGGTCACATGATTGGAAAAGGCAAACAGCGTTCAGGAACTTTCTGAGAGCCGCTGGTCATTGTGGCAGGAGCATGCAATGTGCATGCTCTCGGCACGGCACTGTCGGCGAGAGGCTGCATATTTGCATGCGCTCGGTGCTTTGACACTAAAACCTGGAAGCTGATTGGTTACTGTGCAGAGCTGCACCGGTTTTCAGAGGTGGGGGACTCGAGTCACATGACTTGACTCGAGTCGGACTCGAGTCACCTGTTTGAGGACTTGCGACTTGCTTGACAAAATTAAATAAATGACTCGACTTGACTTTGACTTGCCACTAATGACTTGCGACTTGACTTTGACTTGGGCTATTTGACTTGCAATGACTTGCAATGACTTGGCACCACCAGTGCTGTGTCTTGGCCTAGGCAAAAGCCGCCCCCCACAAAAGAAAGCTCCCCCGAGTCCCGGCTTCTGCCCGCACAAATACAGTTTGCTAACATTGTGGGCGGGGATCGGATAGGTGTCCGCGAGCGGCGCTTGCAGGGTTCGTGGCCGCAGCAGACTTTTTTTTTATTTGATGATGACTGCACTGCAGTCTCTCCACCTAGGCTGTAGGTCTCTGTATTCCGTCCGGCCAGGCTGCGGCGCCGCCCCCTTCCTGCTGTGGAGTGATCTCAGAGGGAGGGGCTGGGCTTCTGTGCAAATGTGCAGAGCCAGCAGCGTGAGTCGCGGGCCTCACGTGGGGGAGGAAGAAGGAACTGGAAGTTGCCCAAGGAGCCAGCCAAGCCTAGCCGACTGACTGAATCTGAGTGGTGTCCAGTCCAGCAGCCATAGAGTAAGTCATGGCAGACTATTATTCTTCTACTGAGGGGGCACTGGAGCAGGGACAGTCACACGACTCAGGGAGGAACAGGTCTGAGAATGGGGGTCAGTGCAGTGGTCGTCGCAGCGCAGAAGAAAAAGCACAGAGCCGAGGAGGAGGAAACAGATTTGCAGAAGCTGCAGATTTGTTTGATGCAGTGCCAAGCAAATGCTTCCCTGAAAACTTCCCTGCAAACTTAGCATTAGCTTGCTTGGCACTGCATCAAACAGACCTGCAGCTTCTGCAAATCTGCACTAGTGATGTAGCAGCTAGCAGGGCCCTGGCCAGGGCCTGTACTGATGATTGCAGGATGCAGATATGATTGCAGATGCAATCAATCATCAATATCATTGCACATGCTAAAACTATGAAACCTAGGTAGGTACAAACCTTCTTTCCTTGTTTTCTCCTCCTCCTCGGCTCTGTGCTTTTTTCTCCTGCACTGCGACAGCCACTGCACTGACCCCCAGTCCCAGACCAGTTCCTCCCTAAATCCTTCACTAATTAACTATTACTTGTGCGAAGTACAAAGTGCTCAACGTGAATATTACATAAAAATCATATTGCTGAATTAAGTGCTCCATGCGTACTACAAACTCATTAAACAGTCCACATCCAGTGAAAGTTCATGTACTGCAATGCTCCATGCATGCTGAAATCAATGCAAACTTTAGCACTGGTCACTGTATTGGTGTCACTGGTGCCCAAAAAGTGTCACTGTGAGTCACTAATGTAATATTCTAATCTGGAATGATAAACGTGTCACTGTTTTAAACAAGGTTAGGTTAGGACCGTATATATATATAATACATTAAAAATAGTTCTGTAAGTACTAGTGTACTAAGCAGCAACACCTTATCTTCTGGCAGTGCCCGGGCTGTCCCGACAGCAAACTCTGGATCCGCCCCTGACAGACCAACGCACAAGGCAGCTATAATGGAGGGAGCGATTCCAAAAATAATTAAATTTGGATTTAAGGATTATGTTTTAGATGTTGGTGAAAAGAAGAGAACGGCGATATGCAAGGTCTGCAACTCAAAAATAAGAGACACGTCCACCACAACATCCAACTTCATCCGTCACTACAAAACCCACAAAGAAAAGTAGGTACAGTAACATCACGTGTATGTATGTATGTATATATATATATATATATATATATGCAAATTAGGCCTACATCCCACTTTAGGTGGGAGCAGAGTGTATTGTTGTTCAAATCAATAAATCACATAGCTAACTTTTTTTTCTATCTCTCTTCTGTTTACTCTATAGATATGAAGAGTACATCCATACCAAAGGGACTTTTGATTATACCCAGCCTCAAATCTCACAATTCATCGCACAGGGGACTGTGCAGCTATACCACTGCAACCACCAGCAGCAAAAGGCAATTACAAATTCAATCCTGTCAGACCTCATTATAAACTGCAACATGCCTTTTGGAGAAGCCACAGACCTCTCACAGGGAGAAAAACTTGTGACAATAAGTGCTGTTGTACCCTGTATCCTTTCTCTGAATCACCACTTGGAAAATCATAAAGAGAGCGTGCGCTACCTTGGTGGCTTGATCCGTAGCCTGCAAGAATCACTCCAAAGACTATTGGAAGGGATCTTTGTCAATGTGAGGATGGCAGATGAACAGAATGATGTAGCAACCTTACCCTTCTCTGACCCTCTATACCTAAAAGCTGCTCTGCTGGATCCTTCATTTGGCACCATGTGGTTGACCCATGATGTTTTGGCTACCGAAAATGTCAAGGAGGCTGTGTCTGCGATGATAAAAAGTATGTTATGTTTTTGGAAATAACCCGTTTGCAGTAATAACACCTGAGTGCATTGAGTCACTGTTTTATGCTTGTGTTTTTCAGACTTAATTCTCAAAGAGTACTGCAAGCCCACCCCAACAACCACCGATGAAGACGAGCAAATGCCAGTGGCAGAGTCAGAGAGTCAATCTGGGCTGTTCACAGCATACCGCAAAAAACAGAAGAGAGATTCATGTTCCAGTCCCCAAATTCAGCTGAACGAGTATTTAGACATTTGTGATGGACAGAGCTGCCTTCAGTTTTGGGCCATGAACAGGCACATGCTCCCCTCTTTGTTCAGGGTAGCGGTAAGAGTAATGTCAGTCCCTGCATCAAGCGCACCTGTTGAACGTGTGTTCAGCCATGGTGGGGTGATAATGCGACACCATGGCTCACAACTGAGCGAAAAAGTACTTTCCAATTAAATTTTTTGCAAATGCAATGCATGTTAAGTGGCTATTCAGAGAATAGCCACTTAACATGCATTGCATTTGCAAAAAATTGTATTCTGAGAAGTGAGAATACTATTTTTTGCAAATGCAATGCATTTTAAGTGGCTATTCTAATAACTAAGAAAAAAAGGAATAGAAGTAGATAGGCGCTGTTTCCAAGCCTGGTGAATTCAAATGTGTTATTCCCTTAGTGTGAGGGCAGTATGGAGTGGGAAAGATTGTAAAGATGTTGCCTATAGTATTCAGTGAATGTTTATCCCGTGGAATTGTGTATAAAGGTCCTCGATGTGCATAAGTCAAGTTGGTTGTCTGACTTAATAAAGTGCAGTGTGTGCTCTAAAAAAGATATAACTTAATCCGTATAAATATAATATATCCATATATAAATGAACCCTATTTTTAAATTAAAAATATTTGTGGAAAATTATGTGATCCATAACGTAATCGATAATGTACATATGTAGTGAACAAACAAATATATATAAACAAGTGCTTTCAGTGCTGCTACAAAGAAAACCCCTGGATTCTGATAGATATTCCAAACCTTTCAGTGCGTGCCTTAATCCGTGTTCTAATAGTGATTGATTGCACTCACCAGATCCTAGCAGCACTGAAAGCACTTGATTATATATATTTGTTTGTTCACTTCATATGTACATTATCGATTTACGTTATGGATCACATAATTTTGCACAAATATTTTTAATTTAAAAATAGGGTTCATTTATATATGGATATATTATATTTATACGGATTAAGTTATATCTTTTTTAGAGCACACACTGCACTTTATTAAGTCAGACAACCAACTTGACTTATGCACATCCAGGACCTTTATAACACATTTGAATTCACCAGGCTTGGAAACAGCGCTATCTAATTCTATTCCTTTTTTCTTATATCTTACTCCACCTAGTGGAAGTAATCGGTAGTGGCAGCTGTTCCAACAACATTCTTTAATTTTTTAATTTTTATTCCATTGCATGCATCCCATTGCGCGGGTGTTTCTCCCTCTTTTTTCTATTCTAATAACTAAGCTCAAAGTTTGAACTTGACACAATGCCAAATTGCCAATATCTGGACACTTGAAGAATGGTGATGGGAATACTATTATTCTCATCACAATTCAAGTGTCCAGATATTGGCATTGTGTCAAGTTCAAACTTTGAGCTTAGTTATTTTCCCCCTCAGCAAGGACTACATTTTTTTCAGGCTTGTTGGCCATTTAATTGCTGAGTGTTCTGCTCCTTGTCTGCTATTTGGGCATTCAAAGTGTTTCTTTAATATGCCAAGAAAAAAGCACTAAGCTGTTTTGTTAATGTTGAAAATAAAACAAAACCTTTCCTGAAAACTGACTTTTAACTCATTTAAAGGATGGAAATGGGGTAGATCAGTATTTTGACTTGATTTGTGACTTGACCAAAATAAATGACTTGACTTGACTTGCTTGACTTCTAGCAGGGACTCGACTTGACTTGCTTGCTTTTCGCCACAGTGACTTGGGACTTGCTTATGACTTGAAGGTTAAGACTTGAGACTTGCTTGTGACTTGCACATGTGTGACTTACCCCCATGTCTGCCGGTTTTAGCAAATCTCCCCCTTAGTGTTAATGTTGGAATTAATGCATCTAGGGTATTGTTATAAGTTTACCAGTTCAGCTCTTTGGGCATACTATGTATGTCCAAAAAGTGAACCTTTGATCACAAGCTGATGGCTGCTACATCAGTCTTTGCGGGTTTTGTAGAGCCAGCGACCAGCTTCAAACTGAAAGAGATCCAGCAGCTCCATAGCTGCCAACCACTTTCACAGAGCCGACCATGCAGTGATCCCCCCCTCCCGTCGGCGGTCCACCCTCCTCCCATGGTTCCCGAGCTGTCCTGTGCTTACCAATGCCCAGGAACACATCCACCGGTGGAGGGAGAGAGACTGCAGTGAGACCAAAGCAAATCCATGCCTCAATCTCACATGAAAACAGTGAACACTTTCATATGCACCATTTTCTGGCCAGAACAGCCAGGAGACACATCTAACCAAGCCGATCTGTGCTTGGTTAGATGGTGTGAAGGGCAGGGGAGACATTGGGGTCTATTAGACCCCTAATGTCTCCAAAAAGAGTACCTGTCATCTGCCCAATGCGATCATATAGGGGTTTAATAACGTAAAAATAAATAAAAAAATAAAAGTAAAAAAAAATTAAATTATAATAGAGCATATTAAAATGTAAAAAAAAAAAATTAAAAAAGGGGTAATATCCACGCTTGGTAAAAAAACAGCATGCAGCAGCTGAACGCTATAACCCAGATATAAGGTATAAAGTAAATGTGTAGAAAAAAGTGCAGCGCTAAAATATATTAAGAAAGTTGTTGGGCACAACTTACAAAAAAGTGCAAATTAGTGACCATATAATGTGAACAGTGTTACCATAAATCGCATATAAAACAAGAAAATGATAAATACTGCCAAAAACTTGCATAAATCGCATATAAAATCTCACATAAAACAAGAAGATGATAAATACTGCCAATAAATGAAACTAGCATAAATCAAGCAAAACTAAAGAATATACAAGACCAAAAGATCATATATTTATGGAGAGTGTTATAATAAAGGGGCAAAAAATATGGTGGAAAAAATATATAGTAAATATCTAAAAAAAAAGTCCATAAAAGTGACTAAAAAATCTTCATATGAATATGTGACTTGGTGTGATTGCTTGACCTCGTGATACCCGTCACCTCAAGTAAAAGAAAGGCTTACCAGACTGCCAGCGACCCCCCTTATTCAGGAAGGTCAAAGAGCGCAAATTGGATCACAGATTCCCAGAAATGAACTTCAGATCTCCTGGGCTTACTTGATCTCCTGGGCGTCTCTTGTCAATAACCTCTGTGTCCCGGATGGTCTCTCAATCACAGTAAGTATCCACGCGTGCGATATGGGGCCCGCAGCTGTGTAGGGCCCGGCAGAGGCGGCTCTCTAATTCGGCAATTAGGCTAATTGAAGAGCCACTTCTGCCTAAAAATCTCGCCACGGGCACGGCGTTAAGCCCTGGCCAGCAGCGGGTTGCCTGTGAGCTCCAAGCAGTTCCAAGCACAGCCAAGCAGTGGAGAGAGGGGTCACAGTGTGGCTGTCTTGGGGAGGAGGCGGGGTCAGCGCTGAGTTCTCTTAAGGAGGAGAAGGGGAGGAGATTCCAGCAGCCTGAGCAGTGAGCACAATTCCCTCTGCTCGGGAGACACAGATCGCGCCCTCCCCTCCCCAGCCATCACCCCCCCCCTCACCACTGGAGTGCTTAGTGGAGCTGTGGTTTCCGCACACCCCGGAGGAGGCATCTGGCTGACGAGGAGAGAAAGAGGAAGGCACCGCGGAGGGGGCCTCACGAGCGCTGTATGGAGCAGATCTGACCGAAGGGAAGGTAGGAGAGAAGAGGTGTCTGGGCTGCCCCTCTCTGGGGCTGTCAATCAGTGTGTGTGTGTGTGGGGGGATCAGGGGCTCCAGCTGCAGGGAGAGGCAAAGCTACCACCATGCCACAACCTTTTCTGCAGCCAGCGAACCACAACATTTTTTTTATGAGAGAGAGCCACCCCCTATCCATGTTCCTGCAGCATCCCTCAGCCACAGCCAGAGACTGGTCTTTATATCCACCCCTGCCCCATCCCCCCCAATCCATTCTTCCTGATCATGTGTCACTAACAGTAAGGACAGCTCAGTCCTGTGCCAGTGTCCTAGTGTGTCCACCTGTGATTGACAGCCCTGAGGTAGAGAGCTCTAACACCAGCACCGAGATAGAGAGCACCGACACCAGCACCGAGATAGAGAACACTGACACCAGCACAGAGATAGAGAGCACCGACACAAGCACCGAGATAGAGAGCACTGACACCAGCACAGAGATAGAGAGCACTGACACCAGCACCGAGATAGAGAACACTGACACCAGCACCAAGATAGAGAGCACTGACACCAGCACCGAGATAGAGAACACTGACACCAGCACTGAGATAGAGAGCACTGACACCAGCACCGAGATAGAGAACACTCACTCCAGCACCGAGATAGAGAGCACTGACACCAGCACTGAGATAGAGAGCACTGACACCAGCACCGAGATAGAGAGCACTGACACCAGCACCAGGATAGAGACCACTGACACCAGCACCGTGATAGAGAACACTGACTCCAGCACTGAGATAGAGAGCACTGACACCAGCACCGAAATAGAGAGCACTGACACCAGCACCGAGATAGAGAGCACTGACACCAGCACCGTGATAGAGAACACTGACTCCAGCATCGAGATAGAGAGCACTGACACCAGCACCGAGATAGAGAGCACTGACACCAGCACCGAGATAGAGAACACTGACTCCAGCCCTGTGATAGAGAGCACTGACTCCAGCACCAGGATAGAGAATACTGACACCAGCACTGAGATAGAAAGCACTGACACCAGCACAGAGATAGAGAGCACTGACAACAGCACCAGGATAGAGACCACTGACACCGGCACCGAGATAGAGAGTGCTGACACCAGCACCGAGATAGAGAGTGCTGACACCAGCTCCAGGATAGAGAGCACTGACACAAGAACCGAGATAGAGAGCGCTGACACCAGCACCAAGATAGAGAGGCGCTGACACCAGCACCAGGATAGAGAGCACTGACACCAGCACCAGGATAGAGAGCACTGACACCGGCACCGAGATAGAGAGCGCTGGCACCAGCACCAGGATAGAGACCACTGACATAAGAACCGAGATAGAGAGCGCTGACACCAGCACCAGGATAGAGAGCACTGACACCAGCACTGAGATAGAGAGCACTGACACCAGCACCAGGATAGAGAGAACTGACACCAGCACCGAGATAAGAGAGCACTGACACCAGCACTGAGATAAGAGAGCACTGACACCAGCACGGAGATAGAGAGCACTGATAACAGCACTGAGATAAGGGAACACTGACACCAGCACTGAGATAAGAGAGCACTGACACCAGCACTGAGATAAGAGAGCATTGACACCAGCACTGAGATAAGAGAGCACTGACACCAGCACTGAGGTAAGGGAACACTGACACCAGCACTGAGATAAGAGAACAATAACACCAGCACTGAGATAAGGGAACACTGACAACAGCACTGAGATAAGGGAGCACTGACACCAGCACTTTAAAGGTCTTAATATATGTGAGTGTGGTAATCTGTTGTTCAATGGCATTAGTTCTTTTTGGGGGGGGGGTTAGGGGGGGGCATATAACATTTTTCTATGGGGCCCTGTGATTTCTAGTTACGCTCCTGTAAGTATCCCATCAAAAGATTGTGCAAATCTTGCAAAAAAGATATGATACTCCAAATAGTGTGATATTGTCTCATCAAGAAGATTTATTGGAGTAAATGATACAATGCTGTTTGGGAGCATCCACAAGTCTACAATTAGCATAAAAACAAGTTTAAAACAAAGAGTTGCTAGCAAGTAAAAAAGTCCTGTATACAGATGTTTAAAAAGCGATCGCTCATGCGCAGAGCGTGTGGGCGTGACTACCCAATGACTGTTTTTCGTCAACAACTGACGTCATCAGGGGTACGCCCACACCCCTGCGCTGACGTTCTAAATAGGCTGTTGGCAGAGCAGAGAAGTGCTGCTATCAGTTTAATCAGGGAATGAGCAAAGAGTGATAACTGGATGCCGCCAGAGGCAGATCTCAATCCATCACAGCTGATAGCGTTACACTTAATGCAATCATGTTTGCAGAGACATGGACACATTGGGGGTTATTTACGAAAGGAAAATCCACTTTGAACTACAAGTGCAAACTACAAGTGTAAAGTGCACTTGAAATTGCACTGAAAGTAGATCCGAGGTGGACATGCAAGGAAAATAAAAAACAGCATTTTCGCTGGCACTTGATTGGATGATAAAATCAGCAGAGCTTCAGATCTACCCCTCAGATTTACAGTGACTTTCAGTGCAATTTCAAGTGCACTTTGCACTTGTAGTACAAAGTGGATTTGCCTTTCGTAAATAACCCCCATTGTTTAAACATGGTCCGTTCTGGAAACTATTCACACTGCCATCTTGTGGCTAAAAAGGACAACTACAATATTGCCATAACACTATAATAAAGTCTTGTTTGGGAATTTTTTGAAAAAAAGGGGGAAGCTTGCTTCCATGCTTTACCAGCCTTACAATACACAGTCAGTATCACTGCAAAATCTAGAAAAACATAGACAGCATGCAATATTCCCCAAATCCATGAATAAATAAGACTAAAAAAGTTTTTCTGGTAGTTTTTTTCTATCTGCATATCCTTTGGTGGATAAAATATAGCATAATCTATCATTTGGCAAAAAAGGGGCATCTCTATCTCCACAAATTCTGTAGGGGGACATCAACTGTTATTAATAAAACAGTTGATGTCCCGCTCTACATTCAAGCCTCCAGGTATATGAGAACCTAATCAGAAAATCCAATTGGTCTCTGCCCTTGAGATGTTACAATTCCCATTACTGCCTTGCCAGTGGGGTACATATTTCTCTAAGGCCACAAAGGTAGTTCCCCTGGGGTCTTGTCCGTGTTTCAAGTCATAATGATTAGAAACATTATGCTTGTCAAAGCCTTTTTTAATGTTGGCTATGTGTTCGCCTAGCCTGATATGCAGCAAAGTTATAGTATGGCCAACATATTCCAGATCACAAGCGCACCGGAGGAGATAGACCACACACTTAGTGGTACACGTAATAAATGTTTTAATAGATTATGCAACCCCTGTACCTGTTGAGGTGAATTCTGTCAGCCTTCTGCCTCGATATGTGTTGATTTTACAGGCCTGACATTTGCCACAAGGGTAATATCCCTTCAAATCACCAAAAAAGGTTGGTCTCTTAGGGGGGTCTGGGACATTGGGTGCTATGGTATTCCTCAGGTTTGGTGCCCCCCTAAAGATAACATTCAGTTGGTCAGACAGTAGGGGGCCCAATATCCAATTGTTTTTAATAATTGGCCACTGCTTCCTAACAATCCTTTTAATCGCCCAGTGTTGACTGGAAAAGGTTGTCAGGAAGGCCAGACCATAGTCACCTGTATTGGTCTCTCGAGCCACCCTATCTCCTAGAAGCTCATGACAATCCTTGTTGTTAATCTCCACTTTAAGTGAATCCATGGCTGAGCTATCATAACCTTTTGTCAGAAATCTACTTTTTAGAACCAAGGAAATCTTCTGAGTTGGTGCAATTTCTTTTTAGGCGTAAAAACTGACCCTTAGGTACTGCCATCAACCACGACTGGTGGTGGCAGGAATCTAGTGGAATAAAACTATTACGGTCAGTCTTCTTTAAAAAAGTGGAAGTGATTATCCTCCCCCTGATATGAAGATCCTGAGATCCAAAAAATGGATCTCCGTGGGGCTAATTTCATGAGTGAGGGCAATTCCCCCGTTATTGTTATTTAAATTGGATAGGAAAGCCTGCACTGATTCTACATCCCCATTCCAGATAAACAAAACGTCATCTATAAATCTTTTTCAGATAACCAATTCTGAGCGTCTATTATGTAGAATGACATCCTCCTCCCACTTTGCCATGAAGAGGTTGGCCATGCTAGGAGCAAATTTGGCTTCCATGGCCACCCCCTTCGTTTGAAGAAAAAAAGGCACCATTATGCCAAAAATAATTATGAGTCATTGTAAGATTCAACAACTCCAGAACAAAGTTACCCTGTGTGGTTGTAGTAGTAGGGTCCTGTCACAAGAAATGTTGCACAGCCTCATATCCTAAATGGTGCGGAATTGACGTATACAATGATGCAACGTCTTTCGTCACCAATAGGTAAGTGGATTGCCAATCAATATCATTAAGAATATTAATGACATGTTGGGTGTCCTTTATAAACGAAGGGGTGTCCATCACCAGTGGCTGTAGATAAAAATCTATATATTTCCCTACACGCGAGGTGATGGAATCTATGCAATGATGATGGGCCGACCCGGGGGGGTTGGTAAGGGTTTTGTGAATCTTGAAGAGTGAGTAGATAATCGGTAGCCGAGGGGCCAACGGCACCAAATGCTCCTTCTCCTTTCTATTCAAGATCCCCATATCGAAACCCTTTTCAATAAGCTCTCTTAGTTCTATTTTGAACTTATTGGTGGGGTCAATAAGTGGGGGGAGTACCGGTATGTGTTTGAATGTGATAAGATTCTAGTCATTTCATGCATATAGTTTTCCTTATCCAGGATTACTATTGCTTCCCCCTTGTCCACTGGGCGGATCACAATATCCTTCCTTTCACATAGAGACTCCAATCCTTTCTTTATATCCTGTTGTGGCTGTGCAGGCCTCAACTTTAAACCCTCCAGGTCCTTCAGTACTAATTCACAGAAAACATTAATATTCGGGGCCACATTCCCTGGTGGGTTGAATAATGATGCATTAGACAAACCTGAATGTCTAATGGCTGATGTGTCTCTATCCAACTGTCTAGAGGGATTACCTAAAATATACCGTACCTATTTAATTTTCGTGTATACTTCTGTATATCTACAAATGTTTGGAATTTGTTAAGATTCCGCGGAGGGGCATATTTCAAACCTTTATTGAGGATTGCTACTTCCTCCACAGAGAGTTGTTTAGTGCTCAAATTAATAATGCCACTAGTGTCTATATCCTCCTTCTTTTTGGGGTGAAGACGCCTCCCCCCTCTGCACCCTCTCTTGCGTCCCCATTTTGTTTGTGCCCCCCTCTGGATACCGTCTGAAAATCCCATTGGTATTGGTTTCCAAACGGGTGCTGGTTATGTGAGGGGTAATGGGTAGGATGATTGTTTATTATCCTAGGTTCCATTTCCCTTATGTTGTCAAAAGGGGCATATCTGTTATTAGCACTTACTCCAAAATGATTGTCAGTATCTCTCACATCATACTGGCCTCGCGAATCTACATGTGTGCGATGACACCATAATGGAGGGGAACCCCCATACGAGGACTGTTGATTACGGTGAGGGCCCTGTTTACCCCTGCCACCCCGTCCACCCCGACCTCCCGGATATTGTGGTGGACCTCCCCATCCTCCCTGAGGGTGTGGGGAGGAGGGGCATCCATATCCTTGGGCGTCACGGGGGGCGGGACGACACGACTCCCCTCCTCACATCTGAGGCAATCAATGGGGGAACCGGGATGTGATTCCACACATCCGAAGGTGGAATAGGAGGGGCTGAGTTAGGGACAGTAGTGACATTTAAAGACTACATTATCCATATAATCCTTCATATCCCTATTGTACTTTTGCTTCTTTTTAATTTTTTGTTCTGATTCCTCCTTAATCAATAGGTTTTTAAGGACTTCTGATCTCTGTGCATATTCAGGTTCATCCTTAAAGGGGATCAATTTATTTCTAATAATATTGATCTCTAGATCCAGCTGGGATAGCTTCCTTGTTTTCTTTGCTATTGGAACTTCAAAAAGTTAACCCCTGCCTCATTGAAGTATTTATACCATTCTGCAATTTTGCTATCCTCTTTTTGAGGGTCGACCTCCCACCTGAGGCTCCTAGGGACCATGTTCTCTTTAACATACTATTCCAAGTATGCTAGGGTGGCTCGAGAGACCAATACAGGTGACTATGGTCTGGCCTTCGGCCTCTTTCACACGAGGGATCCGTATGTCCGTTTTTCATCCTTCCGTTTTCGGAGGAAAAACGGACATACATTCATCCCTATGGAGCGTCGGATGTCAGCGGTGACATGTCCGCTGACATCTGACCCGCTCCGATCCGAAAAGTGTAACGGAGGAAAAACCTACTTTTCCATCCGTTTTCGGATCGGATCGGGTGACGACGGACACTACGGTCCGTCATCATCCGATCCCCCTATAGGGGAGAGCGGCGCTCTGACAGGTCCGTCGCTGCACAGTGTGCAGCGATGCACCTGTCATCTTCCTGCTCAGCGGATGTTCACGGGGCGGATCATCACTGATCCGCCCTGTGAGAAAGAGGCCTTCCTGACAACCTTTTCCAGTCAACACTGAGCGATTAAAAGGATTGTTAGGAAGCACTGGCCAATTATTAAAAATGATCGGATATTGGGCCCCCTACTGTCTGCTCGACCGAATGTTATCTTTGGGGGGGAGGCACCAAACCTGAAGAATACCATAGCACCCAATGTCCCAGACCCCCCTAAGAGACCAACCTTTTTTGGTGATTTGAAGGGATATTACCCTTGTGGCAAATGTCAGGCCTGTAAAATCAACACATATCGAGGCAGGAGGCTGACAGAATTCACCTCAACTGGTACAGGGGTTACATATCCTATTAAAACATTTATTACGTGTACCTCTAAGTGTGTTGTCTATTTCCTCTGGTGCCCTTGTGGCCTGGAATATGTTAGCCGCACTATACGTATGCTGCATAACAGGCTAGGCGAACACATAGCCAACATTAAAAAAGGCTTTGACAAGCATAATGTTTCTAAGCATTATGACTTGAAACACGGACAAGACCCCAGGGGAACTACCTTTGTGGCCTTAGAAAAGTATGTACCCCACTGGCGAGGCAGTAATGGGAAATGTAACATCTCAAGGGCAGAGACCAATTGGATTTTCCAATTAGGTTCTCATATACCTGGAGGCTTGAACGTAGAGTGGTACCTCAACTGTTTTATTAATAGCAGTTGATGTCCCCCTACAGAATTTGTGGAGATAGAGATGCCCTCTTTTTTTGCCAAATAATAGATTATGCTATATTTTATCCACCAAGGGGTTTTATATGCAGATAGAAAAAACTACCAAAAAAACGTTTTTACTCTTATTTATTCGTGGATTTGGGGAATATTGTATGCTGTCTATGTTTTTCTAGATTTTGCAGTGATACTGACTGTGTATTGTAAGGCTGGTAAAGCATGGAAGCAAGCTTCCCCCTTTTTTTCACAAATTTCCCAAACAAGACGTTATTATAGTGTTATGGCAATATTGTAGTTGTCCTTTTTGGCCACAAGATGGCAGTGTGAATAGTTTCCAGAACGGACAATGTTTAATCACTTGCTTACTGGGCACTTAAACCCCCCTCCTGCCCAGACCAATTTTCAGCTTTCAGTGCTGTCGCACTTTGAATGACAATTGCGCGGTCATACAGCACTGTACCCAAATGAAATTTTTATAATTTTTTCCTACAAATAGAGCTTTCTTTTGGTGGTATTTAATCACAGCTGGGATTTTTATTTTTTGCTAAACAAACAAAAAAAGATGGAAAATTTTGGGGGAAAAAAAATGTTTCATAGTTTGTTATAAAATTTTGCAAACAGGTAATTTTTCTCCTTCATTGATATGCACTGATGAGGCAGCACTGGTGGGTACTGATAGGCTGCACTGATGGGCACGGATAGGCACAGTTAAGGCGGCACTGATAGGCACAGTTAAGGCGGCACTGATAGGCACAGTTAAGGCAGCACTGATGGGGACAGATAAGGCGGTACTGATGGGCACAGATAAGGCGGCACTGATGGCCACTGATGGGCGCTGATGGGTGGCACTGATGGGTGGCACGGATGGGTGGCACGGATAGGTGGCACTGATGGGCACTGATAGGTACCACTGATGGGGGGGCACTGATGGGCAGCACTGATGGGGGGCACTGATGGGTGGCACTGATGGGCAGTGATGGGCGGCACTGATGGGCACGTATGGGCACTGGTAGGAGACACTGATGGGCACTGATAGGTGGCACTGATGTGCAGCACTGTTGTTATGGCACTGATGTGGGCGCTGATGGGTGGCACTGTGGGCACTGATGGGTGGCACTGTGGGCACTGATGGATGGCACTGTGGGCACTAATGGGTGATGCTGGGGGGCATTGGTAGGCGGCACTGCTGCCTATTGCTGTGTCACTGGCAGGGGACACAGATGATCGCCGTGATTGGGACTGATGTCCCTCTCACGGCCGCCGGTGATTGGCTCTTTTTTTCCTCCTCACGCTGTCAGCTCGAGGAGAAAAAATAGCCGATTACCGGCTCTGTTTACATCACATGATCAGCTGTCATTGGCTGACCGGGACCGACCCCTTACTCTGATCTGTGATCAGGCGAGTCTCATAGACTCGCTGATCACCGAGCGCGCCGTGCGCTCCCTGCAGGGGGCGCGCAGGCCGCTCGTGCACGGGACGATGTCAATAGACGTAGTCCCAGCACTGTAGGCCCGCGCTGTTGCCGTCATTTGGCAATAGCGTGGATCTGAAGAGGTTAAACAATGTGTCTATGTCTCTGCAAAAGTGTAACGCTATCAGCTGTGATGGATTGAGATCTGTCTCTGTCTGTATCCAATTATCACTCTTTGCTCATTCCCTGATTGAACCTATAGCAGCGCTTCTCTGCTCTGCCAGCAGCCTATTTAGAGCGTCAGCGCAGGCGTGTGGGCCTGATGACGTCAGTTGTTGACGAAACGATCATCAGGTAGTCACGCCCACACACTCTGCGCATGAGCGATCGGTTTTTAAATGTCTGTATACAGGAATTTTTTACTTGCTAGAAACTCTTTTTTTTAAACTTGTTTTTATGCTAATTGGAGACTTGTGGAAGCTCCCAAACAGCATTGCATCATTTACTCCAATAAATCTTCTTGATGAGACAATATCACAATATTTGGAGTATCATATCTTTTTGCAAGATTTGCACAATCTTTTGAACACTTGGGATACTTACCATGATTGAGAGACCGTCCGGGACACAGAGGTTATTGACAAGAGACGCCCAGGAGATCATGGAAGCCCAGGAGATCTGGAGTTCATTTCTGGGGATCTGTGATCCAATTTGCGCTCTTTGACCTCCTTGAGTAAGGGAGGTCACTGGCAGTCCTATTTGCACAATCTTTTGAACACTTGGGATACTTACCATGATTGAGAAACCATCCAGGACACAGAGGTTATTAAAAAAAATTATCAAAACCCCCATTGCCCCACACACCTGGGCAAATGCTAACATAAGCCCAGGGTGCGTACGTGTATGGAAACCGTGGTCGCTCCACATAAGTGACATATCGCCGCAAATGTCAGAGTGAGAGCAATAATTCTAACACAAGAGATCCTAGTTAACTCTAAATTTATGAGCTGTAATGGCTTTTAAAGCATCACCTATGGTAATTTTTGGGCACCATAGTTTTTGGCGATATCGCGGGTGCACGCTTGTTTTAAAACATGGAATGTTAGGTATCTATTTTTCCAATGCAGTCCTCGTCCACGGGCTGGTTGGTAAGTGAGCTTGGAGTTTCCTTGGATTTTTCCTTGGCTTTTTTTCTAACATATGTTGCCTTCTAATGCTACTTGCTGCAATGGCCAGTTATAGGTGGGGGCAGTGGCTTCCTTTTTTGTATTATTGTTAAAATGTGCTGGGTGCCCAGTGTGCCTCTGTACCTTTAAGAAGGGATGGGCTCCCTTCAGTCCACCTACCCTCCATCTATCCATCAGAATGCATGTGCTTTCATTGTGGAGTCACCCATAAGCTAGTGATAGGACTACAGATACCAGGGTGCCTTGGCAGGGCCTGTAGCTTACACATGTATTTGCAAATGTGTGCAGACTAAACCCCTGTTTGTAACGCATACTATGAGACAGGTTAATTTGGTTGTCCGCAGGCTGTTCGGTAAGTGAGCTTGGAGTTTCCTTGGCTTTTTTTTCTAATCTATTTACTCGATGCAATCTCATCTTTTATATTTTAACCAAAAATGGGTATTATAAGGTGTGGTTTTGCACTAAAATTCATTTTATTATATTTTTTTCCAGAAAATTTGCGTTTAATAAACAGTTGCGCAAATATCACGTGAAGCAAAAATTTGAAACTATTACCTTTTTATTCTACAAGGCCTCTGCTTTCAGAAAATATATAATGTTCTGGGGGTTTATGTAATTTTATTGCCAAATATTAGCATTATTACATGTATGTGACAAAGAAAAAAAATTGCTCTGCAGCCAAAGTGGCTAATGTATATGTCAAATAAGATCTGGCCATCTTCTTCTCTGTTAGAAAAAAAATGTATATATAGATATATCTATATATGCCAGCGATCGCACGTTGATGGACATTTATTTTGCTGTTTTTTGCTGATTTTTGTTTTCATTTGGTTGAGTTGTTTTAAAGGTGCAAATACAGCACAGGTGTTGCACTTATTTGTGTCTTTTTGCACACGTGGGTACCCCTTTTTGGCTGCGCATCTATTTCCACTGTACACATTTTTTAAGCTGAATATTCCAGTTTTTTGTAGATTGCAGCACCATCACATTTTTCATTAGTATTTATTTTGTATTTATTTTGTATTTTTATATCTTGATTTTCATTAGTATATTTTGGGGATAGCGCGGATTACCCACGTTACACAAATCAGTTAACCCACCAATAAATGCATGTATACTGCAAAATACCCCTATAAATATGGGCTACTGGTCATGGACCGTTGACAGTTGCCAGAAGAAAGTGAAGAGGACAGCTCCCCACCCCCCTCTCCCTTGTCGCAGCTTTTTTATGTGGTTCAGATCTTTGTCTTTGGAGTAAATTTGTTTTGATTACTCAGAAGAGAGAATATTATTCAGCCTGAGCCGTAGTGGCTGGGTTTATTTATTCATCTATACTTTTAAGTGATGTGATAATAAAATTATTTGTAAATATTTTTAAAAAATCTATTAAACCAATAAAAACAGCGCAGCCAAAATATTTATCCAATAAAATATTTTATTTCAAATTAATTGCTTGTCTGGTTTTGATTTTATTATATATACAATGTAAAATGCATGCTGCCTTCTATCCCATGAGAATCTTCTGCTGCTGAAAAAGGTACAAGCTAAATCATATATTACTATGCTATATGTTATAAGATAATAATTTATTATTTATCTATTTACTGTGAAATTACTGGTTTGAAGTTATAACTTCAAACTTCAGTAATTTGTCCGTTAAGCCAGCTGCCTGAGTACAGTTTTTGAAAATATAGTAAATTATCTTAAAAACAATATATAATAATTATTTGTATACTACTTATGGTAATTAAGCCCTTGCCACCCAGGACAATTCTGACACTTCTCTCCTACATGTAATAATCATAATTGTAATGCTAGAAAATTACTCAGAACCCCAAACATGATTGGTGTGGTGGTGATACTGACTGGTGACAGCATGTTCAAAAAAGAAAAATAATAATTACTTTTTTAATCAATATTTTCAAACATTTTTGAACATTTCTTTTCTTTTTTTTTTACTTTTTTTTTTTCTTTTATTGTTTTTTTTTTTTTTACACTTTGATTGCTGTTACAATGATGATCATTGTAACAGCATTGTTTTCAACTGTCATGGATGTGTTTCATTACCATTCGTCTGTTATTGGCTACAGGTAATCACATGGTATAGGGTGCTGTGATTGGCCCAGGTACCATTTGATAGCTGTGGGCCAATCACAGCATCACTCTTTAGGAAACACAGCTGTTATGAATGAAATTAATTCATAACAGCTTTATTGACATTGTGATCATGTGATCGCTATGCGATCACATGATCCCCCTGCCGCCAAAGGCAGTGTCCCTAACCCAGAACAGACTGGATGACATACATGTATGTCATCCAGCCTGTCCTTGCTGGCCGCCTGCAGTAAATATACTGTGGGTGGTCAGGTAGTACTTTTTACAGACTTTTTTTGGGTGCATTTGTGCTTAGCTAACTCCCCATCCACCAGGTAACATTTTTGTGCTTTTGTTTACTCTTAACATCTGATTATTGGAGTCATGGGATAACCAAATTTTTTTTTTTCATTTGTTCCCAATCTGGGACCTACCAAAACCCCAGTTTTGGTCAGGACTAGGGATGAGCCAAACACCCCCCAGTACGGTTCCCACCAGAACCTACGAACGGACCAAAAACTTGTGCAAACTTTAAAACCCCATTGAAGTCTATGGGACTCGAACGGTCGAAATCAAAAGTGCTAATTTTAAAGGCTAATTTGCATGGTATTGTCCTAAAAAGGGTTTGGGGACCCGGGTCCTGCCCCAGGGGACATGTATCAATGCAAAAAAAAGTTTTAAAAACAGCCGTTTTTTCGGGAGCAGTGATTTTAATAATGCTTAAAGTGAAAAAAAAGTGAAATATTCCTTTAAATATCGTACCTGGGGGGTGTCTATAGTATGCCTGTAAAGTGGCGCGTGCTTGCGGCTTTAATATAATGTCGGGTCCCGGCAATATGGATGAAAATCAGTGAGACAAACGGCATGGGTACCCCCCCAGTCCATTACCAGGCCCTTTGGGTCTTGTATGGATATTAAGGGGAGCCCCGCACCCAAATTAAAAAAAGGAAAGGCGTGGGGCCCCCAGGCCCTATATACTCTGAACAGCAGTATACAGGCGGTGCAAACAAGACAGGGACTGTAGGTTTGTTGTTAAGTAGAATCTGTTTGTAATTTTGAACTGGTACATTTTTAAAGTGTAGCTCCAGCCAAAAAATCTATTTTAAGCTTTTTGGAAAACATAGGGAAGGGTTATCACCCCTGTGACATTTGTTTTGCTGTCTGTGCACCTCTTCAGAAGATTTCACCTCACTTTCTGTCCCAATGACAAATGTTTTTTGACAATTTGGGGTTTTTAGTGAAACAAGGGTTGTTGATAAAGCATCTGTGGAGTGGAAACATGTTTTTCCCATATTAACTCTTACAGGAGAGAATTTCCCTTCCTAGGGGTAGATTTCATCTCACTTCCTGTTGTCTCCTTCCGTTTGCAAGTAGGAGTCATTTGTAAGTTGGATGTTTGAAAGTAACGGCCTGCCCTATATACTCTGCATAAATTGGGGCCTTAAGTGTTGGTGTTGGGTGCAGCAACAGGCCCTGCTGTGAAATATTAGATCAAGAATTGTAATTACATGCGCCTGTTGAACAGGGTCAGAAAAATTGGGCCTTTGGTGGTCGTGGTGGTGATGCTGGTGCCACAACACTGTAAGTCCTCACAGTTACTCTAGGTGGGTGCAAAAAGGGGCCCTGCTGTGAAATATTAGATCAAGAATTGTAATTACATGCACCTGTTGAACAGAGGCAGAAAAATTGGGCCTACGGTGGTGGTGGTGGTGTTGCCACAACACTGTAAGTCCTCACAGTCACTCTTGGTGGGCGCTGGAACGGGCCCTGCTGTGAAATATTAGATCAAGAATTGTAATTAAATGCACCTGTTGAACAGGGGCAGAAAAATTGGGCCTTTGGTGGTGGTGTTGCCACAACACTGTAAGTCCTCATAGTTACTCTTGGCGGGCGCTGGAACGGGCCCTGCTGTGAAATATTAGATCAAGAATTGTAATTACTTGCACCTGTTAAACAGGGGCAGAAAAATTGGACCTTTGGTGGTGGTGGTGCTGGTGCCACAACACTGTAAGTCCTCACAGTTACTCTTGGTGGGCGCAGAAACGGGCCCTGCTGTAAAATATTAGATCAAGAATTGTATTTACATGTCTCTGTTGAACAGTGGCAGAAAAATTGGGCCTTAGGCACTGGTGGCACAACACTGCAACCCCTCACAGATACTCTAGTTGGAGCGCAGGAACAAGCCCTGCTGCAAAGTATTGCATCAAAAATTGTAATTACACGCCCCTGTTAAACAGGGGCTGAAAAATTGGGACTTAGGCACTGGTGCTGGTGCCACAACACTGCAACCTCTCACAGATACTCTAGTTGGAGCGCAGGAACGAGCCCTGCTGCAAAGTATTGCATCAAAAATTGTAATTACACGCCCCTGTAAAACAGGGGCTGAAAAATTGGGCCTTAGGCACTGGTGCCACAACACTACAACCCCTCACAGATACTCTAGTTGGAGCGCAGGAACGAGCCCTGCTGCAAAGTATTGCATCAAAAATTGTAATTACACGCCCCTGCTAAACAGGGGCTGAAAAATTGGGCCTTAGGCACTGGTGCTGGTGCAACAACACTGCAACCCCTCACAAATACTCTAGTTGAGCGCAGCAACGAACCCTCCTTGCAAAATATTGCATCAAAAATTGTAATTACACGCCCCTGTTAAACAGGGGCTGAAAAATTGGGCCTTAGCCACTGGTGGCGGCGCCCAAAACCAAAAATATTCTTACAAGCTATCAGCATGATCATTGAGGAGGAAGAGGATAGTCACTCAGCATAACAGGATAGTCACTCAGCATCAGCATAGGCAGTCTTGAAGGGATCTGACATTTCAAAAAAATGTATTCGGTTACATCAGCATCAGGTGCTTGGTAGCTGGTGGTGATCTAAGACTGATTCATTTTTATGAAGGTCAGTTGAACAACCGAGTCGGTGGACAGGTGCACCCTGTGATCGGTTACAAAGCCTCCAGCAGCATTGAATGTGCGTTCCAAAAGAACGCTGGAGGCAGGAGAGGCCAGTAGCTCAATTGCATACTGTGCACGCTCTGGCCAGTGATCCATCCTCAAGACCCAGTAACCTAGAGGATTTTCGGTGGGAAAGGTGTCCAAGTCAGATCTTGCCCCTAGGTATTCCTGCACCATGTAAAACAGATGCTGGCGATGGTTGCTGGGACCGATCATACCTTGGGGCTGCAGAGTAAAAAATTGTCTGAACGCATCAGTCAGACGGCCACCTTCTCCACTGCTCCTTCTTTGACTGACCGAAGCCTCAGCAACACGTTGTCCAGGAACAGGAGTTTGTAACCTCTCAGTCTCTGGGAATGCGTTGCACAGACCTTTCTGCAAGGCCCCCCGAAGATGTTTTATCCTCTGCTCCCTCTGCGATGGCAAGATAAGGTCCGCAACCTTACTCTTGTAATGTGTATCAAGGAGGGTTGCCAGCATAGGTTTGCTGAGGCATTCGGTCCGGAGTCCTTTGGGTCACTAAGGACGACATGATCCGCAGCCACCTCCTCCCAGCAAAGTACAAGTCCATGGGTTTCTTGGGACTGTAAATGATCCCTTGAAGACTGCTGCTGATGCTGAGTGCCAGGTTCCACCTCCATGCTGACACAATCCTCCTCCTCCATGCTGACACAATCCTCCTCCTCCTCCTCCTCTTCCTGTGTGATCAGCGGGTACGGAGGAACACTGTCTGGATAAAGGGGGCCTTGAGAGGTAAGGAAGTCCTCCTCTTCCTGCCTCTGTTCTGCCTCAAGTGCCCTGTCC
This sequence comes from Lithobates septentrionalis, assembly GCA_037952835.1. Classification (NCBI taxonomy): domain Eukaryota; kingdom Metazoa; phylum Chordata; class Amphibia; order Anura; family Ranidae; genus Lithobates; species Lithobates septentrionalis. The sequence continues at coordinate 132,536 of JBBDGP010004233.1, read as the reverse complement.
ATTTTTCCCCACAGCATGTGCTCCAACAGGTGGACAAGGGGGACAGTGTCACTGATGCATGCACTGTCACTGCTCACCATCCTCGTGGCCTCCTCAAATGGTGACAGGATAGTGCATGCATCCCTGATCATGGTTCACTGGCGTGGGGGAAAAAAAACAAGCTTCCCTGACCCTGTCCTGGTGCCATAGTCGCACAGGTACTCATTGATAGCCCTCTGCTGCGTGTGCAGCCGCTGCAGCATGGCCAACATTGAGTTCCACCTGGTGGGCATGTCACAGATTAGGCGGTTCTTGGGCAGGTTAAATTCCTTTTGGAGGTCAGCCAGCCGAGCACTGGCATTATATGACGGAAAATGCACACAGACTTTCCTGGCCTACCTCAGGACATCCTGTAAGCCCGGGTACCTGCCCAAGAACCGCTGCACCACCAAGTTAAGGATGTGAGCCAAACAGGGCACATGGGTCAGTTGTCCCTGTCAGAGGGCAGAGAGGAGGTTGGTGCCATTGTCGCAAACCATCATTCCTGGCTGAAGGTGGCGTGGCGTCAACCACCTCTGAGCCTGCCCCTGCAGAGCTGACAGAATCTCTGCCCCAGTGTGGCTCCTGTCCCCCAAGCACACCAGCTCAAGCACCGCATGGCATCTTTTGGCCTGCATACTTGTGTAGCCCCTTGAACGCCTATGGAGCACCACTGGTTCCGAAGACAAAGCACAGGAAGAGGCCATGGAAGAAAAAGAGGAGGGGGTGGAGGAGAGAGGTGTGTCAGAATCACCAGTAGTAGCATTTTGGAGGCGTGGTGGCGGAACAACCTCCAACACTACTGCACATTGTCCTACATCCTTCCCGGCTGCCAAAAGAGTCACCCAATGCGCCGTGAAAGATAGGTAACGTCCCTGTCCATGCCTGCTGGACCATGAGTCAGCGGTAATATGCACCTTACCGCTGACCGAAATGTCCAGGGAGGCCAAGACATTGCCTTCCACATGCCGGTAGAGAGCCGGAATCGCCTTCCGTGAGAAAAAGTGGTGTTTGGGAACCTGCCACCGAGGAACCGCACATTCCACAAACTCATGGAAGGGGGCAGAGTCTACCAACTGAAAAGGCAGCAGTTGAAGTGCTAGCAATTTAGCCAAGCTAGCATTCAACCGCTGGGCATGTGGATGGCTGGGAGCGAACTTCTTTCGGCGGTGCAGCAGCTGGGGCAGGGAAATTTGCCTGGTACAATCTGATGTCGGTGTACCGATAGCAGATTGCCCGCAAGTACTTGGTTGTGACACACCTAATTCTACACCTTCATTCCTCTCAGTGCAGGTCTCAGAGAGGACTGAAGGTATAGTGGGGTTGGAGATCTCAGCTAATGAGGAGCAAGGAGAGGTCCTCTTTGTTCTTTGGTGTGGGTCTTTTAGGTACGCTTGCCAACGAACTGCATGGCAGGTCAACATTTGTCTGGTCAAGCATGTGGTGCCCAAGCAGGTGATATTTTGGCCACGCGAGATGCGCTTGAGACATATGTTGCAAATAGCAGCGGTGGGATCTGATGCACTCATCTCAAAAAAGGCCCAAACCAAAGAACTTTTGGAATAACGCGCAGAGACAGCAGCGCCCTGCAGCACCCTGCACATGCGGAGCTCTGCGGTGTGATGCAGTCAGTATGCTGCCCTTAAGCTGGCCCATGGAGGGCATCCTGCCTCGTTGGTGAATGGCCTCCTCCTCCTCCTCCTCTTTCCTATCAGGCACCCACGTAACCTCATTATCCCCTCCCTCCTCATCACTGGAGCAAAGCTGGCAGTATGCTGCAGCTGGGGGAACATGACTGCCAGATTCCTGTCTTTCTTGGGCACCCCCTCTGTCTGGGCTCACGTTACTGCCTTCCTCTAGCTGAGTACCATCATTGGAGCCTTCAAAACGCTGGACATCCTCCTGGAGCATGTACCCAACACTGTGGTCAAACAGTTCGGGGGACTCCTCAGGAGATCATGGTGGGGCTAGGGAAGGAGTCACTGATGCCATTGAGCCGAGGGAAGAGGCCGCATTGGCAGCTGCTTTGCAGACAACGTACCCTGAGGCTGGGTGAGAGAGGATGAAGAGGATGAGGATGGCTTGGTCATCCACTCTGCCAAGTCTTCCGCATGTTGCGGCTCAACACGGCCAGCTGTCGAAAAAAAGGACAAGCGTGTCCCACGGCCACGTGCTGATGAGGATGCACTGTGTCCACGACCAGCACTGTTGCCTCTAGACACAGAGCCTGCTTGCCCTCTTTTATTGGCTTGTGACTGTCTGCCTCTCCTTGTTGGCCTTCCAGACATACTAATGGCCTGCACTGCAGTGAGATGTAGCTGCACAAAACTGGTTTAATGAATTCAAGAATGGTTTGAGAAACACAGTGATGAGTTTGCAGTGTCGCCTTTCAATCAACTCGAGCATTTGTGGGATATGCTGGAAAAACAAGTCCAATCCATGGAGACCCCACCTCGCAGCTTACAAGGCTTAAAGGACCTATTACTGATGGCTTCGTGCCAGATAAAACAGCATACCTTCAGAGGTCTTTTGGAGTCCATGGCTTGATGGCTTATTGTGGGCGGTCATAATATTATAGCTGATCAGCACCCAGTGTTTCATAAAAAAAAACACTTACACTAACTGTAAATACTTCAAGAGCCTGTCTGTGCTATTAATAGGATCAGAAGAAGAACACAAGCACTTGTCTTCAGGTAGCTATACTGTAGGTGCAACTGTGCAGGGTACACAGTACACTAACTGTAAATACTTCAAGAACCTGCCTGTGCTATTAATAGGATCAGAAGAAACACACAAGCACTTGTCTTCACCTAGCTATAGGTGCAACTGTGCAGGGTACACAGTACACTAACTGTAAATACTTCAAGAGCCTGCCTGTGCTATTAATAGGATCAGAAGAAGAACACAAGCACTTGTCTTAAGGTAGCTATACTGTAGATGCAACTGTGCAGGGTACACAGTACACTAACTGTAAATACTTCAAGATCCTGCCTGTGCTATTAATAGGATCAGAAGAAGCACACAAACACTTGTCTTCAGGTAGCTATAGGTGCAACTGTGCAGGGTACACAGTACACTAACTGTAAATACTTCAAGAGCCTGCCTGTGCTATTAATAGGATCAGAAGAAGAACACAAGCACTTGTCTTCAGGTAGCTATACTGTAGGTGCAACTGTGCAGGGTACACAATACACTAACTGTAAATACTTCAAGAACCTGCCTGTGCTATTAATAGGATCAGAAGAAACACACAAGCACTTGTCTTCACCTAGCTATAGGTGCAACTGTGCAGGGTACACAGTACACTAACTGTAAATACTTCAAGAGCCTGCCTGTGCTATTAATAGGATCAGAAGAAGAACACAAGCACTTGTCTTCAGGTAGCTATACTGTAGATGCAACTGTGCAGGGTACACAGTACACTAACTGTAAATACTTTAAGAGCCTGCCTGTGCTATTAATAGGATCAGAAGAAGCACACAAGCATTTGTCTTCAGGTAGCTATAGGTGCAACTGTGCAGGGTACACAGTACACTAACTGTAAATACTTCAAGAGCCTGCCTGTGCTATTAATAGGATCAGAAGAAGAAAACAAGCACTTGTCTTCAGGTAGCTATACTGTAGGTGTAACTGTGCAGGGTACACAGTACACTAACTGTAAATACTTCAAGAACCTGCCTGTGCTATTAATAGGATCAGAAGAAACACACAAGCACTTGTCTTCACCTAGCTATAGGTGCAACTGTGCAGGGTACACAGTACACTAACTGTAAATACTTCAAGAGCCTGCCTGTGCGTATAATAAGATCAGAAGAAGAACACAAGCACTTGTCTTCAGGTAGCTATACTGTAGGTGCAACTGTGCAGGATACACAGTACACTAAATGTAAATACTTCAAGAGCCTGCCTGTGCTATTAATAGGATCTGAAGAAGCACACAAGCACTTGTCTTCAGCTAGCTATAGGTGCAACTGTGCAGGGTACACAGTACACTAACTGTAAATACTTCAAGAGCCTGCCTGTGCTATTAATAGGATCAGAAGAAGAAAACAAGCACTTGTCTTCAGGTAGCTATACTGTAGGTGTAACTGTGCAGGGTACACAGTACATTAACTGTAAATACTTCAAGAGCCTGCCTGTGCTATTAATAGGATCAGAAGAAGAAAACAAGCACTTGTCTTCAGGTAGCTATACTGTAGGTGTAACTGTGCAGGGTACACAGTACATTAACTGTAAATACTTCAAGAGCCTGCCTGTGCTATTAATAGAATCAGAAGAAGAACACAAGCACTTGTCTTCAGGTAGCTATACTGTAGGTGTAACTGTGCAGGGTACACAGTACATTAACTGTAAATACTTCAAGAGCCTGCCTGTGCTATTAATAGGATCAGAAGAAGCACACAAGCATTTGTCTTCAGGTAGCTATAGGTGCAACTGTTCAGGGTACACAGTACACTAACTGTAAATACTTCAAGAGCCTGCCTGTGCTATTAATAGGATCAGAAGAAGAACACAAGCACTTGTCTTCAGGTAGCTATAATGTAGGTGCAACTGTGCGGGATACACAGTACACTAACTGTAAATACTTCAAGAGCCTGCCTGTTCTATTAATAGGATCAGAAGAAGCACACAAGCACTTGTCTTCAGCTAGCTATAGGTGCAACTGTGCAGGGTACACAGTACACTAACTGTAAATACTTCAAGAGCCTGCCTGTGCTATTAATAGGATCAGAAGAAGAACACAAGCACTTGTCTTCAGGTAGCTATACTGTAGGTGTAACTGTGCAGGGTACACAGTACATTAACTGTAAATACTTCAAGAGCCTGCCTGTGCTATTAATAGGATCAGAAGAAGAACACAAGCACTTGTCTTCAGGTAGCTATACCGTAGGTGCAACTGTGCAGGGTACACAGTACACTAACTGTAAATACTTCAAAAGTCTGCCTGTGCTATTAATAGGATCAGAATAAGCACACAAGCACTTGTCTTCAGGTAGCTATAGGTGCAACTGTGCAGGGTACACAGTACACTAACTGTAAATACTTCAAGAGCCCGCCTGTGCAATTACTAGGATCAGAAGAAGCACACAAGCACTTGTCTTCAGGTAGCTATAGGTGCAACTGTGCAGGGTACACAGTACACTAACTGTAAATATTTCAAGAGCCTGCCTGTGCTATTAATAGGATCAGAAGAAGAACACAAGCACTTGTCTTCAGGTAGCTATACTGTAGGTGTAACTGTGCATGGTACACAGTACACTAACTGTAAATACTTCAAGAGCCAGCCTGTGCTATTAATAGGATCAGAAGAAGCACACAAGCACTTGTCTTCAGGTAGCTATAGGTGCAACTGTGCAGGGTACACAGTACACTAACTGTAAATACTTCAAGAGCCTGCCTGTGCTATTAATAGGATCAGAAGAAGAACACAAGCACTTGTCTTCAGGTAGCTATAATGTAGGTGCAACTGTGAAGGGTACACAGTACACTAACTGTAAATACTTCAAGATCCTGCCTGTGCTATTAATAGCATTAGAAGAAGCACACAAGCACTTGTCTTCAGGTAGCTATAGGTGCAACTGTGCAGGGTACACAGTACACTTACTGTAAATACTTCAAGAGACTGCCTGTGCTATTAATAGGATCAGAAGAACACAAGCACTTGTCTTCAGGTAGCTATACTGTAGGTGCAACTGTGCAGGGTACACAGTACATGAACTGTAAATACTTCAAAAGTCTGCCTGTGCTATTAATAGGATCAGAAGAAGCACACAAGCACTTGTCTTCAGGTAGCTATAGGTGCAACTGTGCAGGGTACACAGTACACTAACTGTAAATACTTCAAGAGCCCGCCTGTGCAATTACTAGGATCAGAAGAAGCACACAAGCACTTGTCTTCAGGTAGCTATAGGTGCAACTGTGCAGGGTACACAGTATATTAGGAAGAGAATAACAGGAACGGATTTAGCTAAACTGAATACAGTGTATGTATGTATATATATATATATATATATATATATATATATATATACAACACCTGGGATGCATATATTTACACAATATACTGTAAGTGACTCGACCTGCCTACTCTAACTTAAATCAAATGACACTGTTTCTCTGTCTATCTCTCTCCGCCGCCGCAACACACTACACAAAGCCGCCACGCAGGTGTGTACTAAACCCCCTGAGCCATAATTGGACAAAGCCACCCTGGCTTTGGCCAATTACGGCTCTCTGTACACACGGCGCTGCATGCGGCCAAGCATGCGGGTCATAGTGCATGCTTGGCCAATCATCAGCCAGCAATGCACTGCGATGCCGCCGTGAATTATGGGCCGTGACGCGCCACTCGAATTTGGCGCAAATGGCCCATATCGTTCGCAATTCGACGAACAGTCGAACAGACGATGTTCAAGTCAAACTTGGGTTTGACTCGAACTCGAAGCTCATCCCTAGTCAGGACTTACCAAAAGTGGTCCAAGAAAGGAAAACCAGCAAACTGGTGACAGGGTCATGGGTGGCCAATGCTCATTGATGCACATGGGAAGCAAAGGCTGATCTAATAGAAGAACAACCGTAGCTAAAATTGCTGAAAAAAGTTAGTGCTGGTTCCAATAGAGAAGGTGTCTGAACACACAATTTGTTGCATATGGGTTTGTGTAGACCCGTGTCCACCACTAAAAGCACGTACAGTCCTACAGTTGGAGCAATTGGAGCAATGGAAGAAGGCGGCCTGGTTTAATGAATTCAAGAATGGTTTGAGAAACACAGTGATGAGTTTGCAGTGTCGCCTTTCAATCAACTCGAGCATTTGTGGGATATGCTGGAAAAACAAGTCCAATCCATGGAGACCCCACCTCGCAGCTTACAAGGCTTAAAGGACCTATTACTGATGGCTTGGTGCCAGATAAAACAGCATACCTTCAGAGGTCTTTTGGAGTCCATGGCTTGATGGCTTATTGTGGGCGGTCATAATATTATAGCTGATCAGCACCCAGTGTTTCATAAAAAAAAAACATATTTTACTTAATCGAACAGTAATATGAAGTTCAGCACACATAATATAATAGTACACAATGATATAATAAGTATACAAAAAAACTCATATGTTTACATATCTGTACCATATAAAAATTGAGTACATAAAACAGTTTACAGTATACCAACACATTATGTAAGCAGGGTTGTTCCATGCACTGTTTTTAATAAAGAAGCACTTTGGCAGGAAACACAAGGCACAAAGTGATAGCTTGACTTATCAAGGTCACTATATACTATAAATCATGTCACCTTCAAGTACCATAAGACATTATTTGCTACAATATTAGGTGAAACTACGTGACACTATTGCAAATTACTCAGGCAGTAATCTTTTCTGGCTTTATAAAGTACTTTCATATAGTAAACAGTCAGTACAAAATGATTCAATAGAATAAAAGTAAACTGTGAACAGCAGAAAAGATACAATGTTGTGTTAAAATGCCACTACAGTACAAATAGGTAGGGATGAGCTTCGAACTCATGTTCGACTCGAACATCGGCTGTTCGCAAGTTCGCCGAACAGCGAACAATTTGGGGTGTTTGCGGCAAATTCAAAAGCCACGGAACACACTTTAAAAGTCTATGGGAGAAATCAAAGGTGCTAATTTTAAAGGCTCATATGCATGGTATTGTCATAAAAAGTGTTTGGGGACCTGGGTCAATGCAAAAAAAATTTAAAAATGGCCGTTTTTTTCGGGAGCAGTGATTTTAATAATGCTTAAAGTGAAACAATAAAAGTGTAATATTCCTTTAAATTTCGTACCTGGGGGGTGTCTATAGTATGCCTGTAAATGGGCGCATGTTTCCCATGTTTAGAACAGTCTGACAGCAAAATGACATTTCGAAGGAAAAAAAGTCATTTAAAAGTACTCGCGGCTATATGAATTGTTGGTCCGACAATACACATAAAAGTTCATTGATAAAAACGGCATGGGATTTCTCCACAGGGGAACCTCAAACCAAAATTTAAAAATGGCGTGGGGGCCCTTCAGGTCTGGTATGGATATTAAGGGGAACCCCGTGCCATAAAAGTTAAATAAATAAAGGCGTGGGGGTCCCCCTGTAATAATTTGCTCTCTATGAAGTGGAGGGATAATAATTATGTTTTCGTTCTTACCTCCCTTCATGCAGACACAACAGTCCAAATTACTACGGCGACTGGTGTTGTGGATAAACCCCTCTGTGTCCACGAATATAACCTCAATATGGGAGGGGACAACGACCAGTTGTTGGCGCCGTACCTAGTTGCCCGTAAGGCCAGAGGCTGGTATAATAAAAGGGTCTGTATACTTATTTCAATTGGCTTTGCTGAACGCTCATGTGCTATACAGAGCTTTAGGATGGACTGGATCCTTCCTTAAATTCCAGGAAGAGATCGTCAGAGCCCTTCTGTTTCCAGACGGTGCTCCACCTCACCTTCCCAATCCAAATGCAGTAAGCCGGCTGCATGAGAGGCATTTTCCTTATGTCCTCATAAGGCATGTCCTTATGTCCTTGGGTACTCCTACCCAACGAGCCCCCCAAAGAAAATGTCGTGTCTGCAGAAAGCGTGTATATAGGCGTGACACCCACTATTATTGTCCCTCCTGTCCTGACAATCCTGGTCTTTGCATTGGTGAATGTTTTGAACGCTGCCATACACTAGTTGAGTATTAGCGTAGGGTACAGCACTGCACAGACTAGGCACACTTTCACAGGGTCTCCCAAGATGCCATAGCATTTTGAGAGACCCAAACCTGGTACCAGTTACAAAAGTTACAGTTACAAAAAAAGTGTAAAAAAAAAAAACACAAAAAAAAATAAAATAAAAAAACCAAAATAGTTGTTGTTTTATTGTTCTCTCTCTCTCTATTCTCTCTCTATTGTTCTGCTCTTTTTTACTGTATTCTATTCTGCAATGTTTTATTGTTATTATGTTTTATCATGTTTGCTTTTCAGGTATGCAATTTTTTATACTTTACTGTTTACTGTGTTTTATTGTTAACCATTTTTTTTTGTTTTCAGGTACGCAATTCAGCTGCAGCGCGGATTTATTTATCTTGACAGCAACAGCATTTGCTCCCACGATACATAAAGCCGTGACTCCAGCACTGTCTGGGGTGATTTCACCACCACAGTTACATACTTCAGCATATATGCCGAAGCATGGGGGCAACAGGGGCGGAGGAGCGATTTGCTCCTACCTTTTGCAGGAGGATGCCCCCATGCTTCGGCATATATATATTTTAAGCACAGGTTGCGTTAAAAAATGTTTTATTTTTTACTATTTTTTTTTGTATTTGCTTTGCAGGTATGGTAAGTCTTACTGTTATACTGTAATGTTACTTTGTTTTATTGTTAACCATCATTTGCTTAGCAGGTACGCCATTCAGTTGCAGTGTGGATTCATCTATCTTGACAGCAACAGCATTTGCTCCCACGATACATAAAGCCGTGACTCCAGCGCTGTCGGAGGTGATTTCACCACCACAGTAAAAAAAAATGCCGAAGCATGGGGGCAGCAGGGGCGGAGGAACGATTTGCTCCTAACTTTTGGGGCGGATGCCCCCATGCTTCGGCATATATAAATGGTGCACGTATGCCCATCATTAGAAGTGGGTGGATGAAGGAAGGTATTCTAATGGTGGGCATACCCACAGATCAATCTCTTTTTTTCGTTCAGCCCACAGGCTGCATGAAAAAAAAGATTACATTATATGCCCAACAAGGACCAGCAACGTACTGGTATGTTGCTGAACTTTGAGTGGTTATACCAGAATGATGCCTGCAGGTTTAGGTATCATCTTGGTATCATTCTTTTCAGCCAGCGGCGGCTTTTATGTAAAAGCAATCCTAGTGGCTAATTAGCCTCTAGACTGTTTTTACAAGCAGTGGGAGGGAATGTCCTGCCACCCACCGTCTTTCATGATTCTCTTTGGATCTCCTGTCCCAACAGGGAACCCGAGAATGCAGCCGGTGATTCAGCCAGCTGACCATAGAACTGATCAGAGACCAGAATGGCTCCAATCATCTCTATGGCCTAAGAAACCGGAAGCTACGAGCATTTCATGACTTAGATTTCGCTGCATGTAAATAGCGCCATTGGGAAAGCATTTTATCACACCGTTCTTGGTGTGGTCAGATGCTTTGAGGGCAGAGGAGAGATCTAGGTTCTAATAGACCCCAATTTTTTCAAAAAAGAGTACCTGTCACTACCTATTGCTATCATAAGGGATATTTACATTCCCTGAGATAACAATAAAAAAGATAAAAAAAATGAAAGGAACAGTTTAAAAATAAGCTAAAAAAGAAAAAAAAAGAAAAAAGAAAAAAAAAAGCACCCCTGTTCCCCCCTGCTCTTGCACAAAGGCGAACGTAAGCGTCGGTCTGGCGTCAAATGTAAACAGCAATTGCACCATGCATGTGAGGTATCACCGCGAAGGTCAGATCGAGGGAAGTAATTTTAGCAGTAGACCTCCTCTGTAAATCTAAAGTGGTAACCTGTAAAGGCTTTTAAAGGCTTTTAAAAATGTATATAGTTTGTCGCCACTGCACTTTTGTGCGCAATTTTAAAGCATGTCGTGTTTGGTATCCATGTACTCGGCCTAAGATCATCTTTTTTATATCATCAAACATTTGGGCAATATAGTGTGTTTTAGTGCAGTAAAATTTAAAAAAGTGTGTTTTTTCCCCAAAAAATGCGTTTGAAAAATCGCTGCGCAAATACTGTGTGAAAAAAAAAATAAAACATCCACCATTTTAATCTGTAGGGCTTTTGATTTAAAAAAATATATAATGTTTGGGGGTTCAAAGTAATTTTCTTGCAAAAAAAAAAATTTTTTTTCATGTAAACAAAAAGTGTCAGAAAGGGCTTTGTCTTCAAGTGGTTAGAAGAGTGGGTGATGTGTGACATAAGCTTCTAAATGTTGTGCATAAAATGCCAGGACAGTTCAAACCCCCCCAAATGACCCCATTTTGGAAAGTAGACACCCCAAGCTTTTTGCAGAGAGGCATGTCGAGTCCATGGAATATTTTATATTGTGACACAAGTTGCGGGAAAAAGACATTTGCTGAGAGGTATGGTGAGTATTTTGCAGACCTCGCTTTTTGTCACAAAGTTTTGAAAATTGAAAAAAGAAAAAAAAAATACATTTTTCTTTTCTTTCTTCATTTTCAAAAACAAATGAAGGCGGTGCTTGATTTTTGGGGCCCCGTACGCGGCTAGGCTCCCAAAAAGTCCCACACATGTAGTATCCCTGTACTCAGGAGAAGCTGCAGAATGTTTTTTGGGGTGCAATTCCACATATGCCCATGGCCTGTGTGAGAAATATATAATTTAGTGACAACTTTGTGCAAAAAAAAGTTTGTAATATTCCTGCAACTTGTGGCAAAATATAAAATATTTCATGGACTCAACATGCCTCTCAGCGAATAGCTTGGGGTGTCTACTTTCCAAAATGGGGTCATTTGGGAGGGGGGGTTTGTGCCATCTTAGCATTTTATGGCCTTCAAAACTGTGATAGGTAGTGAGGAGTGAAATCAAAAATGTACGCCCTTAGAAATCCTGAAGGCGGTACTTGGTTTTCGGGGCCCCGTACGTGGCTAGGCTCCCAAGAAGTCCCATATATGTGGTATCCCCGTACTCAGAAGAAGCAGCAAAATGTATTTTGGGGTGCAATTCCGCATATACCCATGGCATGTGTGAGCAATATATCATTTAGTTACAGCTTTTTGTAAAATATTTTTTTTTGTCATTATTCAATCACTTGGGACAAAAAATTTAAATATTCAACGGGATCAACAAGCCTCTCAGCAATTTCCTTGGGGTGTCTACTTTCCAAAATGTGGTCATTTGGGGGGGTTGTACTGCCCTGCCATTTTAGCACCTCAAGAAATGAGATAGGCAGTCATAAACTAAAAGCTGTGTAAATTCCAGAAAATGTACCCTAGTTTGTAGACGCTATAACTTTAACCAATTTTTACCAACTATAACAAACCAATAAATATACCCTTATTGGCTTTTTTTTTTACCAAAGACATGTGGCTGAATACATTTTGTCCTAAATGTATGACTAAAATTGAGTTTATTGGATTTTTCTTATAACAAAAAGTTGAAAATATCATTTTTTTTCAAATTTTTCAGTCTTTTTCTGTTTATATCGCAAAAAATAAAAAAGAGGTGATCAAATACCATCAGAAGAAAGCTCTATTTGTGGGAAGAAAAGGATGCAAATTTAGTTTGGGTACAACATTGCATGACCGTGCAATTAGCAGTTAAGGCGACGCAGTGCCAAATTGTAAAAAGTGCTCTGGTCAGGAAGGGGGTAAAACCTTCCGGGGCTGAAGTGGTTAAGCATTATTAAAATCACTGCTCCTGAAAAAACGGCTGTTTTTAAAACTTTTTTTGCATTGATCTATGCCCCCTGGGGCATGACCCAGGTCCCCAAACACTTTTTATGACAGCAACTTGCATATAAGCCTTTAAAATTAGCACTTTTGATTATTCATGTTCGAGTCCCATAGACTTTAACGGCGTTCGCGTGTTCAAACTAATTTTTTGCCTGTTCGCATGTTCTGGTGCGAATCGAACCGGGGGGGGGGGGGGGGGGTGTTCGGCTCATCCCTGCAAATGGGCATCATAGCTAGGAACGCTCCTGCTAAATACTAATGAGACTATTTGCATCTCCATCAAAGACAACAATAATAAATTATAATGTTCCAAAACACCTAGCAGTCACACACATGTATATAATACTACCCTTGAAGGATCTGCTTTTCTTAATAGCATTTAATACAAATAATAACACAATAAAAAAAAATATTTGTTTATAAATGTGTAAACTTTCAAAAGCCTTCTAAATCTTACAACTGGCCAAAAACCATGATAGTTTCCCATTAACCCCTTACAGCCACCTCCCTGCAGCCCTTTAGTGTTAGTGAGTGTTAAAGTGGATGTAAACCATCATATATACCCAGTGAACTGACTGGCCTCAGATGATACACAGGGATGAAACAAATATCCCTACATAGGTTTTCTATGTGTGTTCTGATCATTATAAGGTATATATTTACTGATCGTACTGTTGCTTTAATTTGGCATCCATTATTAACAGGAAGTGTAGTATATTACACCCACTTCCTGCCCAGCAGATAATCTTTCTACAGTGAAGGAAGCATGTTAAAGACCTCCACTATTTCTTAATACTGGCCTTGGAAGCATAAGTCTGTAAGTAGGCTGTCATAGTTTTCAATTAATTAGTATATGTTCTACTAATTCAACTACATTTCATCTGTTTGTTTGGTAGGATGTTTCTGTCAGGGAGTTCATTCAGGTAGGCCTCATTTGTGCTAGCTAGTGCCTTAACAGTATTGTAGCATGCCTGTTACTATTTGCATTTGTGATGTAGTGTTAAATGCTAATGCATATTATTATAATTTGTGTTTTGCAGTTTTACAAAAAACTTATTCTCAGTAAAGATTACAACTATTAGCCCTTCCTCCTGAGTCTTTATTGGGAAGCTGTTAGCTGTCTGCCAAGCCTTGTACTTTGAACACATTGTGAGGGCAGAACAGTAAAAAGACTTTTAACACAGCGGGCCTAGTCTAAAGAAGAGTGAATTCATTCTGCTCATCATCAGCTAACCTCCACAGCCACAGACATTACAAAGAAGTAATCTGTTTCATCATGGAGCACACAGACAAGGATACTACACCAGTCATCCCTCAGCATACACAAGCAGAGGAAAGCATACACAATATGCCAGCCAACAGGTCACGCTGCACAAGCTCCAGAGTCTCTAGTCAGTCGGATCAGACATCAGCTAGTGCTGAATCTGCCAGGTCCAAGCGCACTAGCTCTAGACATTCAAGCTGCTCTAACCTGTCATCCACCAGTGCTGCAGCTGCCAGGGCCCATGCAAAAGCAGAAGCCGCGCGTGCACTGGCTTCCTATGCAATACGTGAAGCTGAAATGATAAGAGAACAGGGCTGCATAGATGAAGAACATCATATGATTAAAGCTAAAAGTAAAGCTGAAGCACTTAGAAGAAAAGCAGAGGGGAAAGCATCTTTACATATTATCAAGCAAGAAAAAACAGCTTCAGCAGCCTTAGCTGAAGCCGAAGTGCTCATGAGAGCTGCCGAAGAACAGTACAGAGAGCACTCTGTGATAGATACCCAGATGACACCACTCAGTGCAATCCAATGCACTTGTGAGTATGTACAATTGCACGCGAACATGGACACTGATCAACAGTCTAATGATGCATTAGAATCATCCAGGGTCCTGCTAGCAGCAGGCAACTTTGATATCCCTCGATGCTACAAGACTGAACCAGAACTTTACTATAACAAGCCAAGTAGTTACATACTCAGAGACCGATCTGTTGGTCCTTCAGGAAATCAAATGAATGGTGACATAATCCCTCCAAGGGAAAATAAAAATCCAGCCTATAGCAGAAAGACTTACAGTAAACGAGAACAACCACACGACTATAGTGGGTTTAACCAAGCATTCCAACTGTCTTACCAGCCACAGACATGCCCTGTGTTTGTTCCCAGAAAATGCCCACCTGAGGCAGCAGGAGTCACAGATGTGACAAAATACTTGATACGCCGTGAAATGGTGAGCTCTGGTCTCCTGAAGTTTGATGACCGTCCAGAAAACTATTGGGCCTGGAAGTCATCTTTTCTAAGCAGCACCCAAGAATTAAATCTGAAAGACAGGGAAAAGCTTGATCTACTCTCCAAATGGCTCGGACCAGAGTCCACTGAGCAAGCCAAAAGAATCAGGTCAGTACATGTTCATGATGCGACAGCAGGGCTTACAATGTTATGGCAGAGATTGGAAGACTGCTATGGGTCACCTGAAGTAATTGAAGATACACTTCTAAAAAAATTGAAAATTATCCAAAAATAACAAACAAAGACAATCAGAAGCTGAGAGAGCTTGGTGACATACTTTTAGAGCTGGAGATGGCAAAGGCTGGTGGATACCTGCCAGGCCTCTCATATTTGGATACAGCACGTGGAGTGAAACCGGTAATCGAGAAGCTTCCTTACAGCTTACAAGAAAGATGGATCACGCAAGCATCAAAATACAAGGAAGATCATCAGGTAGCATTTCCACCTTTCTCCTTCCTCGCCAAATTCATTGTGAATCAAGCTAAAATACGCAATGACCCAAGCTTCGCCTTTTTGAACATGGGACGCTCCAGTTCTGTAAAGACAGAGAAACAACCTTCAGTGCACAATAAAGAACGCAGAGCAACAGTGTCTGTACGGAAGACAGAAGTACCGACTGAGTTTGAGGCCAACCAGGATAAAGGCTCTAAATGTAAATTGAGGCCCCAGATAAGCAGTGTCCACTACATAACAAGCCTCATCCACTGAGAAAATGTTGCAGTTTTAGATGCAAGACAATAGAGGAGCGCAAATCTTATCTTAAGGACAAGCGCATTTGTTTCAGATGCTGTGGTTCAACTCAACATCTTGCCAAAGACTGTGTGAAGACAATTCGATGCAAAGAATGCAATAATGACAACCATCTGTCTGCTTTACACCCAGGACCAGCACCATGGAAAACAGAGAATCCGGTAACCCAAGAAGATCATGGTGGGGAGCAAAATGAGAGTGCATTACCAGCAATAACCTCAAAGTGCACTGAGATCTGCACAAACACATTTAGCTCTAGATCATGCTCCAAGATATGTTTAGTCAAGGTGTATCCTGCAGGCCTCAGAGAGAAGGTAATTAGAATGTATGCAGTCTTAGATGAACAAAGTAACAGATCTTTGGCAAGAACAGAGTTCTTTGACCTCTTCGGTGACAGAGGAAGTCCAACTCCGTATACTTTGAAGACATGTTCAGGAGTTGTGGAGACATCAGGGAGAAGAGCAAACGACTACATCATCGAGTCATTAGATGGGAAAACGCAGCTGACTCTGCCCACTCTCATAGAATGTGATATGATACCAGATGATAGATCAGAGATACCCACACCTGAAATTACATGTCACTACCCTCATCTGATGCAAATATCAGACAAGATTCCAGTACTGGACCCAGGTGCGGCAATTCTCCTTCCACTTGGAAGAGACATACTGAGAGTGCACAAGCAATACAATGGGCCACACAATGCACCATTTGCACAGCGTCTTGACCTTGGATGGGTCATCATTGGTGATGTATGTCTGGATGGAGCTCACAAGCTGGCAAAAGTGAATGTCTACAAAACAAACATGTTGCAAAATGGCCGCACATCATGTCTTAGCCCCTATACCAGCAGGATACAGATTAAAGAGAGACTAGTCAACCCAATACAACAGCAGAAAGTTCAGAGTTACATGGAGGCCATAACCTCATCTGAAGATACAGATGAGCTAGGATGCAAAGTGTTTGAAAGAACGCGAGATGACAAACCAGCACCATCTGTTGAAGATAGCCTCTTCCTTGAGATCCTCGACAGAGAAGTTTTTATAGATGAGTCAAACAGCTGGGTAGCTCCACTACCTTTCCGTTCATCCTGACTTCACCTTCCTAAAAACAAAGGACAAGCAGTGAAGCGTCTCACCTCATTCCGATGCACTTTAGACAGAAAGACAGATATGAAGGAACACTTCAATGATTTCATGCAGAAGATCTTCGACAGTGGTCAAGCTAAAATAGCATCACCATTGGTAGAAAAACAAGAATGTTGGTACTTACCAATATTTGGAGTGTATCATCCTAAGAAACCAGGACAGATACGAGTAGTATTTGACTCCAGTGCAAAGTATGAAGGCCTTTCCCTAAACGATGTCCTCCTCAGTGGACCTGACCTGAATAATACACTCCTTGGAGGCCTCATCAGGTTCCGAAAAGAACACGTTGCAATAACAGCAGATGTACAACAAATGTTCTACTGTTTCCTTGTCCGCAAAGATCACAGAGACTACCTGGGGTACCTGTGGTATGAAAACAATGACTTTAACAAAGATGTTACAGAATACAGGATGAAAGTACATGTGTTCGGGAACAGCCCCTCTCCAGCTGTAGCTATCTACAACCTGAGACGAGCAGCACAGGAAGGTGAAGAAGAGCACGGAACAGATGCCAAACAGTTTGTCATGAGGAATTTTTATGTAGACGATGGACTCACTTCTTTCTCCAGCAACGAAGAGGCTATCGACATCCTGAAAAGAACAAGAGAGATGTTGGCATAATCTAACCTAAGGTTACACAAAATAGCGTCCAATAGCAGCAAAGTCATGGAAGCGTTTCCCTCAGAGGACCGTGCAAAAGACCTCAAGGACCTGGATCTAGGAACAGATTCGCTGCCCCTTCAAAGAAGTTTAGGGCTCAGTTGGGATCTCAAAACCGACAGCTTTACATTTAGAGTATCCAGAGAAGAGAAGCCATTCACGAGAAGAGGTGTCTTGTCCACGGGCAACAGCCTTTACGACCCCCTAGGATTTGTAGCCCCCATAACCATGCAAGGCAAGGCTCTTATGAGAGAAATTACTACTGAACATGAACAAAGTGAATTGGATACGCCTCTACCTAAGGAGAAAGAAATGCAGTGGAAGTTGTGGAAGGTCTCATTAATAGAGCTTGAACAACTTATCATCCAAAGGTCATATGTCCCTGTTTCTTTGTCTGCCATGAAGCAAAGATTGTGTGTATTCTCAGTTGCATCCACTATGGCTATAACAGCTGTATCCTACCTTAGAGTAATGGATTTTGAAGGACAAAGTTATGTTGGGTTTATCATGGGAAAGTCCAAACTAGCTCCACGTCCTGCTCACACTGTTCCATGTTTGGAGCTTTGTGCTGCTGTCTTAGCAGTGGAGATGGCAGACTTGATCGTTGCTGAACTTGACATTGAAATTCATGCAGTGAAGTTTTATACAGACAGCAAGATTGTGTTAGGATATATTCACAATGCTTTGAGAAGATTCTACATGTACGTGTCAAACAGAGTGATACGCTTCAGAAAGTCCACACGGCCAGAACAGAGGCACTACCTCAGTACTGATAAAAATCCAGCCGATCATGGGACTAGACCGGTACTAGCGGCTGCCCTTAAGCACACTAACTGGTTTTCAGGACCATCTTTTTTGACTAGATCAGAAATCGAAGAGACCACTCAGTTTTGGACATTTGAACTTGTAGAACCAGATAACGACAAAGAAGTACATGCACAAGTAACAGCGTTTAGTACTATAACTACTAGAGGTAACCTTGGCGCACACAGGTTTGAAAGATTCTCCAGCTGGAAGTCACTCATTCGAGCAATAAGAAAGCTTATTCACCTAGCCAAATCCTTCTGTAGAGCTACAAACACTGACAAGTGTAATAGCAATCATCTTATGCAAGCCAAAATCATCATCATTAGATGTGTTCAGCAAGAAGTTTTCAAAGAAGACATCAAGTGCCTTCTTAAAAGGAGTAGGGATCTCCAAACACAGTCACGCAGAAAATGGTAAGTTGACAAGCCTAACCTACAAAGTCGGAAATGTTGTCCTACTAAAAGATGCTCAGGTCCACCGAAACGAATGGCCAGTTGGACTCATTGTCGAGACTGTATTTAGTAATGATAGTAAGGTTAGAAAGGTCAAAGTTAAAGTCATGAGACAGGGCACCCCTAAGGTGTACTTTAGACCTATCTCTGAAGTTGTTTTACTTCTTAAAAATGAAACATAGTGGTATAATTTTCATTATGCCAGGTGGGGAGTGTTCTGATCATTATAAGGTATATATTTACTGATCGTACTGTTGCTTTAAATTGGCATCCATTATTAACAGGAAGTGTAGTATATTACACCCACTTCCTGCCCAGCAGATAATCTTTCTAAAGTGAAGGAAGCATGTTAAAGACCTCCACTATTTCTTAATACTGGCCTTGGAAGCATAAGTCTAAGTAGGCTGTGATTAGTTTTCAATTAATTAGTATATGTTCTACTAATTCAACTACATTTCATCTGTTTGTTTGGTAGGATGTTTCAGGAGAGCCCAGAACAGCAGCATGTAATGCCTAGGTGCAGGGCGTGCATGACTTTGGGAGCAGTAGGGTTAACTAAGCTGGTAGGAGGGGTTGGAGTTAGCCGAGGGGGAGGTATTAAGGTATGCCTTAAATTGGTAATCCCGCCCTGGGGGAGTAACAGTAGAGTGGAGGAAAGTTCAGAGCATGGCAGAGATGGAGCAACTGATGGAGCAGCTTAAGGCAGAAGCGGCAGTGAGAGGGGCGGCCTGGCTACAGGAGACGATTGCGGAGGCCATCCAGAGAGCGGGGCCTGCTCCGAGCGGAGGTGAGATCAGCACCAGCAGGGCACGGCGGTCACGGCCACCCGAGCGGTTCTCCCCTGAGCAGCGGAAGTCGGATTAGCGGCAGCCTAGGGGTCCGGTCGGACTCCCGGTGGGCCCGCCGGCGAAGCGGATGGCGGGAGAAGCAAGCGGAGGCGCGAGGGGGTCCTCAGCACAGCGGACCGGGAGAAGAGAGGCTTATGGAGCAGCAGTGCGGCCTAGAACGAGAGCGGAGGTGAGCGCAAGCCCCGCCCACAGAAGAAGTGACGAGGAGGCACAGGGAAGAGCACATGGAGGGATGCCTTGGCCTGCAGGTTCCGCGGCAGGGGATCATAGGAGGAGCGATCGGGGTCGGCCTGTTAGGGCAGCTAACCCGAGCAACAGCAGGGCTGTGGTGCAGAACGCCGGCCCAGGAAAAGCAAAGCAGAAATCGGATGGCCTAAGTGATGCGCGGAGGCGGGGACGGCAAGGCACAACGCCGGCGGCAGCCACGGTGTCCAGGCCGGGTGGGCCCTCATCGTCAGAGGAGGAAGTGGAGGAGCGCCATGCAGCCCTAGAGTGGTCCGGGTCAGAGGAGGAGCCGAACCCACTGTCCAGGAGAACAGCAGCGGTGGACACCAGAGGGTCGGCTGATGAGGTTACGCCTGTGCAGCCTGGTGAGTCACATGTCACATTACTTAATTTAGGTCTGCCTAGTGGTGCGGGGCCCAGGGGGGTAGGTACGAGTGCGGTTCCTAGTGTAGAGGGAACAGAGGGAGGCAGGGAGACCTCTGGTCTAATGGGTTTCTTGGCAGGCATAAAGGAACTGGTAAAAAGATTTGAGGCTCCCGCAGGACCGGTGGCATCTTGGATACTGCCGGCCGGGGGGGCTGGGGCATCAGGAATGGCGGCAGCAGGGACGGTGGTCACAGGAGTGGTGGCCTCACCCGTGGCGGTGGAGTCGGTGAGTGAGAGCACACAAGGGACGGCAAAAACGGCGGCGGTGGTTGAGGCTGCAGGTAGGCAAGACATAACCAGGTTGGCTGACGCGGCAAAATGTAAGGTATATGTGTGCTATGAGGGACCGTTAGGGTCGCATTTGAAGCAGGAGGTGCGTGAGAAGTTGTGGAAAGGTGAGTACGTGGAAATTTTTTCGCTGCTACCGCTGGAGAAATTCAACCTGGATAGGGTGAAGCCGGATGACTCTAAAAAAGAGGATGAGGAGAAGAGGAGGTACCGCTTGATACCGAGAACATTTGCCAACTGGTTGCAGGCGTTTGCGATTATGGCAAGCGTCATCGGGGAAAAGCAACCTGAGCATTGCTCGGCTCTTTTCTGTTATCAGGATGTGATTGGGGAAGCTTATAGGGTGTATGGGGGTACAGCGTGGCTAAGGTACGACGAGCAGTTTCGTCAGCGGAGAGCAGTGCGGCCGGCATTGCGGTGGGACCATAAGGACATCAGCTTATGGATGAGATTGATGACGACGGCGAGGGCCTCCAATCAGTTTTTTCAACGGGGGACCGGCAGCCCTTCGGCACAGGGACAGTCAGTCGGAAACAAGAAGGGGTTGTGCTGGCAATACAACACAGGGAGCTGCAAGTTTGGTGCCACTTGTAAGTATAAACACGAGTGTTCAGGATGCGGGGGGTCTCATCCAGGATCTAGATGTTTTAAGCAGGGCAAGGGTCGACCAGGAGAGGCTGCAAGCAAAAGGGAGGACCCCGGTGAGAGTGGAAAGGATGCGACCATTTCTAGGTAAGTATCCAGACAGGAAAGCTGCCCAATTGTTGGACGAGGGTTTTTCGGTGGGTTTCAGGATCCCATGCTCATTAACGGTTATCCCCCCAGTGTCGCCCAATTTAAGGTCTGCAATGCAACATCCGGAAGTAGTTACGGAAAAACTGAGGAAGGAAGTTGCATTGGGACGCATGGGCGGTCCGTTCCCAGAGGCGCCATTTAAGGATTTGGTGGTTTCGCCTCTGGGGGTGGTACCAAAAAAGGAACCGGGCAAATTTAGGCTTATTCATCACCTCTCCTTCCCAAAAGGGGGGTCGGTGAATGATGCCATAGATCAAGGGGAGTGTTCGGTGACTTACACTTCATTCGATGCAGCAGTGGGATGGGTACGGCGATATGGGAAGGGAGCCTTGATGGCAAAAGCGGATGTGGAATCCGCTTTTAGGCTGTTGCCGGTACACCCCGAGAGTTTTTGGTTATTGGGGTGTCATTGGGACAATGAATTTTATGTGGACCAATGCCTACCCATGGGTTGCTCGATATCGTGCGCGATATTTGAGCAATTCAGCTCATTTGTGGAATGGGTGGTACGGGAGGTGTCGGGGGCGAATTCTTTAATTCATTACCTCGATGATTTTCTCTGTATGGGTCCGGCTTCCTCGCGCATCTGCGCTGTGCTCCTAGCCACACTGGAACACATTGCAAAAAAAAAATTTGGCATTTCATTGGCTGCTGATAAAACGGAGGGACCTTGCACGGTCATCACGTTTTTGGGCATTGTCCTGGATTCGGACGCGATGGAATGCAGGCTGCCGGACGATAAATTAGAGGACCTAAAAAGGGAAATAGCGGGGCTTTTGGGATTGCGTAAAGTACAGCTGCGGACGCTGCAATCGGTTCCGGGCAAGCTTAATTTTGCATGCCGCATATTACCAATGGGGAGGGTGTTCAGTCGCCGGCTGGCGACCAGCACGAGTGGAATCAAATCGCCAAGACATTTTGTGCGTCTAAGCGAAACGCACAGGGCAGATTTGAGGGTGTGGCATTCCTTTTTGGAGTCTTTTAATGGTAGGGCGTTTTGGATGTCGGGTCCAGTCAGCAAATTTGACTTGGAACTGTTCACGGACGCAGCGGGTTCCACGGGTTTTGGGGCATTTTTTCAGGGTCAGTGGAGCGCTAGGCCTTGGCCTCAGACATGGGTCGAGGCAGGATTCACAAAGAATCTAGTGCTACTGGAATTATTTCCGGTAGTGCTGGCAGTGAAGCTATGGGGTGCATCATTCAGGGATCTGAAGGTGTGATTCAATGGCGACAATATGGGGGTGGTGCAGGTGATTAATAGGAGTACGGCGTCATCACCGCCAGTGATTAGGCTGCTGCGGCATTTAGTCTTGGGCTGTCTGCAACTAAATGTATTTGTTCATGCTGTCCATTTACTGGGAGTTGAAAATGTTATCGCTGATGCGTTGTCTCGCTTCCAGTGGGACAGGTTCCGAGAGTTGGCGCCGGATGCAGAACAGCGAGGGGTACCTTGTCCCGAATGGCTGTGGGAGATAGCATTGACACCATCGCAGGATGGATAAAGAAGTCGGTGAGTGGGGCTACATGGACAGCATACACGAAGGTATGGAAGGAGTGGAGCGAGTTTACAGATGGCTTGGGGGAGGATCCAGCCGGTCAGGACGTGCGTTTGCTGGCACTGTACTATATTGCTAGAAAAATGGAGGAAGGTGTGTCCGCATCAATGGTTAACAAGAGGATAGCTGGTTTAGCTTTTCTTTTTAAGTTACAAGGTAGGCCAGATTTTACAAAGGATTTTTGGATACGGCAGGCAATGAAGGGTTATAGGAAGTCGATGTCTCGACGGGATGCTAGGAGGCCAGTGACGTTTGAAATCCTGCAGGGGATCGTAAATCAGTTGTTTCATGTGTGTACGTCCAGTTATGAAGTTGTGTTGTTTACGACGGCCTTTTTATTGGCGTTTTTTGGGGCGTTTCGGATAGGGGAACTGGTCAGCCCTTCTAAGAAAACACAAGGGGGGGTTGATGTATCAGGAAATGTCATGGGGTGATGAGGGTTTGAAGTTGTGGTTACGGCACTCAAAGACTGATCAAATGGGTAGTGGGAGAAGGGTTGAGGTGTATCCAATTGTGGGATCACAATTATGCCCGGCAAAAGCGGTTGGGGAATTTTGGAAGGTCCGTCCAGCGGTAATGGGCCCCTTATTGCTGCATAAGGGGGGCGAGTTCCTGTCTAGATTTCAGTTTGTCACGGTTTTTAATAAATGTATTAGGGGGTTGGGGCTGGAAGAGAAGGGTTTCTCGTCCCACTCCTTTAGGATTGGGGCCACTACAGAGGCAGCCAGAAATGGTATGGACGTGGAAGCAGTTAAGCGAATTGGGAGGTGGGAATCTAATAGGTTCCGATCCTACGTGCGCCCCCATATGGTGGTAAACTTGTAGGAGGCTATACAGGCTTGCGGTTTTGGTAATTGGGGGGGGGGTAGCAAACAAATGTGGACCAAACCGGGGCTTACAGTATGGTGTTTTTCTTTTGTGTTCTTCTATTTTCAGATGCAGTGACGGGGATGGTATGGATTATGGGCCATTCCTATGTGGCCTGGGGGGCACGGAGAGGGGACGCCCGCAAGGAGGGTAGGCAATTGGGTTTTAGCAAGCGGGAGGCCTGTATTAAGTGGTTGGGGATCCCAGGCATGTTGTGGGGTAGATTGGTGTCGGAAGTGCATCGCTATGCACAAAGAGACAGTCCCCCGGACGTATTAGTCATCCATGTAGGAGGCAACGATTTGGGCATAAAAGCCATGGTGGATATCTTGCGTGACATCAAACTCGATGTCGAGCGGTTAAAGGAAGCCTTCCCTAACATGATCATTGTCTGGTCTGACATGGTGGCTAGGATGTCATGGAGAATGGCCAGGTCGGTAGAGGGGGTAAATAGGGCCCGTAAAAAAATAAATAGGGCAGTGAGTAAGTTTGTGGTAAATAATGGGGGTGTGGCGGTGAGGCACCTTGAGCTGGAGTTTGAGACGTGGAGGTATCTGAGAGCGGATGGGGTTCACTTGAATGAAGTTGGTATAGATTTGTGGGCATTAGGTCTACAAGACGACATACAGAGAGCACTCCGGGTGTGGAGGGGCACCCACGATTAAGGTGTTCTTCCTGGGTGCTGTGGCGGGCGTTGGTCTGTGCAAAAGAAGGAAAATGACTAAAGTAAGAGTTGGTTTGGGAGATAAAGTTGATATGGGGGTTAGCCGGGAAGTGATAATGGGGCACTGCGGTCATTGGTTAGTCTCTGTGCCAGCTTGTCGGCTTGAGGCCTATGGTATATATTTGATGGGGCCGCAGTGCAAGTGTGTTATGGACATGTTTTGATTATTAAGAGATTGCGCAGACCAACGCTTGAGATATTAATTTGCAGTTAATGTTGATATGTTTATATTTCTAATTAAAAGATTTATTTGTTTAAATAAAGTAGGCTGCTAAGGCCTTTTATTACTCCAATCTTGGTGTGGTCTTAGTTATTGGGGTAATGGTGAAAAAGATAGGGGTTAAAGGGTATGGTTAAGCATATCTGTTATCCAACAGTCAAGGAGAGCCCGGAACAGCAGCATGTAATGCCTAGGTGCAGGGCGTGCATGACTTTGGGAGCAGTAGGGTTAACTAAGCTGGTAGGAGGGGTTGGAGTTAGCCGAGGGGGAGGTATTAAGGTATGCCTTAAATTGGTAATCCCGCCCTGGGGGAGTAACAGTAGAGTGGAGGAAAGTTCCCGCCCACCCTCCCTTTTATCGATGTAGGGATTTTTCGTTTGGAGGATTGTGTTTTTATTCTTTTACAGGTTGAGGACGAGGAGAGATCGTGGCAGAGCGGGCGTTGGTCTGTGCAAAAGAAGGAAAATGACTAAAGTAAGAGTTGGTTTGGGAGATAAAGTTGATATGGGTCCTTATGGTGGTTCCCGGTTAACGGAGGTTAGCCGGGAAGTGATAATGGGGCACTGCGGTCATTGGTTAGTCTCTGTGCCAGCTTGTCGGCTTGAGGCCTATGGTATATATTTGATGGGGCCGCAGTGCAAGTGTGTTATGGACATGTTTTGATTATTAAGAGATTGCGCAGACCAATGCTTGAGATATTCATTTGCAGTTAATGTTGATATGTTTATATTTCTAATTAAAAGATTTATTTGTTTAAATAAAGTAGGCTGCTAAGGCCTTTTATTACTCCAATCTTCGTGTGGTCTTAGTTATTGGGGTAATGGTGAAAAAGATAGGGGTTAAAGGGTATGGTTAAGCATATCTGTTATCCAACAGTCATGTCAGGGAGTTCATTCAGCTAGGCCTCATTTGTGCTAGCTAGTGCCTAAACAGTATTGTAGCATGCCTGTTACTATTTGCATTTGTGATGTAATGTTAAATGCTAATGCATATTATTATAATTTGTGTTTTGCAGTTTTACAAAAAACTTATTCTCAGTAAAGATTACAACTATTAGCCCTTCCTCCTGAGTATTTTTTGGGAAGCTGTTAGCTGTCTGCCAAGCCTTGTACTTATATTGTGAGGGCAGAACAATGTATATCTGCTGTCTTTTCCTTTCTACATTTTTTGGAAAGTGCAGATCAATTTAGAAATCTTTCTTCCTCTTTCAACAGTGGGTGTGGAGTCTGGGCTTACACTGTGTGTGTGAGCTGATTGGAGGAAAGGGACACAACCCCACTCCACATAGGCAGAGAAACTAAAGAATATGCAGAGCTGTAGTCTGAATAGACAAGCTCTCTGCTTATCTACCTCTAAGCTCCCTCACTGACACAAATTTCCAGCTGCTGTTATCTCATGCGTCAGAGAAGTTGTCAGAAGTGACTCATGCTGATAATAGAGCAACTGAGCACCAGAGAGAAACAACACTAGAGCTTTGGAGAGAGACATAAGTAAACACTACAGATATAGGTGCTTAGGTCAAATTCCATGGATGGGGTTTACAACCACTTTAATGCCAGGAGGTGAAGGCGGCTTTCACGTTCACAGCATTCATGTGAGTGGGAGTCTGCCTGACAGCACAGCCAGCGTGCTGGAAGCATGAAAGCACACTCAAAGCTCTAAGAATAGAACTTCGGAGCCCCATGGATGCATATGTGCAGTGACTGGATGTCAGGGCCTAACTGCCCTGCCACTTCATAATTGCGTTACGTGGTCAGCAAGAAGGTAAATGCTTATTTGTACCTTTTATCTCCCCACTGGTTTCCAAAAAAGTCCCTTATAGTGATTTTTCTGGTTTCTATTTTGGCTGCACTTAGGCTTTAATTTAGAGCTAACCCTTCAAACCTAACCCCTGTAATATTTATTTTGCAACACTAGATGGTGCTCCTGTTCTGGGCTGAATGATAGCCATTCATGAAGGGTCCTTTCACACGGGCGTTCCGTTTGTTTCATCAGTTCACTCACTTTTTTCAAAGAAAAAAACTGATCAGTTTTTCATAAGTTTTAAATCAGTATTTCGTCATTTTTACATCAGTTTTTTTACATCCACTAAATAGATGCAAAGACGGACCATTTGTCTATTTACATCCGATTTTCGTCTGTTTAGTTTTTTTAATTTAACAAAAGTAGGGCTTTGATCGGTTTAAAAAAAAACAGATGTTGACGGATGTGGATGTAAAGAGATGTAAAAGGATGATCATCTGTTTACATCCGTTTTTCCATAGACATGCATTGCTGTCCATTTTTCATCCTACAGAGTAGGACACAGTAGGAGTTTCAGGAGGTGGAGTCACTACAGGAATCACTGTTTGCAGGCAGCAAAGTACCATGGGATATGGACATGGAGATCGAAAGTAAACAGCAGAGGAGATACTACGAAGCATGCAGGGAATACAGGAAGTTGTGGAAAGAGGTGGTCAGCAGTCAGGCACCACTCACAACATGAAAGGAGATCTTTCAAAAAAAACTATCATGAATTGTCAAAAATAACTATTGTTTGTGTAGTACTCACCCCCGGAGGTTCAGCTAAGAATATGCCTAGGTCTCCTTTGTTAGTACAGAGGTTGTCTGATACAGACATAGTTCCATGCACACCAACAATACAGGCTCAGTCTAGAGCAGGGGTCTTCAAACTATGGCCCTCCAGTTGTTCAGGAACTACAATTCCCATCATGCCTAGTCATGTCTGTGAATGTCAGAGTTTTACAATGCCTCATGGGATGTGTAGTTCCGCAACAGCTGGAGGGCCATAGTTTGGTGATCCCTGGTCTAGAGGATGTCTGTTTCGAATTTATTGCTGAATACCTTGAAACAGGAGAGGGGTTAAGGGATTATGATACTGTAAATCATGGGTGCTCAACCTGTGGCCCTCCAGCTGTTGCCCATGAGGCACTGCAAGGCTAACAGTTACAAGCATGACTGCCAACGGCAGAGGCATGATGGGACTTGTAGTTCTGCAACAGCTGGAGGGCCACAGATTGAGCACCCATTGTCCAAATGATAGCAGAAATAACAGGGGGAGATCTTCTCACTAATGTTCTCTATTTAACCTTTCCTGGTGGTACCGGGGGATGGCCAGTATATCTAGGACTCTATAGGAGCAGTCCCAGTCCATATAGCATCTTCTGCCACTTAGTTCTCTTTTAGCACTTGCACACCCAAGAGTCCACGGTAAGGTTTTTACTCACAATGTCCCAGAAGCTGCCACCCAGAATCCACAGGTAGATCCTCAGTCAGGAAGATAAAGGATACTTCTCCAGAACTGGACTGTAGAATGATACCCTCCAGTAAATAGTCCTTTAGCAATCTACTCTAGGCCCTCAGCCCAGCATCTGCTGAAACCCAGACTACAAGTTCTTGTCTCAGTAGCTATCTCCCAGGGGCAGAAGTCTCAGGAGAACTGAAACCCTCCCTGAAGAGGAAAGTACAATCTGGGAGGCCACCCAAGCATTTTTAACCTCTCCTGCTACCTTCCGAATGCCTCTTTCCAGGGATTAGCTAGGACGTGATAAATATTCATAATGGTCATTTGACTTTCCCGCCCCTATATTCTGTAAGCTTCTTTCAGAAGCAGATGAAAAAAATAAACACCCAGCTAGAAAACTCCAACCAGACAAAAGCAAGAGAATACTGCACCACTAACTGCAGTGAAGCCAAAAAATAAATTTAGTCAAGCAGCCTAACTAAAGGAGAATGCTACATTTGTGTTGTTATTACAATGCCGATGCTTTAAAATGAAAGTGTATGTTGTGACCACAGAATTCTTTTAAGCCAAAATAAATTTATTAAAAGAAACACTGAATTCTCAAGAACACGCTGTGTATTTCACAAAACAGCATTTTCAAGCTATGGTACAAAGGCAAGCAAGACTTTGAAATGTTCCTTAAATACTGAATAAAGAAGAAATAGTTCAAAGCTAGATATGAAATGAGTCTTACACAATTGAACATTCCGTTTATTTGTAACAAACTTTTAAAACCATTGAGGAAGTCAGTTTTAAAAAGAGGTCAAACAATAATCTTAGCATCTAAAGGAGCACTGTACAAATAATGTACATAATAAACATAAAATGAAACACATACAGGCTTGTATATATAAATAGCACCACATTTCAAAGTCCTTACAATAAAAAGCATAAGCTTCAAAGAAAAGGATGGATTCAAACATGTTATAAATATGGAATGCCAGAAGCGGACAGCACTAATATGACCCAAAGGAGCTCAGATCATTGACAAAACAAATTAAGACTAATGTAGTGAGTTAAATCATTTTCCAACCACTAAGGTTTTATTTTTCATCGGTGTTGCTTGCAAACACCTTGTCTATCTTAAATGTAGTTATACCAAAACCAAACTTTTGTACAGTACTTACTGTATGTTTGTATGTGAACACATATAGAATGAACAGCACTTGCTAACAAAGCAATGTGCAAAAAACAGAAACTGTTTATAATGTGTACTCAGTCCAAAGTAGTGTTGCTCCTATTACAGGATCCAAAAACAGCAATAACAGTCCATGAAAGAATGAAGATGCTTGTGTCTTGACACCAAAGATTACCCCTTGCTGTTATATCCACCACGTGCCCATATGAAACAATCCGCACTCACCAGATTGCAATAGCCTCCTTGTTATACAACGAAAAGTCAGCCGAGCTTTGTGGTCCCTCAGGGACCAGGTCATACCACTGGGCAGTGGTGGTGCGTCCATAAGGGCACACGGGTGCTGCCCCCTCTTTCCATCAATGACCCCTTTTATGAACAATGGATAGATTCACACATAGCATGAATCTATCCGCTGCCATCCCCTACTCAAGTGCCCTGCCCCTTTTTGGGTGTTGGGCACTTGAATTACAGCAGCGGGTGTGTTTTTGAAGCACCTGATTAGAGCCATAGGCTCTAATAGGCATCAAAAAAGGTGACCTGCGAGCACCATGCAGGTGTATTAGAACAGCGACAGAATAACACTGAACCGCCTCTCTGCCAATCAGGTGGTCGGGGCTGAAACGACAGGAGCTGTGATTGGATGCCTATCAGGAGGAGAGGACAGGAGGAGAGGACGGGAAGGGACGTATGGAGGACACCGCTTTCCGTCGTCACCCACTGCCCCACCAAGACAGGGTAAGTGCCAGGCAAACGGCGAGCGGGCGGGGGGGTCAAAGTGGCGGCATTCGATGGGCACAGTGGCAGCATTTGATGGGCACAGTGGAAGCATTTGATGGGCACAGTGACTGGGTTTTATGGGCACAGTGGCTGCGTTTGATGGCACAGTGGCTGCAATTGATGGGCACAGTGGCTGCGTTTGATGGGCACAGTGAGGCTACAATTGATGGGGTTTTTTTCAGAATTGTTCAGTTTGTTTGCGCCCCCCACAAAAATTTTGAGCACCAGCCGCCACTACCACTGGGTTGGCACCTTGTGTAAATATCCTCTCTTCGCTGATAAGTGGATCAATATCCCAAAATATGCTAAATTAATTCTGCAGGAAAAGCTTCATAATTTCCCGATAATGCTAAAGCTTGCCTGTCCCTTTTTCTGCTTCTTGTTCATTTCTATTGGCCAGTAAGGTGGGACAGGACAGCCCGATGAAGCTGTGGGAGGCGTTCCCCAGACGACGTCAGTTACTAGATGAAACGTACGTCGGAAAGGTGACGCTCTGACGTCATCGCCTCACAATAGGACGGGCGCTCACCAGCCGGCCTGCGAAGTTTGTTCTCTTGGCACTTCTAAAGTGTAAGTGTTTTATCTACTTTTTAATAAATTTCATCCTACGGAGTTACACTATGGATACCTCTTTTTTATTCCTATGGTGATATTCGGTGATTGGCATTTTCCCTTATCCGCCCGTGGCCACGCCGCCAGAGGGACGCCTTTGGGCTAGCAGGGTCTCCAGGTCTCCTTTCCAGCCAGTCCACCTGCTGTTTGGTTCAACACACAGAGTGATATTGCAGATCCTTGTCCATCTGACCTCCGGTTTATTTGATCAAGCTCATTTAGCTTTCTATCCGTTAAGCGTGCACTTCAGGTGGTGGAGGATCACTACAATGGGTGTTTTCCTATTCTTTCCTTCTACACATTGATCTCTATGAACAGCGATCGGGGACTTCCTCCCACTACCTAGTGGACTATCTGTTCAATTGATTTATGGACTTTGTGTTGTTTATTTGGTTTCACTATAATTTTGTGGTATTGTTAACTTAAATACCAGTGTGTATTTTTCACAATTTCACCCAGGTACAGATTTTATAGTAGGGTTGTCCCGATACCGATACTAGTATCGGTATCGGCACCGATACCGAGCATTTGCCCAAGTACTTGTACTCGGGCAAATGCTCCCGATGCTTCCCCCGATACCTGGAAGACAGCTGTGATCGGCGCATGGGGGAGTTACAAGATTCTCCCCCAGCGGCTTTCAGCGGCTTTAGTGACATACAGCGGTGATCGCTCACCGCTGACTGTCACTGCATCCTCCTCCGTGCCCCCTACTTTCCTCTGTCCCCCTCCGCTGTCCCTCTCCGTTCCTCTCTCCTTTTCTGTCCCCCTCCGCTGTCCCCTCCATTCCTCTTTCCTTCTCTGTGCCTCTCCGCTGTCCCCTCCTTTCCTCTTTCCTTCTCTGTGCCTCTCTGCTGTCCCCTCCGTTCCTCTTTCCTTCTCTGTGCCTTTCCACTGTCCCCCTCCGTTGTCCCCTTCGCTACCCTCTCCTTCTCTGTCCCCCTCCGTTCTCCCCCTCCGTTCCGCCATCCTCCTCCTCCTTCCTGTGTGAATGGACAGAGTCAGCTGACTCTGTCCATTCACATAAATGATACATTGTAATCTCCTGTGATTACGATGTGTCAGTTTATGAATGGAGAGGAGCCGCTGTCTTCTCTCCATTCATTTTCAGTGCAGCTGAGGCTGCAGAGAAAGGGACTGGGGAATCTCTATCCTCGGTCTCTTTCTCTGTCTCAAGGGGGAGATATCAGAGGTCTGTTAAGACCTCTGATATCTCACCAAAGCCCCCCAACAGGGCTGATTAAAAAAAAAACAAAAACAAAAAAAACACATATTGCAATAAAGAATAAAAAAAAATTATTGTAAAAAATAAAAATTGTAAAAAAAAAAAAAAACCACACACACATACACCGTTCACCCCCTCACCCCCCCCCCACCCCCCCAAAAAAAAGAAGCACTGTTAAAAAAAAAAAAAAAAAAACTGTCACGTGACATTAAAAAAAAGGATCGGTAATCGGTATCGGCGAGTACTTGAAAAAAAGTATCGGTACTTGTACTCGGTCCTAAAAAAGTGGTATCGGGACAACCCTATTTTATAGTATTTGTCACATATATTTACACATATAGTTTTAGGGTATAGCGCAGTTCCCTTTTCTTTTCTCTATATAATAATGTGGACATCGCACATTTGAACTGCAGCTTAATAGTCTTCTTTTGAGCGCGGTGTTTTTTACGTTTCAATGCTAAAGCTTGCCTGTCCCTTTTTCTGCTTCTTGTTCATTTCTATTGGCCAGTAAGGTGGGACAGGACAGCCCAATGAAGCTGTGGGAGGCAGTGGGGGGGGGGGTGTGACATCCCTTCCTGTTGTTTGTAAAAGCAATACAGCATCTAGGTAGTTCTAAAAAACAGTGTTGCGATGATGCCTGCAGCCGGCAGGCATCATCCCAGTATAACCACTTGAAGTCTAGTGACATTCTGGTACATTGCTGGTCCCCAAGTGGATATGGAAAGCTTCTACACAGTATGAGGATCCCAGGTTGAGCCAATTGCAGATGCATACAGAGTAATAGTAATCTTTTTAATAATTTATTTTAAAAATTGGGGATGGATGCTGTCAACTGTGACCTGGGTAGATGTGAGTAACAGGTGATTAAAGAGGCAGAGATTTTCTTCCTCATGTTAGAGCTTCAAGCAAAGAGGACAGTGAGCATCACAGCAGAGCTATCACCAAATATCAAGCCAAATCTCCTGAGACTAGCAGTCAAAGATAGCAGTGCGTTAAGCCTCGTATACACTGAGCGAAAAAACCTGACAGCTCAGGTCAGAGACAATACTGACAATCCGATGTTAGAACAGCCATCTCTCCTGCTGTGCTATGGTGTTCTGACATTGGCTGAGAGGGCTGAGAGAGAGCCGGTCGACAGACCTTTTTTAGTCATGAGCCTTTCGTCGGACCAGGTGCAATACACACGGGCTAAATGTTGGGCCGGTTTCTATTAAAATCTATTCGGCCCGTGTGTGGTAGGCTTTAGGCTGGCCATGGATGGAGTAAATTTCTTTCCTGCAACCACGGGTTGATTACCCCATCAACACAGACAGTGTTGACAGGAAAATCCATCCCGCAGAGCCATTGTATTCTCCCGGGGAGGAGCGTCCCAGCAAGGAGAGCACAGTGATTATCGCTAGCAACTATAACAACCGCTAGCAATAATGGCATGTAAAATCAGTCGATAAACTTGGGGTCATTCAGCCTGCCCATACATGGTTCGAATCTCGGCTGGTTCCTGTCTATGGCCGGTTTTAGCCGGGTATACGCGGGGAGTTTTTTCGTTTATTCAACCAGTGGGACACTGGTTTCTGCTGAAACTAGCAACTTTTGGTCCATGTATGCCAGCCTTTATAGCTCAATCTGCCCAGTTATGAGGCTGTAGTTACAAAAGAGCCTAGACACCCTCACATACCATGAAATACATCGATATTTTTCAGGAAGAATTCAAGAAAAAGATACCTTTTTATTCGGGGAAAACACTTACCGGTAGGCACGATAAACTTTTCTAAATGTTTCCTATAACTTAGCAAATTTTTGCCTCAGGTTCACTCTAAAAACCAACCTACGATCATATGATAAGTGACACTTTTGTACTGGGATGACCATACTTGCCACAAATACTGTTTAGCACTTCTATATCTAAATAATCAGTCATAGCTGTCATTTGAAAAAAGACTAATGCCATGTACACATTACACTTTTCGGCATCAAAGGTCCGACGGTCTTTCCGACGGACCTTTGATGGGCTTCCGACGGACTTTCGAACGAACGAACTTGCCTTCATGCGATCACACCAAAGTCTGACGGATTCGTACGTGATGACGTATGACCGGATTAAAATAAGGAAGTTCATAGCCATTAGCCAGATTTTTCGACCGGACTCGAATCCGTCGGAAAGATTTGAAACATTTTTTTGAAAGATTTTTTTAAATCTAACGTCCATCTGATTTTTGACCGAAAAAGTCCGCTGCAGGTCCGATGAAGCCCACACATGGTTGGATTGTCCGATGGATTTGTTCCGTCGGACCAGTCTGGTCGAAAAGTCTGCCCGTGTGTACATGGCATTAGTCCCGTTCTTCAATATCTATGAAGCTCAGTTGAAGTTTTGATCAAAATGGTTACCAGAAATCACAATTCAGTGACTTTGTACCTTATGGGGAGAAAAATGGATTAAAATATAACCCTGTGGCAGTTTGTGAGTTTCTGCTCATTTTTGCTATACTTCAACATAAAAATATAAAAGAGCTAGATGTTCACTGATATCTGCAGCTTAATGTGCCCAGTTTGCAGGCAGATGTTGGAGGCAAGCACAAGGAAAAGCAAAATACAGTATGCCTTATGTGTGTTGAAGGTACACAGTGCTCCACATTTATCTATGTTCTCTGCTGGAGTTTTTATCTATAGACAGTTTGGAATCAGATACGAAATACAATAACAAAAAGGATTTTTAACTGGTTCCAAATCAAGTTTTGTTAGGTAAGAAAGGTGAAGCTTAAATGTAATCTAGAGGGCACAACTGTAAATGTATATATCTTTATACTTTTGTGAAGTTCGGCTGTGCTGAATTTGCTTTGTATAACATTATACTTTAAAATATGAAGTAACTAAAAAGAGAACCTTAAAATACCGTGGAAAGATTCTGCTCTGTATCTCCACACATATATTTGTAGCTCAGGTGCTGTCTAGTGAACCACAGTAATGATTAAGCATCCACCTTTCAATGAAGGTTGCTCATGAAAGTGTTTCAATGCTTTAAGCAATATGGTATTTGAAAATGACATTAAACATTTGGTAGTACAGTGCTGCAGCTATACAGATACACAAAGTTATATTAACATCAGAATGAATTTCTAAAATGAAAAAAGAAAGGGCAGTACAGGGTTTGCAGAGCCAACAGTTATAGTCTTCTAATTAGACATATCAGACCTGTACTTAGGTATGCCAATGCCTTATGAGCACCTGCCTGGTCTGTTGCCATGAACAGGATAAATTTAATATTTTTCTCAAGGGAGTGGTGTAAATGGGTGAGCCCAGCCAAAATTCAATGTTTGCTAGTTGGGCTGAGTCAGCTGGCATAGATTTCATACTGAATTTCCAAAGATATACACAGCAAGAACCTGATAGGTGCTTGATCTCACGGTAAACCAATTGGTACAGATTTGACTCAATACAACATATTTGGATCTGACATTAGGGACTGCTTAGATGAGTAAAGAAAACATGAAAAACGCTTTTAGTTTTATAGAGCACTCATTTTTCATAATTAAAGTAGGGATTTTTACGAATTTTTTAGAAGCAATAATTCTGATAATTTCATAACTGCTATTGTGTTCTCTACAGGTCCCTAACCTCTTATATGTCAACTGATATATATTTCTTTTATAATTAGGCAACAGAAGTAGGAAATATACTGATTTATACAGAAAGCAAAATGGGCCACAGAACTAATTCAGAAAAATAGATTGGGTACTTTTCAGTGTCGTTATACATTCTGTAAATGAGTTTATTATTAGTATTATGAAATCTATATTGGCAACCTTGTCTATACATGTAACAAGAGTTCTTAAGGCCCCTTTCACACTTGTACGACTTGTCCTGCGACTTGGGACTGCAAAGTCATATGACAAGTCGTTCCCCATGATTTCCAATGACAACCATCCATATTAGTACAACTTAAAGTCATGCAGACTTCAAAGTAGTCCCTGCACTACTTTGGTCCGACTTTGATGCGAGTTACACAGGCATTCCCTGAAATCGCATCAAAATCGTGCGACTTTGAAGTAGTGGTAGTGTTAAAGGGGCTTAAAGGAAAAATGCACTTAGAAATATCCAGGTAACTCATTAGAAGGAGCTCAGCAATGACAACCTGCATATTTCTTAATTTCTTATTTCTGCATTATTTCTATAATTATGTTTTTTCCTTGATATATATTTTGATATTTATTGGGGTTGCTTTTTTGAATGATTTCTTAACATAAATCTTTTATATATTGCAATGTGGAAAATTAACAAAAGCATTACTTTAACTGGACTGTAGTAGCTTTATAAATGACTAAGGTAACCTATACGGCCCATATGATATTTCTGCTCTCTGTATCATTGGGGCCTGCGACTGATTTTCTGGAATTAACAATTTGCAGGGTCTTCTGTACCTCCCTACTCCCAAGTGTTTGAACCTGGCAACAGATTGCGCAGGCACTGAGAGCTGGCATATGAGGGAATGGTGAATGCCTAGTCTACCCCATAACCTGGAAGACAAGAACTCTAACATAACAGTGAAGATGGTTATTGTAATACTTATACTAAGGTCTGGCATAGAATGAGGGAGGATTATAACCCCTGTCAGGTTTTATTTTGCCATGTGTGTCCCAATGGGGAGATTTCCCTTCACTTTCTGTCCCATAGCCAAAACAGGATGTTAAGAAAAAAAAACTAAAAATTAAGTGAATCTCTTGGGGTTCCCCCAGGTCACCAGAACCAGTGTCCCCTTTGGAAAATGTCTCCTCTATTACTGTTCTGGGGACAACCCAAAGTTTGAGATTTTCTTTTATTTTTACTTTGATTGATAACGGTAAACAGAACAAATAGAGGGGATGAATCTCCCTAACAGGAGCAGAGACAGCAATAAAAATCTGTCAGGTATTCAAATCCCCCTCTACTCTGTCCAAAACTTAAAAAAAAAAATCCTTTAGTTATACTCTAATACATCTGAGGGCTAGTACAGGATTGCTTTACAATAGTCTGCATTACATGTTAAATATTAAAAACAGGAAAGAGACCTCAAACTTTTTTAGCTTCGGGGGTAGACTGCTATCTAAGGCAGTCAACACATTTTGCAAGTTTCTTTCCTTCAACCATGGGTCAGTGTTATGTTCTTCCGGCGGGAAGCACAGGTAACCTTCCCCATCGGCAGAATAAAATGATCACTGCTGGCTGCTATAGCCATTGGCAGTGATTGGACGAAAAAACCCAACAGGCTGATTGTACTGAAGTTGATCAATGGATCGAATTCAGTACAACCAGCCTGGCCATAGACAGATTGAAATGTGGCCATTTCCTGCTGAACTGCCCAAGTTTCGATCTGTCTATGCCTGGCTTAAGGAACAGTTAAAAGACACAATTATTCTTTTTGACTTGAACAGTTTTTGAAAATGTAGTGGAGATGGATGTATTGATTTCTAGAGGTACATTGTCTCAGTAATCTGGCTGATAGTCTATTACCCAAGCTAAACCTCACAAATAGCCTTAAATTCCACAATATAACATTTTGCTGTACCTAATCCAACACTTTATTTTGTTATTCTAGAGCATTAATTCCTTCGCAACCATTGACATACAAATGAATAAAACGGATGCTATAATTTTCATCATATCGGCAACAGTTTAGCACTATTCTTACCAAACTGGACATTTACAGAAATTACATTTTATTTTATGGTCTCCATTCTTCATGCTGTCCACCAAGTCTTATTGTCTGTAAGAGTGGTTTACTCTAATCTGGTATAAAGGCTGGCATTTTGTCATTTTTATTTTTTTAACAGCAGCTACAGAGAGGTAATACCAGTCCCACATTTTTTTACAACATGACTGATAAGGAAATAAACTGTACATTTTAAACCCAAGCTAGTAGCCTAGAAGAGAAATCACAACATACTAGCTCCAAAGTGCCTTGCTGTCAGTGTGAAATCCATGACAGTTTGGTCTGGCTACATTGAAAACATTTAGGCTTTTGTGATCTTTACAAATTGGTCAAACTTTTTATCCATGGTATTAAGGCAGACACTTTTGTATATACTCCAGGAGAGTCTTTAACACCACAGCCATAACCCCACGAAGTTACTCCATATACTACCCAGCTGCCTCCAGTCCGTTCACACACCAAAGGACCGCCACTGTCTCCTTGACAGCTATCCACATGTTTCTGCTCAGGAGGACTTCCTGCACAAAGCATCCTCCCAGTAAATCGGCCCTTGTACCGCTCTTCACAAATCCGCTTCGGTAATAAAGTCACGGAAGCTTGTTGCAAAGTCCTTGAATATGCTCGGCCTAAAAACAAATGCATCAAAAGCAAATTAAAATGCACATTTTTAAGTGACAGCATTCACTGTCAATTATTTTCTAAGCCAGCAGTTGGATGACATGTCTAGTACGGTTGGTATTTTATGGATCTGAGCCTCTACAGGAGGTCAGAGAGGAGAACCTAGAGAAACATTTGCCAGAACAGGGCTGTCAGTGACTGATGTACTTCCATAATGGGGATGACTTCAAGAAACACACTATGATTGACAGCTCTACTTCTTAAGAGATTTTTTTGGCAGTTATTTTATTTTCAGGGACTTTGCGGTGAAGACTTTGCATTTTTTACAGATGGAAATGTAAAGTCCATTTATAAGTTGTCATTGAGACCCTGAGTCATCACACTAATATAAATGTAACCTCTGTATTAAAGCAAAAAATACAATTTTATATATTGCAACGTACCAATATTTAGATGTGGTGGCTGTATTCGTTTCCTTTTTTTAGGCTTTATTTGCAGTTATTTTCACCTGGTGATCAGGCCATAAAAGGAGAAGTACAGCCAAAGCTCATTTGACTGTACTTTTCCTGTGGATTACAGGAGTTGAGATCGTTTTGCACTCCTGTGACCCGTTTTCAGCAGACAGCGGGCTGAAGCTTGCTCTCGGCTGATGTCACGGAGTCAGTCAAGGGTCGGGAAAGATCGCTACCATATGTTCAGGATCCGCCCACATGCCTGGACCGGCACCCGGCTCAACCTCTCAGCAAGCCACTGGGAGCCTGAGCCTGCTACCCTTGCCCCTTCCACAGCCCAGAGTGACCCCCACTCAGGAGGGCAGAGCAGAGAGCAGTCACCAGTTCTCCACTCAGGGAGCTCTGAGAACCGAGCAATCAGTGGTGTTTCATCTCTCGGTTCTCAGCCTTAGAGATGGCGGGGGACAGATGCAGCATTGGACTGATGCTGCATCCAGCTAGGAAAGTATGATTAAACAAAAAATCCCATACTTCTCGTTTAAGTCTGTTATTTTTCAACCTCTTTTAACAGACCAAGTTGTAGAGCAAAAGTGGCAGTTAGAGATTTGAGGCAATCCATTTAACACTGAGCCCCGGTTCACACAGGGGAGGCACGACTTGCAGGTCGCCTCACCGAGGCGACCTGCATACGACTTCCACGGCGACTTGCAGAACGACTTCTGTATAGAAGTCTATGCAAGTCGCCTCAAGTCGCCCCCAAAGTAGTACAGGAACCTTTTTCTAAGTCGGAGCGACTTGCCTCGCTCCTATTAGAACGGTTCCATTGTACAGAACGGGAGGCGACTTGTCAGGCGACTAGGTCGCCTGACAAGTCGCCCCTGTGTGAACCGGCACTGACAGGGTTGCTTACAATGGTCAAGCTGGAGTTCATCTGTAATGTGTTACTCAAGTCCATCTGTAAATCTATTTGTCCACCTAACACTGCCCCTCCAGACAAAGTTTGAGGAGCAACCATAAGACCAGGATAAAAGCCTAAAAAGAAAACAAATGCAAATGCAGCCACTGCATTTGAAACAGAAATAAATCCAAAAACAAAATTGAAAAAGGTGACCATTGTAATTACCCCTGTCAGTGTTAAATGGTTTGTTTCAACCCACTAATTGCCACTTTTGCTGGACAGCTTGATCTGATGAAAAGTGGCGGGCTTACTTATAACAGGTTAAAATAAAGGAAAAAGGCCTAGACAAAGAAAATTAATGAGGATATCACATCTAAGAATTTTTGTTTTGGGGTTCAAAATTACTTTAGGGACTGGTTAGATGCAATATATTACATTTTTTTTTGGGGGGGGGTATTGTTTTAAGATTGATTGGATCATTTTATTGAAGAGAAGGTATGCAATATCTATTATTCATTATTAACAAGTGTA
Source organism: Lithobates septentrionalis (assembly GCA_037952835.1). Taxonomy (NCBI): domain Eukaryota; kingdom Metazoa; phylum Chordata; class Amphibia; order Anura; family Ranidae; genus Lithobates; species Lithobates septentrionalis. Next base: position 92,835 of record JBBDGP010004233.1, on the reverse strand, counting down.
GGTATACAGGCATACCCCACTTTTAAGTACACAATAAGGTTTATTTACTAAAGCTGGAAAGTGCAAAATCAGGCTCACTTCTGCAAAAAACCAATGAGCTTCCAGGTTTTATTACCAAAGCTTAATTGAACAATCTGGGGTTAGAAGCTCATTGGTTTCTATGCAGAAGGAAGCCTGATTTTGCACGTTCCAGCTTTAGTAAATAAACCCCATTGTGTACTTAAAAGTGGGGTATGCCTGTATTTGCCTGCATTTGATCCCCATTTTACCTTCAAATTTGAGAACATTATTAACATTCTCTATGGTGAGAGAACAGAACAAATGCTAACAAATACAAATAAGGATTTTAAGTCTATAGTGCTATAACACACTATAGCAGTGTGTTCAATGTGTGGCTAATATGTGCATTGGGTAAGCGAGTGGGATCAAAACAGTGTGGAAGCAGAAGGGTTTTCTATAGGATATGCCCTCTTTGACTGGTGAATGTCTAGAAGAGGACTGGAATGGGGCTGTAACATTTGCCATATCATAAATACAGTAATCGTCATTGAGATCTGGATTTACCATTAAATTATGGGACAACCAGGTGAGCAGTCAAGGACATCAATGGTGAACTAATCTGGCTAACAAACCGAATGGCAAATGTGTAGTGAAAAAAAAGCAAATGAGTGGATAACCAGTCAGGCCTTATAGTCAGCAGGGATTTGAGAAGACTTAGTAAAATTATAAATACATTATCAACTGGCATGTGATATTACAGGCATACCCCACTTTAAGTACAAAATGGTTTTTTTTTTACTAAAGCTGGAAAGTGCCAAATTAGGCTCACTTCTACATAGAAATCAATGAGTTTCCAGGTTTTATTTCCAAAGCCTAATTGAACAAGCCGAGGTTAGAAGCTCATTGTTTTCTATGCAGAAGTGAGTTTGATTTTGCACTTTCCAGCTTTAGTAAATAAACCCCATTGCGTACTTAACAGTGGGGTATGCCTGTACTACAGTATACTGGTTTGCAGTGCTTTTATTCAAAGAAATATCATTTAGCTTGTTATGTTACATCAAAGGTGCTGATCATCTTTTCAAAAGACACTGCCAATGCACCCCAAGGGAGCCTTAGAGCCAGCTAATTGTGGATGAGTTGGTCAGATTGTTATACTCTATTGCAGCGGTCCCCAAAATTTCAAAATAAAGGGTCAGTTTACTGTCCTTTAGACTTTAGGGGGGGGCAGACTGTGGCCAGTGGGAATAGAATTTGTTTCTGGTATCAGTGGGAATAAACAGTGCACCAGATTTGGTATTCCGGGGAGAAATAGCACCCCATTGTTGAGCTCAGTAGCCGGAATTATGCCCCATTGTTGGTGTCACTGGGTGGTATACTGTTTAAAATCAGTGGGAGGGAAAGTGCCCAAAGGGCCAGATAAAGTCAAGCTCTACTGTATATACTCATAGTATAGTTTATACAACGCTTGATTATAATACATCATACCTATTATATGTCCCCTTTTCAATCAATTGCACACAATATTCACTGTAATGTGATTTAGTAAGTGTTGTAGCTGAAAATGTGTTTTGTCTTAAAATGGTACTTTTTTTTATTTTCAAGCCTTTCTAGTATCGATAGTGGACGTGTGTGTACTCTGAACAAGTATAAACACAATTGGGCTGATTTACTAAAACTGGAGAGTGCAAATCTGGTGCAGCTCTGCATAGAAAGCAATCATCTTCGAGATTTAAGTGAACAAACTAAAGTTAGAAGCTGATTGGCTACCATGCACAGCTGCACCAGATTTTACACTCTCCAGTATTAGTAAATTAACCCCTATGGCTTTAGGCAAAATGCTTTAAATGTGTCATGAGCAACCACTCTTAGTTATTATGGCTTTATTTTGTCCCAAAATCTTAGTCATTCAGCTGGAGACATTTTTTTGGTGACACACATCATCCTCTATGTAATACATTGTAAGGCTCTTTACTTAAAAGGGAAACTGAATGGAACCATGGGAGACCACAGCTACTAGGCAACAATCATGAAAGCTAAGGCCTGTGGAGCCCTTGTAGCGCAGGTAAAGGGTATTTGATTAAGTATTTATTATACAACATGAAAAGATGCAAATGTTTATTTATTTTAAATTAGGCTATTCTGTTAAGGTGGTTCTTTATTAAAACAAAAAAAAAATGTTAAAAGAGAAGTAGGGCCAAAGCTTTTTTGGCCCTACTTCTATAGATCACAGAAGTGCAAGTTATTCTGCACTCCTGTGACTCATTTTCAACCGACAATGGGCTAAAGCCCACTGTCGGCTGACGTCACTTGGCTGGTCCAGGCTGGGGAAAAATCCCAACTTTACAGTCAGGATCCACCCAGATGCCTGGACTGGCAGCTGGCTCAGCCTCTCAGCTGCACAGCTGCTCCTTCCCCTCCCCAGCCTAGCACTCCAGTGAGCGTTAGAGGGGCAGATCAGAGAGCCGGTGACTGACAGTCATGGCTCTCTGCTCAGAGCAGAGGGGAGAACTGATTGATCAGCGGTGTTTGATCACTCAGTTCTCAGTGCAGACGTGGCAGGGGACAGATGCAGTATTGGATCGATGCTGCATACACCTAGATGAGTATAAGGGTTTTTTTTTCATATAACCAATATTTCTTTTAACATTAGGGGGGAGTTTATCTACATTAAGTTGGCACGTTTTCCTTTTAGAATACCCCAAAACTGCAATCAGTCTTGGGATAAAGGTGGCCACTTATACAATGATTTTTGGCCTAATGGACACAAATTCCCACAGACTCCAAAATGTCATGAAAAGTGAAGATTGGAAACTGTTATAGTAGAGAAGTGCTGTTTGTCAGTGCAGTGCTTGAGGACAATGTAAATGTAAGGAGTTAATGCACAAAGTAGCATATAATTGTGAAGTGGAAGGAAAATAATAAAATAAATATGTGAAAAGTGTGGCGTGCATTTGTATTCAGCCCCCCCCCCCCCCCCCCAAAGTCAATACTTTGTAGAACCACCTTTCCCTGCAATTACAGCTGCAAGTCTTTTTGGGGATGTCTCTACCAGCTTTGCACATCTAGAGAGTGACATTTTTGCCCATTCTTCTTTGCAAAATAGATCAAGCTCTGTCAGATTGGACGAAGAGAGTCCGTGAACAGCAATTTTCAAGTCTTGCCATAGATTCCTAATTGGATTTAGGTCTGGACTTTGACTGGGCCATTCTAACACATGAATATGCTTTGATATAAACCATTCCATTGTAGCTCTGGCTGTATGTTTAGGTTTGTTTCCTGCTGCAAGGTGAACCTCTGCCCAGTCTCAAGTCATTTGCAGACTCTAACAGGTTTTCTTCTAAAATTGTCCTGTATTTGGCTCCATTCATCTTCACATCAACTCTGACCAGCTTCTCTGTCCTTGCTGAAAAAAAGCATCCCCAGAACATAATGCTGCCACCACCATGTTTCACAGTGGGGATGGTGTGTTCAGGGTGATGTGCAGTGTTAGCTTTCTGCCACACATATCACACGATCGGAATTTCCGACAACAAATGTTCGATCAGAGCTTGTTGTCGGAAATTCTGACCGTGTGTATGCTCCATCGGACATTTTTTGTCGGAATTTCCGACAACAAAAATTTGAGAGCTGGTTCTCAAATTTTGAGACAACAAAATCCCTTGTCGGAAATTCCGAACTTGTGTACACAATTCCAATGCACAAAATTCCACGCATGCTCGGAATCAAGCAAAAGAGTCGCACTGGCCATTGAACTTCATTTTTCTTGGCTCGTCGTACGTGTTGTACGTCACCGCGTTCTTGACGTTCGGAATTTCCAACAACATTTGTGTGACCGTGTGTATGCAAGACAAGTTTGAGCCGACATCCGTCGGAAATAAATCCAGGATTTTGTTGTTGGAATGTCCGATCGTGTGTATGCGGCAATAGCGCTTTGCTTTTAGGCCAGAAAGTTCAATTTTGATCTCATCTGATCAGAACATCATCATCTTCCACATTTTCTGTGTCCCCCACATGGCTTCTAGCAAACTGCAAATGGGAACTCTGATGGCTTTCTTTCAACAATGGTTTTTTTCTTGACACTCTTCCATAAATGCCAGATTTGTGGAGTGAACGACTAATAGTTGTCCTGTGGACAAATTCTCCCACCTGAGCTGTGGATCTCTGCAGCTCCTCCAGAGTTACAATGGGCCTCTTGGCTGCTTCTCTGATTAATGCTCTCCTTGCCAAGCCTGTCAGTTTAGGTGGACGGCCATGTCTTGGTAGGTTTGCAGTTGTGCCAAACTCTTTCCATTTTTGCATAATGGATTGAACAGTTCTCCATGAGATGTTCAAAGCTTATATTTTTTTATAACCTAACCCTGCTTTAAACTTCTCCACAACTTCATCCCTGACCTGTCTGGTGTGTTCCTTGGCCTTCATATTACTGTTTGTTCACCAAGGTTCTCTAACAAACCTCTGAGGGCTTCGCAGAACAGTAGTATTTATACTGAGATTAAATTACACACAGGTGGGCTCTGATTACTAATTAGGTGACTTCTGAAGGCAATTGGTTCCACTAGATTTTAGTTAGGGGTATCAGAGTAAAGGGGGCTGAATACAAATGCACACCACACTTTTCACATATTTATTTGTAAAAAAAAAAAAAAGTTGAAAACCATTTATCATTTTCCTTCCACTTCACAATTATGTGCCACTTTGTGTTGGTCTATCACATAAAATCCCAATACGTTTTACGTTTTTGGTTGTAACATGACAACATGTTAGAATAAGGCTTATCCTCAAAGAAAGCAATACATGTACAATGTATTAAAGAATACAAATAAATACCTGTGTCACCCCATCCTGTAATATAACAATTTGATGCTGTTTTTTGTGGCCTTTCTCGCCTCATAGGTAAACAGGCTGGTAATACATGGCTGCTGAATGTCACACACTGGTCTGAAGCTCCATCTAGTCTTATTAAAGCAATATCATAATCGCTTCCATCTGGTCTATAGTCTTTGTGGATAATGATCTGCTGGATTCCCAAATCCTCTTCATACTCCTCTGGGACAAGTGTGTGATAGTCTCCTACTCTTATCACATAATTGCGCGTACTGTTTCCATATCTGAAAGGGAAACATGAAAGGACAATGATTACAGGATCTTACACAGAAGTAATGCCCAAGCTAAATGTTATCAGGTACGATTCTTATTAACAGGTATCCAATGTGATATATGGTGCTCAGGCTTTTTCTATTATAAAAATAGTGCTAAAGCCAATATATTTAAGTGCTCCACAGGTACTGTGTACACCCCCAACCTTTTTGGACATATCATGCTTCTATCATGTATGATGTCCAATGACAAGGGTGGGAGTGTACATGGAAGGTAACCTGTCGGGAACTTTAATATATCCAGTTGCTACTGGAGACTTCAGCACACTTATACACGCTTATTGCAATTGTTTTTTACCAAAAATATGTAGAAGAATACACATCGGCCTAAACTGAGGAAAAACATTAGTTTTTTTATATATTTTTGGGGTTATTTATTATAGCAAAAAGTAAAAAAAATATAGCTTTTTTTTTCAAAATTGTCGCTCTTTCTTTGTTTATAGTGCAAAAAATAAAAACTGCAGAGGTGATAAAATAAGACCAAAAGAAAGCTCAATTTGTGGGAAAAAAACAATGTCAATTTTGTTTGGGTGCAATTGTCAGTTAACCCCCCTGCCGGTATTCCCGAGTCTGGCTCGGGGTGAGATTTTAGTACCAAAAGCGGTAACCCCGAGCAAAACTCGGGATCGCTGGATCCTGGAAAACGTGACTTACCTTGTCTCCGGGATCCCGCGATGTTCTCCCGCTGTGTTCGGCAGCCGGATCTTCCGCCCAATGCACTGTGCGCCCTGGCTTCCGTTCCCTGTGAGCGTAGCGATGCAGGGGGTGGAACCGGCGGCAAATTCAAAAAGTATAAAACACAAGCACACTGACACATTGTAATCCTATTGAATTACATTACTAAATAAAATAAAATTGACCTTAGTTTGCCCCCCAGTGCTTTGTCCAGTGCCCCTACCTGCAGTTTTACTGTACTTTCTGTCTGGAAAGTGCAGAGCGACCATGGCATCAAAAAAGCGCGCTTCAACCTCAAAAGCGGCATATGACCTGTGGAAAATAGCGACAGCGAGACAGAATTGCTTGCAGAAGTGAGTAATATCGATTCATGGGGAAGTTCGTCATCAGGCACGGAAAGCGATTTCAACGATGATCCTGCGACTGTGCCCAGTGATGTGCAGACTTGGTGCTCGATTGACTGCGGTACAGAGCACGCATCGCCCCCAAGATTCCCGTTTACTGGAGCACCTGGTATCAAAGTGGAGGTTGAAGATGACAGCCCCTTGGGATACCTCCAACTCTTTTTGACTGATGAGATTATAGAAAGAATTGTTACAGAGACCAATCGGTACCAGGAGCAACAAGCTGCTATACCTCAGAGGTTTTCAAGGAGCAGAAAATGGGAACCAGTGACCAAAGAGGACATCTGGAAGTTTCTGGGCCTAATTATTCTCCAGGGAGTGGTGGGGAAACCCCTGCAGAAGTGGTACTGGACAACCAACAAAATACTAGCCACTCCTTTTTTTGGCACCATCATGTCGGAGTACAAATTTTCTCTCATAATGAAATATCTGCATTTTCAAAATAATGAAGAATTTGATGAGACTTCTCATCCAGCTCCAAAACTGAAAGAGATTTGGGATCTATATCAAATTATTCAAAAAAATTTCCAGCAGACCTATGTACCAGACAGAGACGTCAGTATCGACGAAAGTCTAATGGCCTACAAAGGAAGACTTAGCTGGATACAGTACATTGCATCTTAGAGAGCACGATTCGGCATAAAATCATTCATGCTCTGTGAAGCCAGCACTGGTTACATATTGAATTCGGTCCTTTACACCGGGAAAGGGACCAAATTCAACAAAATATTCAGTAATTATGCAATGGCAACCGCTTCTGTTCTTACTTTGATTGAGCCATTGCTGAATCAGGGGTACTGTGTAACCACAGATAATTTGTATACTTCTCCAGAACTCTATGAGTTCCTTCTACAACACAAGACGGATGTATACGGGACTGTTAGAGCTAACCGGCGTGACATGCCGCCAACCTTTGGCAATAAAAAGCTCAAGGCAGGAGAAACAGTTGCCTGGCAGAAAGGCAAAATGATGGCACTGAGATGGCGCGACAAAAAAGAAGTGTGCCTAATGAGTACCATTCACAACACCTCTACTGTCATGGTACATACAAAAGGTGGAAAAGACGTAATGAAACCTCAAGTCGTAATGGACTACAACAACACCATGGGAGGTGTTGACAGAGCTGACCAGGCCATGACTTTTTATCCTGCTATGAGAAAGCAACAAAAAAAATATTACAAAAAAATCTTCAGGCATCTTCTTGAACAGTGCCTGTGGAATGCTTTCATTCTTCTAAAAAAAAAAGAGTGACAGGCCTGTAGTTCATGCAGACTTCGTTTGGAAAGTTGCTGAACTTATATTTCTCAAGCACCAAACACCAACCACTGTAAATAGATCTGGATGTCATGCTGCTGGTGTTGTGAACCCGGAGCGCCTGACAGGTCGACACTTTATGGACCACATTCCACCAACGGAAAAGAAGGCAGCACCCACAAGGATGTGTTTGCTTTGCTGCTCTAAACGTGACGACACAGGAAGGAAAATCAGAAAAGAAACCCGGCTCCACTGTCCTGACTGTGACGTCGGACTTTGTGCTGTACCATGTTTTAAAATTTTCCATACCCGAGATGTTTACTAAAGCAATATGACTACTAATATTGCACTCTTGTTTGGCCAAAAAAAAATGTCAGTGTTTTTGATTATATTATTTACTAAAATGTATTGAATAAAACGTATTATTACTATTATATTATTATTTGTTATTATTTATAGTTATTTATTATATTATAATTTATGATTTTGTGTTTCAAACTTTATCATACCCGGGATGTCTACTAGACTCTTGTTTGGACAGATTTCAGTGAGTTATTCCTAAGAATTACAGGCCTACAATATAAAATGCCACATTTCCATGCAAAATAATTGTACCGCTTTTAGCACCTAAAATCTGAAATAATCATACCGCCAGGGAGGTTAAAGCGACGCAGTGCCATATCACAAAAAGTGCTCTGGTCAGGAAGGGGGTAAATTCTTCCGGGACTGAAGTGGTTATGGAAGAGAGCAGAAGTTTATTACTTAAAGAGGTATTAACTCTTACATATACCCAGTGGAATGACTAACCTCAGGTGATACACAGAGATAAAGTAAATCCTTCTGCATAAGTTGTACCGTTTTATCCGCAACACCCTCTCCTGTACAGTTTCTAAAATACACATTTTACACAGCATCTCTCAGCAGCAGAAAGCAGAGGGTGGGGATGTGATGTCAAGCACATTGCAGAGCTAGAGCACAGAGCTGAATGTAATTTGAGAGCTCATTGAAGGAAAGTGGGTCACACTCCCCCCTTCACAGACTCAGAGAAACATAGGCATGAGGTCACTTGTGTGCTGGAGGAGGGGCGGGCAGTCTCCTTGAAGGCTGCTGTGTCAGTTTAGAAACTTTTCAATGAGTCATACAGATAGCAGAAAGAGGAGAGACCTGAGAGGAACCACACCTGGTGCTTTAGATTCAGGCTAGTACACACTATAGTGGGATGTGCTTTTTTAGTTTTTCATGTCAGAGGTTTAAAACCACTTTAAAGTTTCCAAACTAATCTACACTCACCTCTTTTGTTAGGGATTTAGTATTTACTAAAAATGATGAATAAATTCCCTCAATATCAAAACACACCAGTTCCTCTCACCTTTTATCGCTTGCCGACCAGCGCACAATGATGTATATCGGCACAATGGCAAGGCTGCGAAAATGGGCGCACCTGTATGTCCCTTTTAAAATGCGGCATTGTGGGCGCGCATGCACCCGCTGCATACTCCGTGAGCGTGCCCGCGGGTCCCGCAGTTTCGATGTCCGCCGGGGGCCCGCGATCGTGACATGGAGCGGCAGAAAGGTATTTCCCTGTTCTGCCTAGCAACATGACAGGGATGCACTCATTTGCTGTAAACATGATGCTGTCATGTTGTCATGTTGTAGTGAGCCCACCCCCCACAGTTAGAATCACTCCCTAGGACACACTTATCCCCTTGATCGCCCCCTAGTGTTTAACCCCTTCCCTGCCAGTGTCATTTACACAGTAATCAGTAGGGGTGCAACGGATCAAAAATCTCACGGATCGGATCGATCCTCGGATCAGAGTCACGGATCGTATCATTTTCGGATCAGCAAAAAAAAAACAAAAAAACACACAAATCTTGTTACACCCACCGGAGTTTTAGATTTAAAATCTATTTTCAACACAAAACTGAGCTTATATGCATAAATACAATATTTGTGCATATAAGCTCAGTTTTGTGTTGAAAATGGCTTTTAAATCTAAAACTCCGGTGGGTGTAACAAGATGTCCGCTTGCCCCCTTCTCACTCTATCATTATTGTACTGTGCAGGAGTGTGGGGTGTAGCAAGATGGCGGCGACGAAACGTCACTTCCTGTCGAGACAGCGGCCACTTCTGGGTGTACCAAGATGGCCGACGCTCCGGAGCTAGGCCGAAGCCGCGGCCTTTCCTATGGCTGAGGCCAAAAAGTGCTCCGCGGATCGCGGGTGTGCTGATCCGCGGAGGGTGATCCGTATGGATCACGGATCGGCAATGATCCGTTGCACCCCTAGTAATCAGTGCATTTTTATAGCACTGATCGCTATATAAATGACAATGCTCCCAAAATAGTGTCAAAAGTGTCCGATGTGTCCATCATTATGTCACAGTCATGATAAAAATCGCAGATCACCACCATTACTAATTAAAAAAAATTAATAATAAAAATGCCATAAATCTATCCCCTATTTTGTAGACGCTATAACTTTTGCGCAAACAATCAGTATACGCTTATTGCGATTTTTTTTTACTAAAAATATGTAGAAGAATACATTTCGTCCTAAACTGAGGAAAAAATATGTTTTTTTTAAATATTTTTGGGGGATATTTATTATAGCAAAAAGTAAAAATTATTGCTTTTTTTCAAAATTGTTGCTCCTTTTTTGTTTAAAGCGCAAAAAATAAAAACCGCAGAGATGATCAAATATCACCAAAAGAAAGCTGTATTTGTGGGAAAAAAAAGACGTCAATTTTGTTTTGGTGTAACATCGCACGGCCGCGCAATTGTCAGTTAAAGCGATGCAGTGCCGAATCGCAAAAAGTGCTCTGGTCAGGAAGGGGGAAAATCTTCCGGGGCTGAAGCGGTTAAAGTTTCCAAACTAATCTACACTCACCTCTTTTGTTAGGGAGTTACTATTTACTAAAAATGATGAATAAATTCCCTCAATATCAAAACACACCAGTTCCTCTCACCGTTTAAAGTGTTACTAAACCCATAACAGTAAAATCAGTCTTTATATGCAGTAAAGCATGCTTGTTATAGATACTGTGGAACCTTAAGGGTTAATCCTCTGCATTGCGTAAAAAGGCTGCTTGATCCAGTCTTCTCTAACCTGCCCCTTCTTCCACTGTCCCCAATCTATCTGCTGACAGAACAGAGTCTTGGGGCAAGCTGCACGTGCTCAGTTTGGTGTGTATTGCTAGAGAGTTTTTGTTTTTTTCTTGGGAGTGTGCATGTGATCAGCACAGGGCCAATCAGCACTGTCCAGACAGAGTTTCAGAGGTCCTGCAGCCTCATAGGACAGTCAAGGGAGGGGAAAAAAACGCATTTTTCTTCGTTTCTGTGATAAAATTTTGCAAATTATTAATTTTTCTTCATAAATTTTGGCCACAATTTATAATGCTACATATCTTTGGTAAAAATAACCAAAATTAGTGTATATTATTTGGTCTTTGTGAAAGTTAGAGAATCTACAAACTATGGTGCAAATCATAAAAAAATGATCACACCTGATGTACTGGTGGCCTATCTCATTTCTTTCGACCCGAATAAAGTCAGGACAGTACAAATACCCCCCAAATGACCCCTTTTTTGAAAGTAGACAATCCAAGGTATTTAGTAAGATGCATGGTGAGGTTTTTGATGTTGTCATTTTTCCCCACAATTCTTTGCAAAATGAAGATTCCCCCCCCCCCCACACAAAATTGTCATGGTAATAAGTTATTTCTCTCACATGGCATGTGTATACCACAAATAACACCCCAAAATACATTCTGCTACTCCTCCTGAGTATTACGATACCACATGTGTGGGACTTTTTCACAGCCTGGCCACATAGAGAGGCCCAACATGCAGGGAGCGCCATCAGGTGTTCTAGGGACATAAATTACACATCTAACTTGTTGATTACCTATTACACTTTTGAAGGCCCTGGAGCACCAGGACAATGACATGTGACACTGATGTGGCACTGATGACAGATGGCACTGATTCGTGGCACTGATGACAGATGGTACTAATACGTGGCACTGAAAACAGATGGCACTAATACGTGGCACTGACAGATGGCACTAATACGTGGCACTGATGACACGTGACACTGATGACAAATGGCACTAATATGTGGCACTGATGACAGATAGCACTAATATGTGGCAATGATGACACGTGGCACTGATGACAGATGGCACTAATACGTGGCACTGATGACAGATGGCACTAATACGTGGCAGTGATGACAAATGGCACTGATACGTGGCACTGATGACACTGATGACAGATGGCACTGATACGTGGCACTGATGACTCGTGACACTGATGACAGATGGCACATGACACTGACAGGTGGCACTGATGACAGATGGCACTATGTGGCACTTATACATGGCACTGGGGACAGATGTCAGTGGGGACAGATGGCAGTGGGGACAGATGGCAGGGACATGACAGCAGGGACAGATGGCAGGGACATGACAGCAGGGACAGATGGCAGGGACGTGACAGCAGGGACATGATGACAGGGACATGATGACAGGGACAAATGGCAGGGACAGATGGCAGTGGGAACACTTTTTTTTTTGTTTTTTGTTTTTTTTTTTTCTTCACTTTTTCACCTTAATGCATGCAGGAAGTAGCTACCAGTGCCACCGGGAGACCCCAGAAGAGGAGGACCGGGGCCACTCTGTGCAAAACAAACTGCACAGTGCAGGCAAGTATGACATGTTTGTTTTTTTTTAAAAAAAAAACGAGGGTGTACAACCGCTTTAAGCTATTGATACTGACTAACAATCTTCCAAAATCCGAATTTCAAATAGAATGAATTTGAATCTCCTCATAGAGTTTGTGCTGTGCGGGGGCTTGGTGTTGGGGTCCTTACCTTGACACAAATCCAGTCCATGAACAGGGTGGGGAGGAGTTCATGGACCAAGAATTGGTTGCTCCAGCTTGACCAGTTCTGTCACATAATAATAAAAAGTATCTATTACACTTTTGAAGGCCCTGGAGCACCAGGACAATGATATGTGACACTGATGTGGCACTGATGACAGATGGCACTGATTCGTGGCACTGATGACAGATGGTACTAATACGTGGCACTGAAAACAGATGGCACTAATACGTGGCACTGACATATGGCACTAATACGTGGCACTGATGACACGTGACACTGATGACAAATGGCACTAATATGTGGCACTGATGACAGATGGCACTGATGACAGATAGCACTAATATGTGGCACTGATGACACGTGGCACTGATGACAGATGGCACTAATACGTGGCACTGATGACAGATGGCACTAATACGTGGCACTGATGACAGATGGCACTGATACGTGGCACTGATGACACTGATGACACATGACACTGATGACAGATGGCACGTGACACTGACAGGTGGCACTGATGACAGATGGCAGTGGGGACAGATGGCAGGGACATGACAGCAGGGACAGATGGCAGGGACATGACAACAGGGACAGATGGCAGGGACATGACAGCAGGGACATGACAGCAGGGACAGATGGCAGGGACATGATGACAGGGACATGATGACAGGGACAGATGGCAGGGACAGATGGCAGTGGGAACACTTTTTTTTTGTTTTTTGTTTTTTTTTCTTCACTTACCGCCGCAGTGGTTCGCTCTCCCTCCTCACACGCTGTCTCTGTGTGAGGAGGGAGAGCCGCAGAACACCGGCGATGAGAGATGATTTCAGCGCGCTGAAAACGGCCGCTAGGATTGGCCGTTTTCAGCGATCTGTGACTGGCTGTGTCCAAGGGACACGGCCAGCACAGAACTTCCCCGATGCGCGCCCGCGGGAGCGCGCAACGCGGAAGTAAACAGGAGGCTGTCCAGGGATGGCCTCCCGGCAATTAGCGTCCGCGCTGTAGCTGTCTTTCGGCTATGGCACGGACGCCTAGTGGTTAAATTTGTTACATTCGTTTTTGGAATTCGTTTAGTTAATTTCGTATTAGATTTAGAAAAATTCAACTGCATTCGTAAAAAATGTAAAAAAATTTATCGAATCGGTATTTGAATCCAAAAAGGCATTAGAATTTTTTTTTTTTTTTTTGTTTAAATGCAACTGTTGCATTAAAGGGGTTGTAAACCCTCGTGTTTTTTCACCTTAATGCATGCAGGAAGTAGCTACCAGTGCGGCCGGGAGACCCCAGAAGAGGAGGACCGGGGCCACTCTGTGCAAAACGAACTGCACAGTGCAGGCAAGTATGACATGTTTTGTTATTTTAAAAAAAAAAACGAGGGTGTACAACCGCTTTAAGCTATTGATACTGACTAACCATCTTCCAAAATCCGAATTTCAAATAGAATGAATTTGAATTTGAATAGAAAAAATTAGAATAAAATAGAAAATAATAGAAAAGAATAGAATAGAAAATAGGAGAATAGAATAGAAAAGAATAGCATCGAAAAACAATAAAATAGAAAGAATATAATATATAACCATCTTCCGAAGTTCAAATTCATGTACAAGAGAATAGAATAGAATATAAAATAATAGAATATAAAATAATAGAATAAAATAGAATAGAAAAACAATAGAAAAGAATAGAATAAAACAGAATATATAACCATCTTCTGAAATTCAAAATCGACTAGAAAAGATTAGAATAGACTAGAAAAGAATAGAATAGAAAATAATAGAAAATAAGAGAATAAAAGAGAAAAGGTTAGAATAGAAGATCAATAGAATGGCATAAAAAAGAAAGAATATAATGGATATATTTTTTCTATTTTGTGCTATTCTATATTGTTTGTATATTCTATTCTATATTCTATTCTATTATTTTCTATTCTAATATTTTCTATTCAAATTCATTCTATTCAAAATTTGAATTTCTGAAGATGGTTATATTCTTTAAATTCTATTCTATTCTATTATTTTCTATTATTTTGGATTCCATTGTTTTGGATTCCATTCTAATCTATTCTATTCAAATTCAAATTTATTCTATTGGAAAATCGAATTTTAGAAGACGGTCATATATTATTCTACTCTATTGCTTTTCTATTCTCTTCTTTTCTATTCTATTCTTTTCTTTTGTTTTCTAATCTTTTCTTTTCTATTCTATTCTAATCTTTTCAAATTCATTCTATTCAAAATTCAAATTTCTGAAGATGGTTAGGTTATATTCTTTCTATTTTATTTTATTCTTGTCTATCCTATTCTATTATTTTCTATTCTCTTATTTTCTATTCTACTCTTTTCTATCATTTTGGTACACTGTGGCAGATGTTGGTGGGGCACTGGTGGTACACTGTGACAGATGTTGATGGCGCACTGGTACACAGTGAAAGATGTTGATGGGGCACTGGTGCACTGTGACAGATGTGCATGGGGCACTAGTGGCACCCTGTGGCAGATGTTGATGGGGCACTGGTACACTGTGACAGATGTTAATGGGGCACTGGTATACTGTGACAGATGTTGATGGGACACTGCTACACTGTGACAGATGTTGATGGGGGCACTGGTACCCTGTGGCAGATGTTTATAGGGTACTGGTACACTGTGAAAAATGTAGATGGGGCACTGGTATACTACGACAGATGTTGATGGGGCAATGGTACCCTGTGACAGATGTTGATGTAGCATAACTGTTTCTTATTATATTCTATTGCTTTTCTATTCTATTCTTTTGAATTATTTTCTATTCTATTGTTTTCTATTATATTCTAATCTTTTCTATTCAAATTCATTCTATTTGAAATTCGAATTTCTGAAGATGGTTATATTCTTTATATTTTATTCTATTCTATTGTTTTTCTATTCTTTTATTTTCTATTACTTTAACTTAGATTTCGATTCAAATTTATTTTCAAATTCGATTCAAATTTGTTTTCGAATTCAAACTGAATTTTGTCTGAATTTCAGTGTGTTATTTCGGATTCATTTATATGTGTTACTATTGTGATTCGGCTATTCGGATAAATCCAAATTTCCAAATAATGAACAATTTGTCCAAATTTTGATTCGGAACGAAACGGGCCGTATATGTCTAGTCAACACACTGCATGTCCACTCTTTTTTAATAACCAATCAAAGGTGCACTGAAGCCCAAGGTAACCAGTCAGAAAGCTGCTTTAATTTTCCTGGCCACACTGAGGTGCTGAAAAGTGATTTATTACCAACTGCCTCACCATGTGGCACATCACAGTCTCATCTCTGAGCTAGGTGCAAATCATTGTTCTATATCATCTATCATCAGTATCCAGCTTAAACATAATATACATATATATATATATATATATATATATATATATATATATATATATATATATATATATATATATATATATATCTATATATACATATAGATATATATATATATATATATATATATATATATATATATATATATATATATATACATATCTCTCTCTCTCTCTCTCTGTATATATATATATATATATATATATATATATATATATATATATATATATATATATATATATGTGTGTGTTTATAATTTGTTTTTCTAAAAATACATTTATTTAAAGTGCGGTCACCTTACGAAATGTCATGAGGTTACAGACTGATTATATGGAAGTCATCTATAATGCTCATACAAGTAATCTAGTAGACACAATTTAGGACAGAGCCTGGATGGTACTTTGCAATATGTTCACTGTCACTCTTTTCAGGGAAGTGATCACTGTTATGGAATGCTAACCATTTCCTGTCATTAAAGGAGATCTTGCTACCAACTAATACCATACCAGCGTCCTTAACTGATGTAGGAGGTTTCAAGTGTTCTGGCAGCACTTGTCATTTTACATGCCACTGAAAATAAATAACCTGATGTAAAGGATTGTCTTCAGCCTGTAAACTGTATTATTCAATAAAAAACAAATTATTTATTTTTTAAAATATCTATTTGAAAAAAAAAATAAATAAATAAAAATTGAATATATATTTTCTGAATTCTGTCGACCCTACAACCCCCTATCCATCACACAGCACACAATAGAAAAAAACAATGGTATTCATCTATGGTCCCTGAGTTACAGACATTTTTCTAGATATTTGGCTTGCTCAGAAAGGCTAAAAAAGGACATATTATCATAGGTTTTTTTATTTGTTACCATTTAAAGGATGGCCTTTCTAAAAAAATTCACTTTCTGTGTATTTTTCACAAAGCATTGAATTTTTTACTCTGTAGGATTTGTTAAAAAAAAAGCAGTATTAGCCGCTTACAGACCAGAAGATTTGGCTGCTTAATGACCAGGCCATTCTTGTGATACGGCACTGCGTCACTTTAACTGATAATTGCGATGTTGCACCCAAAAAAAAATTGACGTCCTTTTTTTCCCACAAATAGAACTTTCTTTTGGTGGTATTTGATCACCTCTGTGTTTTTTTTTTTTGCGCTATAAACAGAAAAAGAGCGACAATTTAGAAAAAAAAAAACAATTTTTTTTTTACTTTTTGCTATAATAAATATGCCGGAAATTTTTTTTTTTAAAAACTAATTTCTTCATCAGTTTAGGCCAATATATATTCTTCTACATATTTTTGGTAAAAAAATCGCAATAAGCGTATATTGATTGGTTTGCGCAAAAGTTATAGCATTTACAAACTATGGGAAAGATTTTAATCGTGACGGCCTCCGATCGGGGCGAGGGTCCCAAAATCGGGATTGTCCCAGGAAAATTGGGACTGTTGGCAAGTATGCAATTGCTTTAACTAGAATTCTTTGTTGGAGACATCATACCACCCAAAAGATCTGGGTGATATTAGAAAAGACATTGGCAGGTCGTGACTTAGCCCAAGTTCCATGGGTCCCGTACCCATATAGAGGGCTGTCCAAAACTGCCTCTTTTCTTACTACCCACACCTTGAAGCTCTGGGACTCAGTTAACAAACAAGAATCTCTAGCTCAAAAAATCTCTCCACTATTACCATTAGGGGGATTCTGCCGGTTTCCACCAGGGGAGTCATTACTTTTTTTAAATCTTGGGCTATTAATGGAGACACTACCTGTCCTCAGCTTATGCGGAACAGCAGATTACGCCTGCTGAGGGACCTTAGAGAGGAATATGGTGAGTTTCCAATGGATACCTGGAGGTATCAGCAATTACAGCATTTTTGTACTGTCCACCTAAAGGAGATTGGTAGGGCGGAAGCTCTCTTTGATTTCGAATCTCTTTGGTATAAACAGCTAGGGAATGGTGGCTTGCTCTCTATTTCACATGGAATGTTGAACAGACATAGTGTCACCACAGGCCTTAGATTTTTTGGGGAGTTTGAATCAGAGTAAGGCACAGGAAACAAATTATAAACTTTTGTCCAGGTGGTACAGGGTTCTGAAGATGCTGGCCATCGCATACCCCTCAGTTTCGGATAGATGCTGGCGGGGCTGCAGGCAACAAGGCTCCCATATTCACATCTGGTGGGAATGTCCTAGGATTAGGCCATTCTGGGCAGCGCTTAGGAAAGCAATCTCACAAATAATAATGGCCTTGATCAGGGACGACCCGGTGCTATTCCTCTTTCATGGTACCCTAAGTTCCCTCAGGGCATATAAAAAGAGTGTAGTTTCACATTTGTTGGATGCAGCTAAAGGGCTAATCCTGGTCTATTGGAAAAAGCAGCAAGTACCTACGATAGAACAATGGGCGAGACAGGTTAACAAAATTATGGAAGATGAGAATTGGGTTCTTACTAATAGTAATTGACTGGAAGAGTTCCACGCTAAATGGGAACCACGAGTTAATTACAGCACAGTGAACAGGAGTACATAGTTTCCTTTCCCATGAAGGGAGAGGACATTAAATCCCCCCCTTCTCCCTTTTTTCTTTTTTTTTCTCTTTTCTTCATGTTTGTTGGTTATATGTTTGTTATTGTTTGTTACTGATTGTAATAAGAAAAATGAATAAATAAAGATTATAGAAAAAAATGTGTGTTCCCTGGGTGTGTTCTAACTGTATGAGGATAGGACTGACTGGGAGAGGAGACCTATCCTTTGTTCCTACTTAGTAGGAACAAAGGATAGGTCTCTTCTCCCCTGACAGAACAGGGATTTGTGTGTTTACACACACAATATCCCTGTTCTAGCTCTGGTTCCCACAATCGCTGGTGGCCAGCGGCGACTGCACCCGCTGGCCACACGCATCAGGTCCCCTGCCTCCAGCGGCTCTTAAAGGGGAAGACGTACCCATACGGGGTTGCACGGGAACATGCCACTTTGCCGACGTATATCAGCGCGAGCCAGTCAGGAAGTGGTTAAACCCAAAAGCCAACAATTAATATAATGTTTTCTTTTATAGGCTTCCTTCCATTAAATTCCTCCTGTTGATCCTGTCATTAAGCTTGCTTTTTTTTTTTACAGAACAAGCTATCCTGCAGATAAGGTTGAGACAAACCATTTACCACAGGGGTGCTTACAATGATTTGCTTTTGTAAAACCTTTATCCCAAAAAGAAAAAAAAAATTTTTGTCCTTTTTGATTAAAGGTGTTACTTGTCATTGTGTTCGTGTTCGCTCGTTACTGATTTTCAGGTCGCTCTTCACAGGCCTTGCTGTTCTTCAGTGCATTCTGTTACTTCGTCCTGAGCAGCCGACCATTTTCTAACCATGTTGCGTATATGTACTCCTCATAGAGTTTGTGCTGTGCGGGGGCTTGGTGTTGGGGTCCTTACCTTGACACAAATCCAGTCCATGAACAGGGTGGGGAGGAGTTCATGGACCAAGAATTGGTTGCTCCAGCTTGACCAGTTCTGTCACATAATAATAAAAAGTATGCAGCGATCCTTACGCCTAAAATGTGCGAATATAAATAAACAATATGTGAAAGATATATCAAAGTGCAACGATAAATACCAAAATAATAATCACAGAGTCCAAGCAAAAATGAAAAAAGCTCATATAAAGTGCAGTGCGACTCCACCAAAACACATAAAAATGTACAAAAATTCATAAGAGTCCATGACTCGCAAATGAATGTGATAGATATAAATGAATGAATATATAAATAAAAACTCAATCGTGCATAAATATCATATATATCATAAATAATTAAATACTAATCATCACTATAATACAAATAAAATCATACAAGGTGAAGTGTGATTCACTAAAATAAACAATGTGCAAACAAATTCATATACATCCGTGACTCACAAATAAGTGTAATAAATGTCCAAGTAGTTAATAATAAGTGAAAAGTGTAGTCCCAACGTCATGCAATGTAGCTCCTAATAACAACAAGGACAGATCTTCTGACCATATAGGAAAGTGCAAGTGCAGTGGACAGTTACTGTGGCGAGAAGTGACCAAAGTGGATGTGCGCTTCCAATCAGGCTCCGGGGTGCAACACCTGTTTACCCCAGCCTCTCACCTGTAGCAGCGGCCCCCAATGGGCCAAGTCGAGCGTCAACCAACAAGTGGTACAGATCTCCACAGGGAAAGCAGCTTCCGGTGTTGGTCACAGCTTTTGGGGACATACGATATCCAACCAGCAATTGTACTGCCCCACGTTCAATACGTATAAGCAGACGGGTAGTAAAAGAGAAGAGATGGCTCCATAGTGTAGTAGTTAAAATGTATTAATACAGAACACCAGTAGTAACTTACATATAAGATTCAATAACAGCAGCAGTGAAATCGAAAGCTTACGGGTTCGGCCGTACCCGGAAGCTTTCGATTTCACTGCTGCTGTTATTGCTGATATATGATATTTATGCACGATTGAGTTTTTATTTATATATTCATTCATTAATATCTATCACATTCATTCATGCGAGTCATGGACTCTTATGAATTTTTGCACATTTTTATGTGTTTTGGTGGAGTCGCACTGCACTTTATATGAGTTTTTTTCATTTTTGTTTGGATTCTGTGATTATTATTTTGGTATTTATCGTTGCACTTTTATATATATTTCACATATTGTTTATTTATATTCGCACATTTTAGACGTAAGGAGCGCCGCATACTTTTTATTATTATTTTTTGTTTGGTTCATGTGAGGATACTGTTTTATGCTGGCAGCTCTTTTTTAGCCTGGTAGTTATTGTTGGTTTGCGCATTAGTTTATTCACTTTCAGTTCTGTCACATGCTTTTGCTCCGTGAGATCCGTGAGAATAATCCTGATGATTTCAGGAACTTTCTCAGGATGACGGACCCCGTATTTCACCGTTTGTTGGCTTTGCTGACCCCTTATATCAGCAGGCACCTGCATGAGGCAAGCCATCACTCCAGAGCAGAGGCTAGTCGCCACCCTGCGGTACTTGGCGACGGGGAGAAGCCTGCAGGACCTCAAGTTCTCGACAGGCATCTCCCCCCAGGCTCTGGGGATCATTATCCCAGAGACCTGTTCTGCCATCATTCAGGTCGTGCAGAAGGAGTATATGAAGGTAAGATTTTTATCCTTTAACATCACATTTTATTGTATTTAATGATTGATAATATATTTTATTTCTTTCCTCATTCCCTAATTACCATGATTGTAATATGCTGTGAATGTCCCCTTTGTCCTCATGCATGCTGGATTTTTTTGTAATTTTTTTTTGTCCTTCATACATATTTGCCTTCACTAACCTCCCCAGCATGCTCTCCTGGCCCTATATTCACCTCATGTAGTCACTTAACAATGTATTTTGTCAGCTCCATAGTAGTGCTTTACCCTAAACACCCCTTAAAATGTGTAAAATTGTGATTTGCGCTTTAAATTCAGGCAGAGTGCCAGAGGTTTTTTTTTGTGTCCCAAAATCATTTGGAACCCTCCCTCCCCCCAACTGCTAACTCAGCTGATACCAATCCTCTATATGCTGACTTTGCCAAACCCATACACACTATACCCACCTCTTTTGTGGTCAGATTTATGGATGAATTTCCCGAAGCATGTAGTGCAAGGGCCTACCTGAATACTTTCAAATGGTACTGTTTAAAGTTTTTGTATCCTATTATTATCTTGATAGGTAATATCACAATGTAAAAATGTGCTAAAATGTCTACAGTGTGTATTTATCTCTTTGTATTATGACACTTCTTACCTGTCCAGTGGGCTGCCAATAGTGTAAAGTAAGGAGGGGCTGGCCAAAGTAATACACATTATTTAGGCATTCATCTCTCAATGAAGTGGAGAGGGTTACCTGTCCAAAACATCCCCCCCCATAAAATTTTACAAACGGCCCATGAGAGGGGGGGGGTGTGATAGGTGGACCTTATACCTTTGTCCTGAAATACTCCCTAAAATAAATGTTAGACTGATGTTGGCCAAGAATGTTTGTGTCTAATCTGCTTTCCATGTTTATGTGCAAAATGATTAATTTATTTTTCTTGTTTGACTGCACAGTTTCCTTCCAACCCACAAGAATGGCAGACTGTGGCTTCCCACTTTGCCCAGCGGTTGGACTTTCCTAACTGCGGAGGGGCAATTGATGGGAAACACGTCCACATCGTCCCACCACCCAACTCGGGTCATACTATTATAATTATAAGGGGTTCAATAGTATTGTGATGTTGGCGGTGGTGTCGGCTACTTATGAGTTCCTGTATGTGGACGTGGGGAAGAATGGCCGGATGTCAGATGGTGGAGTCATAACCCAGACGGAGTTCTACAGGCGTCTCCAGAATGGCAGCTTGGACTTGCCACCTCCAGAAGACAATGTGGAAGGACTCCCATTCCTCTTCGTTGCGGATGAAGCATTTGCGCTGGGGGACCATCTTATGCGGCCATTCCCGATGAGGACGCTCACCCCGGACTAGAGGGTTTTTAATTACCGGCTGGCCAGAGCCAGAAGAGTGGTGGAGAACACGTTTGGAATCATGGCCAGCCGGTTCCGCCTATTTCTTACACCCATACACATGGCGGAGTATAAACTGAATCACATCATCCTGGCGTGCTTTGTTCTCCACAACTTTTTAAAGAGAAATTCTGCCAACTATGCTGCCTCAGTTGGGCCTGAGGCCAGAATTCATGTAAATGAACCAAACCTGACGGCGATGGAAGCTGGCCTTCCTGGCTTGCCCCCCCTGAGTGCCCGCGAGGTCCGTCTAAGATACCTTGAATACTTTGCGGGTAGGGGGGCCATCAGGGGGGCCATCAATATGCCAGACAATGTCTGAGACATTTTTTAAATAAAAAACTAATTTTAACTACTAAAATATTTGCTGACATTTACTGCTTGTGTTTCTTTTAGCTGACCCTGACTGAAATGTGGGTAGTCCTGAAAATGGCGTGATTGTGTAACATTAGAAAGCACTGTTGGGTGTTATTTACTAAAGGAAAATACACTTTGCACTACAAGTGCACTTGAGACTGCACTGAAACTGCACTTGTAGTGCAAAGTGGATTTGCCCTTAGGAAATAACCACCATTGTCACAGAAAACACCAATTTTAACACAACAAAAGTTTTGGAGCATTGAAACAATAATCCACACATTTTTGATTATCAATCTTTTTTAATACCAGCACAATCACATGTGCATTTGGAAAAGGTTTTTAAAACAAAACAACATGTTTGTTGTATAACAATTTTTTGGGTCACATTAATAAAAGTAAAAATGTCCATTTAAGGTAAAACAGGCATGTTTAAAACCAACAAGAAATACACAAATTTGGAACTTACAAAGTTCAACTTTGTTAGAAATTGAAGACAATATCAGACATGAGTATTTATAAACCGTGTTTGATATTGCGTTCAGATGGGGTGAAGTCACCCCTGGAAAAGCCAAATTTTGAAGATGCACACAAATTGTCAAATGTCAACATGTGCTAGCTGCCATCACGGGGGATCAAGGGACATGTTTTGGGGGTGCAACCCCTTCCTCTCAGCTACTTTATTATTGAGGAAGGGGTTGCACCCCCAAAACGCCTACATTGATCTCCCGTGATGGCAGATAGCACATGTTGACACACTGTGTGCATCTTCAAAAATTGGCTTTTCTCGAATATGTCCAAAAATCTGAAAAAATTTTTGATTACAAAAAACAAAAAAAATTAAGGGATTTGGAGGTGTTTTAAACTCTCCCTAAGACATCAATGATGTTCTTCATTTTTTTTTAATTTTTTTTTCGCCACTTCAGCTAACTTAATCCAGAGACAGCTTTCAGGTTAGTACTCATATTTGTCTCTAACTTAGTTACATCATTGTGGCTTTTCAGATTCCTTTTCTCTTTCCTCTTTTTTTCCCTTTTTTCCTTCTTTGTATTCCAAGCTTAAATAGTCATATTATTGCCAAATTATAACACATAGAACACATATCTGATACATCTAGCCCAGCTGGCCACAATCCTCTTGTTACTATTATACGTGGCTATAAGATATTGCTTTTCTATCTAATATACCCTTTCCCCCCGCCCCCCAGTAACCCGCCATTATTAAGCTCACCTAATTTCAGGGCACACCCAAGATCTAGCTGCAGTTCTGTACATTGTTCCCTCGTGGCTTTAAGACTCTAAGCTACGCCCGATTCAACATCTCTCCCTTGTTAGGAAGACGAGTGCTCTCGACTCTAAAGCAGCACTGTTAGAGGACATGGCATTGCTTGAACCCACAGGTTCCATAGTCTCTCAAACCTGTTATAGTTACCTAATCTAGTATAGAATGTCCTTTCATTCCACACTGTAGAGTTGACAGTTCCAACCCAAACTTCCGGGGTCGGAGGTGTTCTTGATTGCCAGGATTGTGCTATTAGTTTTCTAGCTTGAAACAGACATTTTGCTACCACTACAGCTGTGCTCCAATCGCTCGGCCCGGTATTAACATGTCCCAGCATGCAAGTCTTAGGGTCAAACTCTAAGTTGGTACTAAATATGGTATTTATTTTCTTTAAAATCTCGGACCAGTACCTAACTAGTTTTGGGCACCTCCAGACCATGTGGATTAAATCGCCAGATCCTCTACATCTAGGGCACTCATCGTTGGTTCTACGACCAAACATAAACAGCTTTTTTGGTATATAGTAAGTTCTGTGCAGCAACATCAGGTGGGAAGCTTTTTGTGCTGGGGAAACCGACACTTCTGATCCTAGCTCCAAAATCCTTTTCCACTGCTCGTCCGTTATCTCCCCCACATCAGCCGCCCATCTGTCCCTACCCACAAGGAGACCTACCTGTGTATTTCTTCTCTTTGTTAGTTGGTTATATGCCTCTGTGATTAAGCCCTTGGTGGACTCTGATTTAATTATTGTTTGTAATAGTGGCATCCTACACCAATTGGGGGGTTGTCTGTTAAACTGCTTGCTCAGGGCGTGCCTAATCTGTAGATAACTATAGAAAACTTGACTTGGTAACCCGTACTCCTGCCTCAAATCCTCAAATGATTTCAGGGTAGCCCCCTCGTATAATTGTACCAGCCGGTTTATCCCACAATTTTCCCACATCCTATTTCTTTCAACAGATAGCAATTCATGCAAGTGCTTATTATTCCAAATGTTCTTCATTTTGGTTTTAACATCATTGATGTTTTTCTGGATGTTTTCCAAGTCCCTATTACACCCCATGATCTTCCCGATCAGGATCTGGGCACTCACACTGGTGAAATGTCCTTCATCCACAACATCACCATCACCTAAAAATATATAAAAACAAGAACACACCATGTATTATAAATCTGCCGGCATCCATCTCTTACCTGAGCCTGTGGTCGCAGACACTCACCGGTTGTGGTGACTATTTCCACCATGTCTCCCTCCTCCTCCTCCTGTTGACTTTGAGGGATTTCCCCTTCTTCCTGAGGTGGGGGGTCTCTGGTCTCCTCGAATGAGTGGTGTCCTCCGAGTCTTTTCTCCCCTATGTCAAAAAAAATAGGTATACTAACACACAAATATTTGATGACAGAAATAGGAATATGAAACATTGCCTGGAAGTGGGGTACAATTGTCAGTTTTGGCAGAGTTCCAAGATGAAGAATTATTTTTGTCACTTTGTCAAGCTTGAATACTTACCTGTTTTGTACAAGCTTCACAGGTGGAGTCATCCCTATAGTATACACTGGAGCACCTGTGTGGGGCCCCTAATAAAAAGGGTGTTCTGGTGTCCCACACTAGTGCTCCAGCGTCCAGATGTGTAAACAGCTGCTGATTGTCCTCTCCTTACATAGAATCTAGTTTGCATTTCATTCTAGTTAACAACCCATCTAGACAACAAAATTATTTGAAGAGAAGTAGGCTAGCAAAAATGTATTCAAATGCATATGTCCAAAACATGGTGTTTTCTATGCCGAACGAACAATGTTTCATACGAACGAATAATGTGCCCATGAACATGAAAGTTGCCATTTTAAACTGCACAACAATAAAGAAAAGCATATGGAGCAGCACGAACGTTAGAAAAATAAAGAATAGGAACACAGCACAACTACTTACTTTTTTGCAGCACTCTCCTGATCCTTCTGTACTGCTCATGCTCCTTAATTTGAGGTCCAACCACCGCTTCCTGAGTTGATCTTTCGATCGACGTACCCCAAAATTCTTCTGCAGACTCTTGACAACTTTCGCCATGATCTTGGCCTTTCTCACATTGGGGTTGGGGTAAGGTCCATACTTCCCATCATAGTCAGCCCTCTTCAGTATGTCGACCATCTCCAACATCTCCACAAAGGACATATTTGAGGCCTTAAATCGTCTCCTCCGGGATTGGGACGTTTCTGGGTCCGGGCTTTCCTCCTCCTCCTCGTTGGTGTAATTAGCACACACCTGCTGTGTTTCCGCCATGTGCTCTTCCCCCACTGCGCCGAACGATAAGGGGTGGGGAATAGACTAGAAAGAACGTCAGGGGCGGGCGGAGTTTCACACATGCGCAGTGTATATAAAACGTAACACGCGTGCGTAGTACGTACGATCTGTGAGCGGAGGAAGGAGTATCGGAGGCGCCGATCGTGATAACGAAGGTAAGATTTAACATTGGGCCTATACTGCTTCTAGATTGAGGCCGATATTGGGACAAGATTAGGAGACTTTAGCCTGACATTAGGGTTTGTCTTGTGTTGTGTCTTGCAGTGCAAATGGATATCTTGAAGAATCAGGATTTTATATGCATATTCATAGATATGTTCAGGGAGCTGCCTTGTCTGTGGCATGTGAACCACCCTGATTATGAGAACCAAACAAAGAGGAAGGCAGTGCTGGATAATTTGCTGGAAATTGTGAAGCCAGTGATCCCCACGGCAGACATCACCTATTTGAAGATCCTAATTGGTGGCATGAGGAGCACTTATCTAAGGGAGCGCAAGAAGGTCCAGGATTCCCAGAGATCAGGAGCAGCAGATGGCATTTATCTCCCCAGGCTGTGGTACTATGACAGACTGCATTTTCTGGCAGGTCAGACTGAACCCAGGCCAGTACTCTCCACTCTTCCTTCCACGCTTCCTTCCCCCCCAGCTGAGGCTTAAGACGTCCAACCTGGGCCTTCAAGGGAGCAACATGTGGAGGAGCCCAGCTTGAGCCAATTATAGCATTCTTTAAATATTTCTGGTTGTCAAATTAATGATGTTAAATAGATGTTAGTTTGGAGTAATAATTTCTGATTGTGATTGATGAACCACAAACTAAAATGATGTCCCTTTTTCATACACAGGGAAGTCTCAGCCAGGAGGTGGCCGGGCCAAGCAGGCTGGCCGATACCCAGGTCCCTCCCCTCCGCCTTCAAAGACAAAGTGGCAGGAAGGGGAGTAACCTGTATGAGGCAGCAATAGGCCTATTTTGGAAGGCTACTGAGGCCCTCAGAACACCCCACAGTGTGGAAGAGGATTTTGCTGCCATAACAGCCTGCAAAATGATGGAAATGGAGGAGGGCCAACGCCTCTTATGTGAGTGTGTCATTTTGGAAGCTCTACAGAAGGGGTTGAGGGGCCAACTCACATGCGAAAGCCACATTTGTCAGCTCACCCATGGTCCTCCTCCTCCTCCTCCAGGTCCTCCTCCTCCTCCAGGTCCTACTCCTCCTCCTGCCACACCTCCAACACCAGAGCCACAGCCGGGAAGGAAGCGTGTAAGGAAGACCAGAGAGTAATGACCTGGGTTCAGTCTGGTCTGGCAAAAGATGCAGGCTCTTGTATGACCACAGCCTGGGAACATACATGTCATCTGCTGCTTTTATGATTCTCTTGGACTTCTGGACCAGATTGAACTCCCTTATATATGGACACCGCAGGCCACCAATTTTGCAGTAAAATAATTGATGTGTGCCCTGGGGGCCAAAGGCTTCGCCAATTTCTGATGTTTATCCAGCGTTGCCTTCCTCTTTGTTTGGTTATGAGCCCTTAATAAAGGAATTTGTGTTTCAATTATACTTGCCTATGTGTGTTTTCATTCAAAAAGGACAGTTTGTTTGTGAGGAGGCAGGTACATTTCCAAAATACTATGTGAAATTAACAAGAGACACCAACACCAAGCAATCTTTTTGAGATTAAATAATACAAGCTAATAATGGTGTTGTGGTAACTTGACACACAAAACACACCCAAAAATATTCTGGTAAAAAAAAAAAAAAAAAGATCAGGCTTGAAAAAAATACAAACCAAAAAATAAAACATTGATAATTTTTTCGGTAGATGTGACAAATCAAAATATTATATTGATGAAATCACGATAAATAATAAATAAGTTTGTGAGAAGTCTGTGTGAATATGAGCAGCAAAACAACTTCATTCTTCTAGCATTATAAAGAAGAACAGAGTGCACTGCATTAAACAATTTCAAACATTGCACAGTGACGAAAGTGCTATATCCATTCCGAACGCTAATTTTACCAGGACCGAGCAGTTCCGTCTTGGAATTTCTTCTGAGCATGCGTGGCACTTTGTGCGTCGGAATTGTCCACACACGATCGGAATTGACGCAATTGGATTTTGTTGTCGGAAAATTTTATAGCCTGCTCTCAAACTTTGTGTGTCGGAAAATCCGATGGAAAAAGTCAGATGGAGCCCACACACGGTCGGAATTTCCGACAACAAGCTCCGATCACACATTTTCCATCGGAAAATCCGACCGTGTGTACAGGGCATTACTGGCAGGATATAATAAGAGGAAAGACTCCTCAAGGGACTCATCAAGTAAGTGGGTTTAAGAAAAAGTACAAAATGCTTTATTACATAAACATACATAAAATCACAGTGACCTTCACCATTTCATAGTAAAAATTTACAACGTTGTCAGTAACAGATTTACAATCACCCTACTTAAGCCTTCATGCTCACACACACACTATCACACATCAGGTATCCAATGGAGGAAATATCGCTTGTAGATGAAATATGAACAGCCAGTCCCAGGTTCAGTTTGGCATTAGGACAGTGAACCTGTCAGTATATCGATAACACAGTCCAGGAATCGGAGATGAAATTATTCAGCAACTTGGGGGAAGTGTGTGTGAAAAAGAAGGGACATAGCTCTGTACTGAAGCAGGTGAAAGTTACTGGGTTAGATCCTCAGTCACATTTCAATGAAGATCACATTGAAGGCAGCAAAATACCCTGAGCAAAATTATAAACACAACACTTTTGTGTTTGCCATTATCTATCATAAGCTGAACTCAAAGATCTACGACTTTTTCTATGTACAAGCGCTGCGCAAACTGTTTGCGCTGTATAATAATAATAATAATGTACAAAAAGGCCTATTTCAAATATTGTTCACAAATCTGTCTAAATCTGTGTTAGTGAGCACTTCTCCTTTGCCAAGATAATCCATCCACCTCACAGGTGTGGCATATTAAGATGCTGATTAGACAGCATGATTATTGCAAAGGTGTGCCTTAGGCTGGTCACAATTAAAGGGCACTCTAAAATGTGCAGTTTTATCACACAGCACAATGCCACAGATATCACAATTTTTGAGGGAGCGTGCAATTAGCATGCTGACTGCGGGAATGTCCACCAGAGCTGTTGCCCTTGAATTGAATGTTCATTTCTCTACCATAAGCCATCTCTAAAGGCATTTCAGAGAATTTGGCAGTACATCCAACCGGCCTCACAACCACAGACCACGTGTAACCACACCAGGACCTTCACATCCAGCATCTTCACCTCCAAGATCGTCTGTCACCCGGACAGCTGCTGCAACAATCGGTTTGCATAACCAAAGAATTTCTGCACAAACTGTCAGAAACCGTCTCAAGGAAGCTCATCTGCATGCTCGTTGTCCTCATCAGGGTCTTGACCTGATTGCAGTTCGTCGTCGTAACCGACTTGAGTGGGCAAATACTCACATTCGATGGTGTCTGCTACTTTAGAGAGGTGTTCTCTTCATGGATGAATCCCGGTTTTCACTGTACAGGGCAGATGGCAGACAGCGTGTAAGGCATCGTGTGAGTGAGTGGTTTGCTGATGTCAACATTGTGGATCGAGTGGCCCATGGTGGCGGTGGGGTTATGGTATGGGCAGGCATATGCTATGGACAACGAACACAGGTGCATTTTATTGATGGCATTTTGAATGCATAGAGATACCGTGAAGAGATCCTGAGGGCCATTGTTGTGCCATTCACTTATGACCATTACCTCATGTTGCAGCATGATAATGCACAGCCCCATGTTGCAAGGATCTGTACACAATTCCTGGAAGCTGAAAACATCCCAGTTCTTGCATGATCAGCATACTCACCCGACATGTCACCCATTGAGCATGTTTGGGATGCTCTGGATCGGAGTATACAACAGCGTGTTCCAGTTCCTGCCAATATCCAGCAACTTGGCACAGCCATTGAAGAGGAATGGACCAACATTCCACAGGCCACAATCAACAACCTGATCAACTCTATGATGTGCTGCACTGCATGAGGCAAATGGTGGTCACACCAGATACTGACTGGTTTGTGGACCCCCAATCCAAAAAAAATGCACATTTTAAAGTGGCCTTTTATTGTGGCCAGCCTAAGGCACACCTGTGCAATAATCATGCTGTCTAATCAGTAGGGATGAGCCGAACACCCCCCTGTTCGGTTCGCACCAGAACATGCGAACAGGAAAAAAATTCGTTCGAACACGCGAACACCGTTAAAGTCTATGGGACACGAACATGAATAATCAAAAGTGCTAATTTTAAAGGCTAATATGCAAGTTATTGTCAATAAAAGTGTTTGGGGACCTGGGTCCTGCCCCAGGGGACATGAATCAATGCAAAAAAAAGTTTTAAAAACGGCCGTTTTTTCAGGAGCAGGACAATACACATAGAAGTTCATTGATAAAAATGGCATGGGAATTCCCCACAGGGCAACCCCGAACCAAAATTTAAAAAAAAAAAATGATGTGGGAGTCCCCCTAAATTCCATACAAGGCCCTTCAGGTCTGGTATGGATATTAAGGGGAACCCCAGCCAAAATTTTTAAAAAAAATTGACGTGGGGTTCCCCCTAAATTCCATACCAGACCCTTCAGGTCTGGTATGGATTTTAAGGGGAACCCCGCGCCAAAAAAAAAAAAAAAACGGCGTGGGGTCCCCCTAAAAATCCATACCAGACCCTTATCCGAGCACGCAACCTGGCAGGCCGCAGGAAAAGAGGGGGGGACGAGAGTGTGCCCCCCCCCTCCTGAACCGTACCAGGCCACATGCCCTCAACATTGGGAGGGTGCTTTGGGGTAGCCCCCCAAAACACCTTGTCCCCATGTTGATGAAGACAAGGGCCTCATCCCCACAACCCCGGCCGGTGGTTGTGGGGGTCTGCGGGCGGGGGGCTTATCGGAATCTGGAAGCCCCCTTTAACAAGGGGACCCCCAGATCCCGGCCCCCCCCCTGTGTGAAATGGTAAGGGGGTACTTACCCCTACCATTTCACTAAAAAACTGTCAAAAATGTTAAAAATGACAAGAGACAGTTTTTGACAATTCCTTTATTTAAATGCTTCTTCTTTCTTCCTTCATCTTCTTCTTCTTCTGGTTCTTCTGGCTCTTCTGGTTCTTCCTCCGGCGTTCTCGTCCAGCATCTCCTCCGCGGCGTCTTCTATCTTCTTCTCCTCGGGCCGCTCCGCACCCATGGCATGAGGGGAGGCTCCCGCTCTTCTCTTCATCTTCTTCTCTTCTTCATCTTCTTCTTCATCTTCTTCTTCTTCTTCTCTTCTTCCTTCTTCTCTTCTTCATTTCTTCTCCGGGCCGCTCCGCAGCCATGCTGGCATGGTGGGAGGCTCCCGCTGTGTGACGGCGTCTCTTCGTCTGACGGTTCTTAAATAACGGGGGGCGGGGCCACCCGGTGACCCCGCCCCCCCTCTGACGCACGGGACATGACGGGACTTCCCTGTGGCATTCCCCGTGACGTCACAGGGAAGTCCCGTCAAGTCACCGTGCGTCAGAGGGGGGCGGGGTCACCGGGTGGCCCCGCCCCCCGTTATTTAAGAACCGTCAGACGAAGAGACGCCGTCACACAGCGGGAGCCTCCCACCATGCCAGCATGGCTGCGGAGCGGCCCGGAGAAGAAATGAAGAAGAGAAGAAGGAAGAAGAGAAGAAGAAGAAGAAGAAGAAGAAGATAAAGAAGAGAAGAAGATGAAGAGAAGAGCGGGAGCCTCCCCCCCCATGACATGGGTGCGGAGCGGCCCGAGGAGAAGAAGATAGAAGACGCCGCGGAGGAGATGCTGGACGAGAACGCCGGAGGAAGAACCAAAAGAGCCAGAAGAACCAGAAGAAGATGAAGGAGAAAGAAGAAGCATTTAAATAAAGGAATTGTCAAAAACTGTCTCTTGTCATTTTTAACATTTTTGACAGTTTTTTAGTGAAATGGTAGGGGTAAGTACCCCCTTACCATTTCACACAGGGGGGGGCCGGGATCTGGGGGTCCCCTTGTTAAAGGGGGCTTCCAGATTCCGATAAGCCCCCCGCCCGCAGACCCCCACAACCACCGGCCAGGGTTGTGGGGATGAGGCCCTTGTCTTCATCAACATGGGGACAAGGTGTTTTGGGGGGCTACCCCAAAGCACCCTCCCAATGTTGAGGGCATGTGGCCTGGTACGGTTCAGGAGGGGGGGGGCCGCACTCTCGTCCCCCCCTCTTTTCCTGCGGCCTGCCAGGTTGCGTGCTCGGATAAGGGTCTGGTATGGATTTTTAGGGGGACCCCACGCCGTTTTTTTTTTTTTTTTGGCGCGGGGTTCCCCTTAAAATCCATACCAGACCTGAAGGGTCTGGTATGGAATTTAGGGGGAACCCCACGTCAATTTTTTTTTTAAATTTTGGCTGGGGTTCCCCTTAATATCCATACCAGACCTGAAGGGCCTTGTATGGAATTTAGGGGGACCCCCACATCATTTTTTTTTTTTTTTTTTTTGGTTCGGGGTTTCCCTGTGGGGAATTCCCATGCCGTTTTTATCAATGAACTTCTATGTGTATTGTCGGCAATGCAATAGCCGCGGGTAGTTTTAAATGAGTTTTTTCCTTCCAAATGTCATTTTGCTGTCAGACTGTTCTAAACACGGGAAACATGCGCCCCTTTACAGGCATACTATAGACACCCCCCAGCTACGAAATTTAAAGGGATATTACACTTTTATTGTTTGACTTTAAGCATTAATAAAATCACTGTTCCTGAAAAAACGTCCGTTTTTAAAACTTTTTTTTGCATTGATACATGTCCCCTGGGGCAGGACCCGGGTCCCCAAACACTTTTTATGACAATAACTTGCATATAAGCCTTTAAAATTAGCACTTTTGATTTCTCCCATAGACTTTTAAAGGGTGTTCCGCGGCATTCGAATTTGCCGCGAACACCCCAAATTGTTCGCTGTTCGGCGAACTTGCGAACAGCCAATGTTCGAGTAGAACATGAGTTCGACTCGAACTCGAAGCTCATCCCTACTAATCAGCATCTTGATATGCCACACCTGTGAGGTGGATGGATTATCTCGGCAAAGGAGAAGTGCTCACAAACACATTTAGACAGATTTGCGAACAATATTTGAGAGAAATAGGCCTTTTGTGTACATAGAAAAAGTCGTAGATCTTTAAGTTCAGCTCATGATAAATAGGGGCAAACACAAAAGTGTTGCATTTATAATTTTGCTCAGTGTAGATGGAAAGTCGAGCTGGTACACATCAAAGCAGACAGGCAGAGGATTTCCACGGATGGAAGTAATGTGTCATAGGGAGATGGGATGGTATTGGGTTTAAGCAGGTGCAGGTGGATAGTTCAATAAAATCTCACCAGTCCACCATAGCACCCAAATATCCACCGGTTAACTCTGGAATCTGTCTCCATAGCACGTCAGTCACCCTTGAAACTTTTCTGACTTTAAATGAATAGCATTTACCATAGCTGTGCATGCTCTGTACTATATCACATGCATAGGTGTGCGCACAGGGCGTGCCGGGGGTGCCTGGGCACACTCTACTCACCCTGTGTGGTGCCTGCTTCCTGGTGCCCCCGCCTTGTAGTGCTGCCAGTTTCCCTCCTCTCCCACCGGCTGCTGCAGGGGATGTTTTGGGATGGATCAATGAATGAACACAGTGAGTGATCTGTACCAATCATTCCTGGGTTCATTATGAACTAAAGCATAGTAAACTGTGTTTACTATGCTTTAGTTTGTGATTGAACAGGAAAGTGCTTGGCAAAGAGCACTTCCCATTCATTTACTGTCCAGTGCAGATGATGCTCCAGATAAAGGGACTGGGGAAGGGTCTGTTCTCAGTCCCTTTCTCTCTGTTTAAACCCTTGATATTTCACCAAAGCCCTCCAACAGGCCTCCTAAAAAAAATGTAAAAATTGTAAAAAAATAATAAAAATAAAAACTACTGACAGCAATCTCTGCTCTACTGACACCATCTGCTGCTCTGCTAGTATACACGCATGTGTGTTTGTGCTCTGGGGTGCACACCCTAATGCAGGGATCACAAACTGACGGCCCTCCAGATGTTGCAGAACTACAATTCCCATGAGGCATTGCAAGGCTGCCAGTTACAAGCATGACTCCCATAGGCAGAGGCATGGTAGGACTTGTAGTTCTGCAACAGCTGGAGGGCCGCCGGTTTGAGACCCCTGCCCTAACGGAATAGGCTGCGCACACCAATGATCACACGTCTTCAAAGACACGCAGCATCCTAAAATCCTCAAAGGGAAGCTGATGCTATGGAAAAGCATTCAGGCTACAGGCTCATGTATGAGATTACATTTTCTGTGATATTTGTATATCTTCTTTAATATTTAGGGATAAATTTTATCTTATCTCATAATTTTTTGTTGTTAAAAAAAAAAAAATCTATCTGTCTATCTATCTATCTATCTATCTATCTATCTATCTATCTATCTATCTATCTATCTATCTATCTATCTATCTATCTATCTATCTATCTATCTATCTATCTATCTATCTATCTATCTATCTATCTATCTAATCTATCTATCTATCTATTTCTATCTATCCTGCAATGCTTCCAATTCTCTTTCACATTTTTAACTGCTTAAAAATCACGTCACATACTAAAGCTCCAGGCACCTTTAACCTAATTAAGTTCTCACCAAATGTAACATTTCCATCCCTGCATCTGTATTCCTATCGAATAGACACTATATCATTGCTAGTGACAATGACACTCATCTTATTTAATTAAATGTGTCCTTTGTGTTTACAAAACCATGAGGCAAGAATCATTTATGCTATTATCACCAGCTTATTTGGGATTTTATGGAGGTTTTATACCAGCAGTTGTCTGTTCCTAATTTTCGGAGCTTTTTGGCACGCTGCTGAATCTCTTTTATTGGCGAGCCACAGATCTGGAAAGTGATGTAATCATTTTCAGAAAGTGCGTTCCAAGAATAAAGGGCGAGGGAGGCAAGATGCTATCGCTAGCCGAGAAATGTTATGTCCTGTCATCATATGCCACGCTGGCACTGCTTCATCTATTCTTACATGGGGAGAAATGTAATTCTCCAGTAACATACAGTGTTAACAGAGAAGTCATTAGGTCATGGAGCAATGTATCATTTAAAAACAGTATTTATTTCCTCTGCAAAAACATAATTCCATGCCTTGCTCTGCTGCCCTGGCATCACCCTACTGCATAAAGGGCGTAAAATAAATCAGTCTAATCCTGGCATTGATTAGAAGGGCAGAGTAGACACCGACAATACCAGAATAATTATTCACAGAGTGCTGCTGCTCATAAAAAAAAATGATCACTGTCATCAGGTAATAGCAACCAGTTTTGAAAAAAATAATTTAAGTTAATTGCCACCTGGCTGGTAGCCAGTGTTAAGTTATGGTAGGGGGCTGGGACATCAAACAGAAGTCCAATGAAGAACAGATGAAAACCCTGGGTTCTCATTGAAGGTAAAAGCTGTTCAAGTGTTACAGTTTCTAAGCTGGCATTGTCTAGGTTTTATCGTTCCTCAATAGCGATTTGTTTTAGAACTTAAAAGACTTGGTGTGGGCAGGAAAATGAGTTGTCCACCTTCACTTTTCACAATTGATGTGAAGCTGTGTTCACTTTGATTTAACAATCATGTGCAGGACAGTTTAAGGAACAAGATGTTGTCTTGCACAGGAGTGAATGAACAAATGCATCTTTACCTGATTTATTAAGCTAAGTACACGTTTTTTACTCCTTATAGTATAACTAAAGGCATTTTTTTTCACTGCTATTTGTGTCCCTGTTGGAGAGATTTATCCCCATTTGTCCTGTTCACTGTAATCACAGAAAGTGAAAGAACATTCCAGATTTGGGATTGTCACCATTACAGGAGTACAGTGACGGCTGGTGGGTTTTTTTTGGATGGGGGGTGGCAAACAAACCCCCCCATGTCTGCCGATCGGTCCGGCACTTACCCCATCTATCCTGTTTCCCCGAAAATAAGACCTAGCGTGATTGTCGGTGATGGCTGCAATATAAGCCCTACCCCCCAAATAAGCTCTACCCTGTTTCCCTGAAAATAAGCCCTACCCTCAAAATAAGACCTACAAGGACTTTAACTAGGGCTTACTTGAGGGGTAGGGCTTATATTGCAGCCATCAGCGACAATCACGCTGGGTCTTATTTTCGGGGAAACAGGGTAGGAGGGTAGCAGGTGGCGGGCGGGGGCTTCATGTCCCCTCCTCCATCGGCAGCTTCCAACATGTGGCTCCTCCCCTCCTCCTAGGCATCCAATAGGATCGCCTGTCCTTTCAGCCAGTCTGGTGACGGGTCTCAAAAATCATTTCCTGATTGGCCAGGAGGAGGATCAGTGTTACAATAGCAAATATTCTTTCACTGTTGTAACACACCTGGGTGGGCTCCGTTCGCATTCTCTGCGTCCCAAGCCCACCCTATTTTGAAGCCTATTAGAGCCTCTGGCTCTAATCAGGTGCTTAAAAAAAACCGTCATTGTAATTCATGCATCCGGCATCCTGCAAGGGGCTGGAAGCATGGATAAGGGAGGCCACAATGGATAGGGGTGTGCGACGCCCTGCAGGAGTAGAAGGGGAACCCTCTGATGGGGACACTAGTTCTGGTGACAACCAGGGATTCCATCACTCTGGAAGGATTTCCTATCACTTTCTATTTTGGCTATGGGGCAGGAAGTGAACATAATATCCACAATAGGACACCATTGGCAAAAGAGTAGACTGATAGGAGATATAACCCTCCCTTTACCACTTTAGCTCCAGAAGATTTACCCCCCTTCATGACCAGGCCATTCTTTGCGATATGACACTGCCTTATTTTAACTGAGAATTGCGTAGTCTTGCAACACTGTACCCAAATAAAATGTATGTCCTTTTTTCCCACAAATAGAGCTTTCTTTTGGTGGTATTTGATCACCTCTGCGGTTTTTTATTTTTTGTGCTATAAACAAAAAAAGACAAGACAATTTTGAAAAAAAAAACAATATTTTTTACTTTCTGCTATAAAACATATCCAATAAAAAGAATTTAAAAAAATCTAATTTCATCATCAATTTAGGCCAATATGTATTCCGCTACATATTTTTGGTAAAAAAATTCCCAATAAGTGTATATTAATTGGTCTACATATTATGGGAATTTTTTCTTTTTGGCAGGGATCAGCTTCTTTTAGCAGGACTGCGATATTGCGGCAGACAGTCGTAACTGACACTTTTTCGGAACCAATGACACTAATACAGTGATCAGTGCTAAAAAAATGCACTGTCACTGTACTAATGACACTGGCTGGGAAGAGGTTAACATCAAGGGTGATCAAAGGGTTAACTGTGTGTCTGACCAGTGTTTTAGTGTACTGTGGGAGGTGCTTTTACTAGAGGAAGGCATGGATCCATGTCCCTGCCTTGCAGGAACACAGGATTTATTTCTTCTCTACTGACAGAACGGCAATCTGCCTTTGTACTGAATGATCGGCGGGTGCTGTAGGACGAGTCCGCGGTACCCGCAGGTCAGCTCTCGCTGTGTGTAATCACAGCGGGAGCATGCCGCCAACCGCATGCATGCGTGCCTTGGACCCGGAAGTCTCAGATCACGTACTAGGTACGTGATCTGGCGCAGCAGTGCCACCTTACCGCCGTATAAGTTATACAGGCGGCAAGTGGTAATTGATTCAAAAGGTAAAAAAAGTTTTGCCTTTAGTTCAACTTCAATTAAATGAACCCTCAATATACTCAATTGTTTTTCAGTCACTGAATTCATTTGACATGTGAAGTGTATCACCACCTTACCAATCTTTAGATGTGGTGTTTGCATTGCAATTAAACCAGACAACAGATGCCAGAAACCATCCATACTGTGGTTGGATTTCAGTATACAGAAACAAGCTGAACAAGCACCTGGCTGTGTGGCATGGACAAGCATGGACCCAGCCAGAGTGGTAATGATCATTTTGGTGTTGATTTATTAAAGGCAAGTAGATTGTTCACTTTGCAAGAAAAAGTGCACTTTACAAGGGAATTAGCCCCAGAGCTTAGTAAATGGGTTGAAGCTCTGTTGACTTTGATCATCATGTGCAAGACAAAATACTATCGGGCTGATTTACTAAAACTGGAGAGTGAAAAATCAGCTTCCAGGTTTTTAGTCAAAGCTTAATTAACCATCCTCAATACAATGCACTTACACTCCCTTCCTGCCCAGACCAATTTTCAGCTTTCAGCGCTCTCACAGTTTGAATGACAATTACTCAGTCATGCAACACTGTACCCATATGAAACTTGCGTCCTTTTTTTCACACAAATAGAGCTTTCTTTTGGTGGTATTTAATCACTAGTGGGGTTTTTATTTTTTGTGCTATAAATAAAAAAGCCCATAAATTTTGTGAAAAAAATGCCTTTCTCTTAAAATGTTGCTAATTAGTAATTTTTCTTCATAAATTTTGGCCAAAATTTATACTGCTACATATCTTTGGTAAAAATAAGCCAAATTAGTGATTATTATTTGGTCTTTGTGAAAGTTATAGAGTCTACAAACTATGGTGCCAAGCTCTGAAAATTGATCACATCTGATCAGGCCTTCAGTACATCAGGTGAATATCATTTCTTGAGACACTAACAAGTCAGGAAAGTACAAATACCCTCCAAATTACCCCTTTTTAGAAAGTAGACATTCCAAGGTATTAAGTAAGTAGCATGGTGAGTTTTTTTAAGTTGTCATTTTTTCCCACAATTCTTTGCAAAATTAAGATTTTTTTTTTACAAAATTGTATATTATCAGGTTCTCACACACAGAATATGCATACAACAAATTACACCCCAAAATACATTCTACTACTCTTCCCGAGTATGGTGATACCACATGTGTGAGACTTTTACACAGCCTGGCCACATACAGAGGCCCAACATTGAAGTAGCACCTTCAGGCGTTCTACAAGCATAAATGACACATCTCATTTCTCAACCACCTGTTACACTTTTGAAGGCCCTGGAGCACCAGGACAATAGAATTGCCCACAAAATGACCCCATTTTGGAAAGCAAACACCCCAACATATAATCTATGAGGCATAATGAGTCTTTTGAATGGTTCATTTTTTTCCAGAAGTTTTTGGAATATTTGGGAAAAAAATGAAAAAGCATTTTTTTTTTTTTTTTACACAAAGTTGTCAATTTATTAGATATTTCTAACACAAAGCATGTATATAGCAAAGATTACACCCCAAAATACATTCTGCTACTCTTCCCGAGTATGGCGATACCACATGTGAGACTTTTACACAGCCTGGCCAAATACAGAGGCCCAACATTGAAGTAGTACCTTCAGGCGTTCTAGGAGCAAAAATTACACATCTCATTTCATTCCTACCTATCACACTTTTGAAGGTCCTGGAGCACCAGGACAGTGGAATTACCCACAAAATTACCCCATTTTGGAAAGCAAACACCCCAACGTATATTCTAGGAGGCATGGGCTGCAAATAGGTACTCGGGTACTCTGATGGGCTGCAGATAGGTACTCAGGTACTCTGATGGCCTGGAGACAGGTACTCGGGTAACTTGATGAGCTGCAGACAGGTACTCGGGTACTCTGATGGGCTGGTGACTGGTATTCGGGTACTCTGAATGGCGGTGACAGGTATTCGATACTCATATGGACTGTGAAAGGGACCCGGATACTCATATGGACTGTGACAGGTACTCAGCTACTCGGGTACTCAGATGAACTGTGAGAGGTACTCGGGTACTCAGATGGCCTGGGACAAGTACTTGGGTACTCAGATGGACTGTGACAGGTACTCAGTTACTCGGGTACTCATAAGGACTGTGACAAGTACTCAGGTACTCATATGGACTGTGACAGGTACTCGAGTACTCAGATGAACTGTGACAGGTACTCATATGAACTGTGACAGGTACTCATGTACTCGGGTACTCAGATGAACTGTGACAGGTACTTGGGTACTCAGATGGACTGTGACAGGTACTCGGGTACTCAGATGGACTGTGACAGGTACTCGGGTACTCAGATGGACTGTGACAGGTACTCATTAGGACTGACAGGTACTCATATGGACTGACAGGTACTCAGATGAACTGTGGCAGGTACTATGATGGGTGATGACAGGTCCTCTTTACGGGGGGGGGCAATCAGTGTGATTTGTGTACACTGTAAGTGGTAACGCGTGTCTCCGTGGCACGCCACCACAGAAGGAACAGGGATAAGCGTGCACGATCGCACGCATTCCCTGTTTAAATGGAGGGCCGTCATATGACGCCCTCCCAGAACGGGAGCCATGCCGCCTGGCCATCATATGACGGACAGCGGGCGGCAAGCGGTTAAACAATCTGGCTACCATCCACAGCTGCACCCGATTTTGCAATCTCCAGTTATATTACATCAACCCCTATATTTTTTTTTCTTGCACATGATTGAGAATTATTTGCAAAGTGAAATTCCACCACATTCACTAAAATTCCCTTGCTAAATGCAATATCCCTATCACTTTTCTTTAGTAAATGAACCCCTTTGTCTTAGAAAGGTGATGGCTGCATTAGCTTTCAAGTTTTTTCCCTTTTCTTCATCAGATGATCATGAGAGTAATACACGTCTTGTCCTAAGGTGATATCACGCACATGCTGTACTGTATCTATTTAGGAGCAGCAATGTCACCCTAGGCAGCTCACTCCTGATCTGCACTGCAAAAAAACCTCTTCCCGCTCATGTGCTAACAAAGGACTTGTTGACAGAAAAAGAGCAGAGTTTCCCTTTACTGTCCAATCATAGACTGGAAGCTAAGACAAGATGGTGTTGTATTACTGAGCTGCAGCAGAGAAAGGTCAAGTTAGACTGGTTGTGGTATCTAGGAGGATTGTATAAATTTCAGATATAAATGGAAATACAAATCCTTTGACAGTTAAAGTACTGTAACTCTTAAATATGATGGTTAATAAGTAGCTTCTGGTAACCAGGTAAAAATTTTAATCACGGCGGTCATTGTCTTTCTTTAAATTCATCCACGGATAGCAGATATGACAGGTAATTAACTTCAAAAATATGTACCACACATACCAAATATCTGGCCCATTGAATAGAACACTGAGAATTGGGAAATCCATCCTTGAAACTGAAAAACAGTATATGTTTCTTGAGAGTCAGATCAGGACAATATGAATCTGGACATGAGTGCTGGCTGCGCTTTAGACTGGACCGCATTTAGCAAGTGATGTTCTGCACTCATGGGATCCCTCCTCCGGATCGTTTTTCTTTCGAAATCTCCACAGCCTTTCATAGATGATAAAATTTGGCCTAACTCTGGAACTGAAACAAAGGTAATTTTTTTTTTTCTCTTATCTGACTCTGATTAAACAGAGGTTTTTCTTTTTCACGTTTTGTCAGACCAGCTTAGAGATATTGTTTTTGTTTGGTTAGGATTAGATACTGAACTCAGCAGAAAGTCAGCTATTTTTGCATTAACTTACAAACAAAGCTGTATATGTGTGTGACAAAAGCATTACTACACTCAAATGTTGCGTTTTGATAGACAAAGGTTTCTTTATTGTCTCCTCATGCATCACCAACTTACTAACAGACATATCAGCCTGGATGTCACATCACTTCCTCGAACTCAACCTATCCAAAACCGAGCTCATGATATTTCCTCACCCACGTGCCACTTCCCCTGATTTCTCTGTCAATATCAACGACTCAACTATCAACTTGTTCCCCCAACGTCAAGGTCCTAGGTGTAATCCTGGACTCCGAACTAACCTTTCAGCCCCACATCCAATCGCTATCCAAAATTTGCTGCCTCAATCCCCACAACATATCCAAGATACGCCCCTTCCTAACCAATGTCACCACAAAACTTCCAGTCCACTCCCTTGTCATCTCTCGCTTCAACTACTGCAACTCCCTCCTCACTGGCTTACCTCTAAATAGGCTATCCCCACTTCACTCCATCATGAACACTGCTGCCAGGCTCATCCACCTCACAAACCGCTCAGCGTCTGCTATACCCCTCTGTCAATCACTCCATTGGCTGCCACGCAACCAACAAATTAAATTCAAGATACTAACAATAACTTACAAAGCCATCCACAACCTGGCCCCAGATACATTACTAACATAGTCTCAAAATACCGACCTGATCATTCTCTTCACTCCTCCCAAGACCTCCTATTCTCTAACTCCATTGTCACCCCATCCCATGCTCGCCTCCAGGACTTCTCCAGAGCCTCCCTATCCTCTGGAATGCTCTACCCCAATCTGTCCGACTTTCTCCTACTTTGTCCACTTTCAGACGATCCTTGAAAACTCAATTCTTCAGAGAAGCCTATCTGGCCCACACCTAATAACTGTACCTTTATTTTCTTCATCAGCACATCCCCCATAGTTATTACCTCTTGTATCTCTTGACCTTCCTACTTAGATTGTAAGGGCTAAGGAGCAGGGCCCTCTGATTCCTACTGTATTAAAGTGTATTGTATTTGTACTGTCTACCCTCAAGTTGTAAAGCGCTGCGTAAACTATTAGTGCTATATAAATCCTGTATAATAATAATGTCTTGAATGTCTCAGGAACTATAATTTTGAGGCCTCTAAACCTAAATTCCCACACACCTTCTACCACCTTTACAAGGAGGGTCACAGAAAGATAAAAAGACAGTGGGAAAAAAATTAAATTAAAAAAAAAAGAAAGCAACAGTGCAAATTAATTATAATAATTAAAGTTATTCATGTATTCTTTTTTTTTTCTTAACAGTAAAACCATACAGGAATCAAAAAGCCTTCCAACCAAATCAGTGCATAGCACAGTAAAGCCTTAAACTGAAGATATTCATGTGTTTCATTCAATCATATCCTGAAAATAATAGGACTGTTCCTCATTTCAAGACAGTGGGCTAAAACATGCAAATCATTCCTTTATGCCCCACAGCCAAATGCACTTCAAGATCGACTGGTGTATACTTAAATGTAGCCAAATATTATAGATAGTTATTCCAAACTTCAACTGTTTTAGGCTTTTCGGATCTCGATAATGCAGTATATGGAAATCATGGCTTCTATGGAGTAGAACTTAGAAACCCAATGACAAGTGGGCACAAATTAGGAGCCCACAACATGGGTTTGTGGCCGCCACGTTTTTAAATAAAGTTTTACTTTTAAAATTTTATTTAAAAAAAAAATAGTGGGCTTGTCACGAGGCTTCTAGGCGGAAAACATGTTTTCCCACACGTGTTGGGGTCTATAAAAACCCCTGATGTGACAAGTCCCACTCACAGTTGTCCTGTATTGGCTTAGCTGAGCTCCTGGCTATACAACCCCTGGCAAAAATTATGGAATCACCAGTCCCTGAGGATGTTCTTTCAGTTGTTTATTGTTGTAGAAAAAAAGCAGATCACAGACATGGCCAAAAACGAAAAGCATTTCAAATGGCAACATTCTGGCTTTAAGAAACACTAAAAGAAATCAAGAAAAATAATTGTGGTGGCCAGTAACAGTTAGATTTATAGAAAAAGCACAGGGAATAAATTATGGAATCACTCAACTCTGAGGAAAAAATTATGGAATCATGAAAAACAAACAAAATAACACCCCAACACATCACTAGTACTTTGTTGCACCACCTCTGGCTTTTATAACTGCTTGCAGTCTCTGAGGCATTGACTTAATGAGTGATAAACAGTACTCTTCATCAATCTGGCTCCAGCCTTCTCTGATTGCTGTTGCCAAATCATCTTTGCAGGTTGGAGCCTTGTCATGGACCATTTTCTTTAACTTCCACCACAGATTTTCAATTGGATTGAGATCCGGACTGTTTGCAGGCCATGACATTGACCTTATGTGTCTTTCTTCAAGGACTTTTTTCACAGTTTTTGCTCTATGGCAAGATGCATTATCATCTGGATAAATGATTTCATCATCCCCTAACACCCTTTCAATAGATGGGATAAGAAAAGTGTCCAAAATTTCAATGTAAACCTGTGCATTTATTGAAGATATAATGACAGCCATCTCCCCAGTGCCTTTACCTGACATGCAGCCCCATATCATAATTAGGGATGAGCTTCAACTCGGCTGTTCGCAAGATCGCCGAACAATTTGGGGTATTCGCGGCAAATTCGAATGCCGCGGAACACCCTTTAAAAGTCTACGGGAGAAATCAAAAGTGCTAATTTTAAAGGCTTATATGCAAGTTATTGTCATAAAAA
Organism: Lithobates septentrionalis; assembly: GCA_037952835.1. Taxonomy (NCBI): domain Eukaryota; kingdom Metazoa; phylum Chordata; class Amphibia; order Anura; family Ranidae; genus Lithobates; species Lithobates septentrionalis. Next base: position 48,381 of record JBBDGP010004233.1, on the reverse strand, counting down.
GTGTTTGGGGACCTGGGTCCTGCCCCAGGGGACATGGATCAATGCAAAAAAAAGTTTTAAAAACGGACGTTTTTTCAGGAGCAGTGATTTTAATAATGCTTAAAGTCAAACAATAAAAGTGTAATATTCCTTTAAATTTCGTAGCTGGGGGGTGTCTATAGTATGCCTGTAAAGGGGCGCATGTTTCCCATGTTTAGAACAGTCTGACAGCAAAATGACATTTCAAAGGAAAAAAAGTCGATTAAAACTACTCGCGGCTATTGCATTGCCGGTCCGACAATACACTTAAAAGTTCATTGATAAAAACGACATGGGAATTCCCCACAGGGGAACCCCGAACCAAAAATTTTTTTAAAAAATGACGTGGGGGTCCCCCTAAATTCCATACCAGGCCCTTCAGGTCTGGTATGGATATTAAGGGGAACCCCGGCCAAAATTTAAAAAGAAAATGACGTGGGGTCCCCCTAAATTCCATACCAGACCCTTCAGGTCTGGTATGAATTTTAAGGCGAACCCCGCGCCAAAAAATAAAAAAATAAAAACGGCGTGGGGTCCCCCCAAATCCATACCAGACCCTTATCTGAGCACGCAACCTGGCAGGCCACAGGAAAAGAGGGGGGGACGAAAGAGCGCCCCCCCTCCTGAACCATACCAGGCCACATGCCCTCAACATTGGGAGGGTGCTTTGGGGTAGCCCCCCAAAACACCTTGTCCCCATGTTGATGAGGACAAGGGCCTCATCCCCACAACCTTGGCCGGTGGTTGTGGGGGTCTGCGGGCGGGGGGCTTATCGGAATCTGGAAGCCCCCTTTAACAAGGGGACCCCCCAGATCCCGGCCCTCCCCCCTGTGTGAAATGGTAATGGGCTACCATTTCACTAAAAAACTATCAAAAATGTTAAAAATGACAAGAGACAGTTTTTACAAATTCCTTTATTTAAATGCTTCCTTTTTCTTCTATCTTTCTTCATCTTCTTCTTCTTCTGGTTCTTCTGGCTCTTCTGGTTCATCCTCCGGTGTTCTCGTCCAGCATCTCCTCCGCGGCGTCTTCTATCTTCTTCTCCTCGGGCCGCTCCGCACCCATGGCATGGGGGGAGGCTCCTGCTCTTCTCTTCATCTTCTTCATCTTCTTCTCCAGGCCGCTCCGCACCCATGCTGGCATGGTGGGAGGCTCCCGCTGTGTGACGCGTCTCCTCTTCTGACGGTTCTTAAATAAGGGGGGTGGGGCCACCCGGTGACCCCGCCCCCCTCTGATGCGCGGGATATGACGGGACTTCCCTTTGGCATTCCCAGTGACATCACAGGGAAGTCAAGTCACCATGCGTCAGAGGGGGCGGGGTCACCGGGGGGCCCCGCCCCCCATTATTTAAGAACCGTCAGAAGAGGAGATGCGTCACACAGAGGGAGCCTCCCACCATGCCAGCATGGGTGCAGAGCGGCACGGAGAAGAAGATGAAGAAGAAAAGAAGAGAAGAAGAAGATGAAGAAGAGAAGAAGATGAAGTGAAGAGCGGGAGCCTCCCCCCATGCCATGGGTGCGGAGCGGCCCGAGGAGAAGAGGATAGAAGACGCCACGGAGGAGATGCTGGACGAGAACACCGGAGGAAGAACCAGAAGAGCCAGAAGAACCAGAAGAAGAAGAAGAAGATGAAGGAAGATAGAAGAAAGAAGCATTTAAATAAAGGAATTGTCAAAAACTGTCTCTTGTCATTTTTAACATTTTTGACAGTTTTTTAGTGAAATGGTAGGGGTACTTTTGTACCCCCTTACCATTTCACACAGGGGGGGGGCGGGATCTGGGGGTCCCCTTGTTAAAGGGGGCTTCCAGATTCCGATAAGCCCCCCGCCCGCAGACCCCCACAACCACCGGCCAGGGTTGTGGGGATGAGGCCCTTGTCCTCATCAACATGGGGACAAGGTGTTTTGGGGGGCTACCCCAAAGCACCCTCCCAATGTTGAGGGCATGTGGCCTGATACGGTTCAGGGGGGGCGCTCTCTCTCGTCCCCCCTCTTTTCCTGTGGCCTGCCAGGTTGCGTGCTAGGATAAGGGTCTCGTATGGATTTTTGGGGGGACCCCACGCCGTTTTTTTTTTACATTTTGGCGCGGGGTTCCCCTTAAAATCCATACCAGACCTGAAGGGTCTGGTATGGAATATAGGGGGACCCCCGCGTCATTTTTTTTTTTTTAAATTTTGGCCGGGGTTCCCCTTAATATCCATACCAGACCTGAAGGGCCTGGTATGGAATTTAGGGGGACCCCCACGTCATTTTTTTTTTATTTTGGCTCAGGATTCACCTATGGGGAATTCCCATGTCGTTTTTATCAATGAACTTTTATGTGTATTGTCGGACCGGCAATGCAATAGCCGTGAGTAGTTTTAAATTACTTTTTTTCCTTTGAAATGTCATTTTGCTGTCAGACTGTTCTAAACATGGGAAACATGGGCCCCTTTACAGGCATACTATAGACACCCTCCAGCTACGAAATTTAAAGGGATATTACACTTTTATTGTTTGACTTTAAGCATTATTAAAATCACTGCTCCTGAAAAAACGGCCGTTTTTAAAACTTTTTTTTGCATTGATCCATGTCCCCTGGGGCAGGACCCAGGTCCCCAAACACTTTTTATGACAATAACTTTCATACAAGCCTTTAAAATTAGCACTTTTGATTATTCATGTTCGTGTTCCATAGACTTTAACGGTGTTCACGTGTTCGAACAAACTTTTTTCCTGTTCGCATGTACTGGTGCGAACCGAACAGGGGGGTGTTCGGCTCATCCCTAATCATAATTGACTGTGGAAATTTGCATGTTTTCTTCAGACAGTCGTCTGCATAAATCTCATTGGAACGGCACTAAACAAAAGTTCCAGCATCATCACCTTGCCCAATGCAGATTCGAGATTCATCACTGAATATGACTTTCATCCAATCATCCACAGTCCACGATTGCCTTTCCTTAGCCCATTGTAACCTTGTTTTTTTGTGTTTAGGTGTTAGAGATGGCTTTCTTTTAGCTTTTCTGTATGTAAATCCCATTTCCTTTAGGCGGTTTCTTACAGTTCGGTCACAGATGTTGACTCCAGTTTCCTCCCATTTGTTCCTCATTTGTTTTGTTGTACATTTTCTGTTTTCAAGGCATATTGCTTTAAGTTTTCTGTCTTGACGCTTTGATGTCTTCCTTGGTCTACCAGTATGCTTGCCTTTAACCACCTTCCCATGTTGTTTGTATTTGGTCCATGTTTTAGACACAGCCGACTGTGAACAACCAACATCTTGTGCAACACTGCGTGATGATTTACTCTCTTTAAGGAGTTTGATAATCCTCTCCTTTTTTTCAATTGACATCTCTGGTGTTGGAGCCATGCTTCATGTCAGTCCACTTTTTGCAACAGCTCTCCAAGGTGTGATCACTCCTTTATACCTACATACTAACAAGCAGATTTAATCTGATGCAGGTGTTAGTGTTTGTAATGAAAATTTACAGGGTGATTCCATAATTTTTTCCTCAGAATTGAGTGATTCCATAATTTATTCCCTGTGCTTGTTCTATAAATCTAACTGTTACTGGCCACCACAATTATCTTTCTTGATTTCTTTTAGTGTTTCTTAAAGCCAGAAAGTTGCCATTTGAAATGCCTTTAGTTTTTGGCTATGTCTGTGATCTGCTTTTTTTCTACAACAATAAACAACTGAAGGAACATCCTCAGGGACTGGTGATTCCATAATTTTTGCCAGGGGTTGTAATACAGAGCTATAATACTATAGCTCGCCAAGCCGTGACAGGGCATGAAATCTCTTGTGTGGAAGGTATTGGAGAAGGCAGCCTCTGAAGGCGCAGACTAATGGCTTCGGCGGTGCCTGGCATTGGCCGAAGAGGATCCGGCATGCAGAACAGTGATTGAAGGACAGACAGATGTTTCCCCCTAGAATATCGGAGGCAGAAGACAGGACCCAACCAGCAACTCCTACCTCAGCCCGGAGCTCCCCTGCTCGCAGGATTCATCGGAGTCTTTAGTCAGAAAGTCTGGTGTTGGAAGCCACAGCGGAGCAGAGGGATGGGTCCCGCCCAGCTGAGGGAGAAGAAGATGACGTGCTGATGATTCAGCGCGCCGGCCGGTGTATCAAAAGGGGAGGCGTGTCTTCTCTCCCTCCCTGATACGCAGCACTGAAAGAAGAGGACGAGCTCGCCGTTCCCCACCTACATCTCGTGCGACTCCTCCCACAGCCACTTTATCTTCGCCCACCTCCAGACGGTCTCCGCCCACAGCATGTGTTTCTCAGCGCACAACAGAGGCATCTCCGCCCTGGGCTGCAGCACGTTCACAGCACGTGCCTCCGGTTGCTACAGCAACGGCATCACAAGCATCCAGGCCATCTAGGATGGATGCAGTGGGTCCCTTTCTAATGCAGCATCCCCAGCAAGGTCTGCTACCAGTAACCTGCCATCTCCAGGTGATAACATTCCGGTAATCTGTAGGAATACGTAGCCTAGTCAGGCGGGTGAGTCTTCTCAAGATGAATCGATCAAAAATTTACTTTTGCATGAGTTCAATGAAGTTTTATCTGTCCAACAGTCTGTGTCTGTCTCGCCTTCTCCTGTGACTGTCTGGTCTACTTCCAGTTCTAATATTAATCCGGTTCCTGTAATTACTAACATCCCTGTCAGTATGCCTTTATCTGTTCTGAGGTTTGTTTTAAAGAGGCTTTGCCATGTGAAATGTCTCCTTTAGGATTTCACTTGGCTCCCTCTGTTAAAGATAAGGTTTGGAAAGGCGAATTTTTAGACTTGTTATCTTTATTACCTACTTCAAAAGACTTTTCAAACAAAAGTGATAAAAGATCTGAAGAAGACATAGAGGATTATAGGCGCTGTCCCGTTTCTAGATCATTTTTTAATTGGTTGCAGGCTTTCTGCATCATTTCTGCGGTGATGGGCGAGAAGCATACTCAAAAGTGAAGTGGGTTGTTTCAACATTTGGAACACATATTGGAAGCTTATAAAAGCTTTGGTGGTATGGGATGGTTTAATTACGATGAATCTTTCTGTCAAAAGATTGCTATTTATCCTAATCTTAAATGGGGTAACAAGGACATTGGATTGTGGTTAAACCTCATTATTCCTCAAAAATCTTCCTTTTCAAAACATCAACCACAAACACTTGCCACTGTTTCTAGCTCAGTTTCTGTATATAGAAAGGTACATGTTTCGCGTATAATGAATCTCAGTGCAAATGGTTGACTTCATGTCAATATCGTCATGAATGTTGCTTTTGCTTCGCAAACCATCCAGTTTCCAAGTGTTTTAAAAGATCCGCTAGCGCTCAATTCAGGGATCTTTCAAAAAGCCGGCACGCCAGTGAGGTTGTCCGCAATGCATCATTGGCTAATGCTATACCCATAAAATGTAGACAAAAAGACTAGATATACCGTGCTGTCAGAAAAAAGATAAAGCAGCCAGCACAGCAGTGTAAAAAAGAAACAATCAAAAAAGTGAAAAAATGTGCAGCGCTAAGAATGATATCAATGGAAATAAGGGTAATCAACATAACAGAAATATGGTTTAATTGACAACCTGGGCCCGAGAATACAGGGATGGGCAGCCATCAATTAACAGCTGTGCTTTCCCCTTGTCTGGGTAAAGCATTAAAAAAGTGAAAAAATGTGCAGCGCTAAAGAGTGATATCAATGGAAATAAGGGTAATCAACATAACAGAAATATATATATATAAAATCTGATCAATTGACAAAAAATAATAAAGTGAGAAATAAATGAATATATATTGACAAATACTCAAAAAATAATGTCCATTTATGATAATGGAGGACCGCAAAAGGTCATAGTAAGTCACAAAAATATGTGATGCAACCAAATAAGTGACAATCACTGTAATCCGTAATAAACATCAAGGTGAGTGATGAGTGACATGAAGAATCCACCACCAGAAATACCAGTCTCTTACCAGAAAGATTGGACTTGTGCAAGCATACACCTGACAAGCCAATCAAGCTTTTAGGGGTACCGAGAGGCACCTAATCCTTGCATATGCTGTAACCTCCGGGTGGGCGTTCCAAATGATGGATTCAGCAGGACAGATGTAAACTCAGTCCAGAGATGGATCAACCAAACTGTGGGAGTGAAAGGGAGAAGAGGGGGGGCACATAGTGTAATTCCGTAAAAGATATTTATTAAGAACAAAAACATAAGAATTACACTTACATTTTCCAATAAAATAACAAGCGCTTCAAAGCAGGACAGTAATTGTGGACCAGCAATGAATACTGACGCGTTTCGCCTCAAAAGGCATCATCTGTTTCGCCTCAACAGGCATCAACACCCCAGATGATGCCTGTTGAGGCGAAACACGTCGGTATTAGTTGCTGGTCCACAATTATGCCCTGTACACACGGTCGGATTTTCCGATGGAAATTGTGTGATCGGAGCTTGATGTCACAAATTCCAACCGTGTGTGGGCTCCATCAGACTTTTTCCATCGGAATTTCTGACACACAAAGTTTGAGAGCAGGCTATAAAATTTTCCGACAACAAAATCCGTTCGCATAAATTCCGACCGTGTGTGGACAATTCTGACGCACAAAGTGCCACGCATGCTCAGAATAAATTCTGAGATGGAACTGCTCGGTCTGGTAAAATTAGCTTTCGTAATGGATCTAGCACTTTCGTCACGCTGCAATGTTTTAAATTGTTTAATGCAGCGCACTCTCTTCTTCTTTATGATGCTAGAAGAATGAAGTTGTTTTGCTGCTCATATTCACAAAGAGTTCTCACAAACTTCTTTCTTTATTATTTTTCGTGATTTCATGAATATAATATTTTGATTAGTCACATCTCCCGAAAATAATTTTTTTTTTATGTTTTTAGATTTTGTATTTTTTTTTTTTTTTTTAGTTTTTTAAATCCTGATCTCTCCTGATATTAAGGGGTCCCAACCAAAGAAAGAGGGAAGGCAACGCTGGAGAAACAGTGGAAATTGGCGAAGCCTTTGGCCCCCAGGGCACACATCAACTATTTTAAGGCAAAATTGTTGGCCTCCATATATAAGGGAGTACAATCTGGTCCAGAAGTCCAAGAGATCATGAACAGCAGCAGATGACATGTATGTCCCCAGGCTGTGGTCATACAAGAGCCTGCATCTTTTGTCAGACCAGACTGAACCCAGGCCATCACTTTCTTGTCTTCCTTCCACTCTTCCTTCCAGGCTGTTTCTGTGGTGTTGGAGTTGTGGCAGGAGGAGGAAGAGGATGATGTAACTCACATAGGTGGGTAATGGGTGTGATTTCGCCCCTCACCCCCTTAGTTAATGTTTTATAAAGGATTTCCTCACACATGAGGCGTTGGCCCTCCTGCATGTCCTGCAATTTTGTGGCAGCCATGCAGGCAAAGGCCTCTTCACGAGTGGGGGTGGCTCTGAGGGACACAGAAGCCTCCTGAATCAGCCTGAGTGCTGAATCCTCCGCGTTACTCCCCTTCCTGGGTCTTTTGGTTGGAAGGCAGAGGCGAGGAACCTGGAATTCTGTGAGGCTCCTACTGGGCCCGGCCACCTTCTGGCTGCCACTTACCCCCACCTCCCACTGGCTGCCACTTACCCCCACCTCCCCCTGGCTGCCACTAACCCCCACCTCCTCCCTTCTGGCTGCCACTAATCCCCGCCTTCTCCTGGCTGCCACATTCCACAGCCTTCTCCTGGCTGCCACATTCCACAGCCTCCTCCTGGCTACGGTCTTCCTGTGTATGAAAAAGGGACAGAGTTTTAGTTTTTTCTTCATCAATCACACACAATTTTCATCTCATGACTGTTGCAAATTGAATGTTAACAAATATAACAGACTATCATTCTGAGCCCAGCACTTTTCGTTCTTGTCCCAATTATTTTTGCCCACTACTGTCTATTGATATGTAAAACACTTTATTAAATCAGCAATTAGTGATCAATAATAACATCTAGTAAACATCATTTATGTTTTGCCAAGAAATCTGTAGAACAATGCTATACCTGCCTAAAGCTGGGCTCCTCCACTTCTTCCTGGCTGGAAGTCACAGGTTGGATATCGGAAGCCTCAGCTGGGGTGGAAGATAGGGTGGAAGGAAGAGTGGAAGGAAGGGTTGAGAGGCATTCCCTGACTTCAGTCTGGTCTGTCAGAAATCGCAGTCTCTCATAGTACCAGAGCCTGGGGACATAAACATCATCTGCTGCAGCTCACATCTGGGAATCCGTGACCTTCTTGCGCTCCCTAAGATATGTACTCCTCAGGCCACCAATTTTGGCTTTTAAATAGGGGATGGTTGCCGTGGGGACCACCGGCTTCACCAACTCCAGCAGATTCTCCAGCGCTGCCTGCCTCTTTATGATTATAATGCGGGTGTTTCACCTGCCACAGACAGGGCAGCTCCCTGTATTTGTCTATGAACAGGGGGAGGAAGTTGTGGTCATTGAAGCCATCCATTTTATCTGCAATACACAAGACAAACCCTAATGTCAGGTTAAAGTCTCCTAATCTTGTCCCAATATAGGCCTCAATCTATAAGCAGTAAAGGCCCAAGTTTAAATGTTACCTTCGTTATCACGATCGGCGCTTCTGATACTCCTTCCTCCACTCACAGATCGTACGTACTACGCATGCGTGTTACGCTTTATATACACTGTGCATGTGTGAAACTCCGCCCGCCCCTGACGTTCTTTCTAGTCTATTCCCCACCCCTTCTCTTTCGGCGCAGTGGGGAAGAGCACATGGCAGAGACAGAGCAGGTGCGTGATAATTACAGCAACGAAGAGGAGGAGGAAAGCCCGGAGCCAGAAAGGTCACGATCCTGGAGGAGAAGATTTAAGGCATAAAATATGGCCTTTGTTGAGATGGTGGACATATGGAAGAGGGCCGACTATGATGGGAAGTATGGACCTTACCCCAACCCAAATGTCAGAAAGGCCAAGATCATGGTGAAAGTTGTAAAGAGTCTGCACAGGAATTTTGGGGTTCGACGATCCAAGGATCAACTGAGGAAGCGGTGGTCTGACCTATAATTAAGGGAGCACGATCAGTATAGAAGGATCAGGAGAGTGCTGCAAAAAAGTACTGTATTTATCGGCGTATAACACGCACAGGCGTATAACACGCACATTCATTTTAAGAGGGAAGTTTCAGGAAAAAAACTTAAAATTTTAAATAAGGAACTTTGAAGCAAAATAAGGGTCAGTGCCCATCTGCAGCCTCACCATTGCCATCAATGCAGCCTGATCAATGCCCATCTGCAGCCTAGCCATTGCCATCAAAGCAGCAGCCTCGCCATTGCCATCAATGCAGCAGCCTTACCATTGCCATCAATGCAGCCTGATCAATGCCCATCTGCAGCCTCGCCAATGCCATCAATGCAGCAGCCTTACCATTGCCATCAATGCAGCAGCCTCACCATTGCCATCAATGCAGCAGCCAGTCACCATTGCCAACAATGCAGCCTGATCGATGCCCATCTGCAGCCTAGAGGGGGGGGGATGAGCGCCGACATATTACATACAGTGAGAATCTTCTATGATAGACAGAACAGTGGTCCAAAGGCGGCCCAATAGACTTCCTATTATAGAGGCCGCCAAGTAAACAGGAGATTCTCACTGTATGTAATCTGACGGCGCTCGTCCTGCCCCCCTCCCTGTCCCCTCCGAGGCAGCTAAAATTGAAGTATTGGCGTATAACACGCACACGATATTTGCACCCAACTTTCATGGTGAAAAAGTGAGTGTTATATGCCAATAAATACAGTAAGTAGTTGTCCTGTGTTCCTATTCTTTATTTTTATTACGTTCGTGCTGCTCCATGTGCTTTTCTTTACTGTTGTACATTTTAAAATGGCAACTTTTATGTTCATGGACACATTATTCGTTCGTAGGAAACTTTGTTCATTCGGCCACTAAAACATCATGTTTTGTCCAGATGCAGTTCAATAATTTTTTTATGCCCTACTTCTCTTAAAATAAGTTTGTTGTCTAGAGGGGGTTTGTAACTAGAATGAAATGCAAACTAGATTCTGTGTAAGGAGAGGATACTCAGCAGCTGTTTACACATCTGGACGCTGGAGCACTAGTGTGGGACATAAGAACACCCTTTTTATTAGGGGGCCCACACAGGTGCTCCAGTGTATACTGTAGGGATGTCTCCATCTGTGAAGCTTGCACAAAACAGGTAAGTATTCAAGCTTGACAAAGGACAAAAATATTTCTTCATCTTGGAACTCTGCCAAAACAGACAATTGCACCCCACTTCCAAGCAATGTTTCATATTCCTATTTCTGGCCTCAAATATCTGTGTGCTAAGTATACCTATTTTTTTTCACATAGGAGAGAAAAGACTCGGTGGACACCACTCATCAGAGGAGACCACGGACCCCCCACCTCAGGAAGAAGTGTTAATCCCCCAAACACAACCAGAGGAGGAGGAGGGAGACATTGTAGAAATTGTCACCACAACAGGTGAGTGTCTGCGACCACAGCTTCAGGTAAGAGATGGATGCCTGCATATTTATAATACATGGTGTGTTTTTTATTTTTTTTTATTTTAGGTGATCGTGATGTTGTGAAAGAGCAATGTAAGTGCCCAGATCCTCATCGGGGAGATAATGGGGTATAATAGCGATTTAGAAAACATTAAGCAAAACATCAAGGATGTTCAAAACAAAATGAAGAACATCATTGATTTTTTAGGGAGAATATAAAACACCCAGAAATCCCTAACTTATTCCATGTTTATTGTTGTTTTTATGAATAATTTTTAACATATTATCGAAAAGCCAAATTTTGAAGATGCACTCTGTGTCAACATGTGCTATCTGCCATCACGGGAGATCAACGTACACGTTTTGTGGGTGCAACCCCTTCCTCAATAATAAAGTAGCTGAGAGGAAGGGGTTGCACCCACAAAACACGTCCATTGATCCCCCATGATGGCAGCTAGCACATGTTGACATTAGGCAATTTGTGTGCATCTTCAAAACTTGGCTTTTCCAGGGGTGACATCACCCCATCTGCTGAACGCAATATCAAACACAGTTTATAAATACTCATGTCTGATATTGCCTTCACTTTCTATAAAAGTTGAACTTTGTAAGTTCCAGAGTTGTGTATTTTTTTTATTGTTTAAAACATGCCTGTTTTACCTTAAAAGGCAATTTCTACTTATTATTATAATGTGACCTAAAAAATTGTTATACAACAAACATGTTGGTTTGTTAAAAAACCCTTTTATAAACGCACATGTGATTGTGGTTGGATTAAAAAGATTGATAATCAACAATGTGTGGCTTCTTCTTTCAATGCTCAAAAGCATTTTTTGGAGTATAAAGTTGTTTTTTTCAGTGACAATGGGGGTTATTTACTAAAGGCAAATCCACTTTGCACTACAAGTGCAGTTTCAGTGCAGTCTCAAGTGCACTTGTAGTGCAAAGTGTATTTTCCTTTAGTAAATAACACACAACAGTGCTTTCTAATTTTACACAATCACGCCATTTTCAGGACTCCACAAATTTTGGTCATGGTGAGCTAAAAGAAAGCCAAGCAGTAAATCAAAGCAAATATTTGTTCAGTTTAAAATATATTTTTATTTAAAAAATGTCTCAGACATTGTCTGGCATATCAATGCCCCCCCCCCCCCCCCCAAAGTATTCCATGTATCTTAGACAGACCTCACAGGCACTCTGGGGGGGCAAGCCAGGACAGCCAGTTTCAAGCGCCGTCAGGGTTGGTTCATTCTGAATTCCGGCCTCAGGCCCAACTGAGACAGCATAGTTCACAGAATTTCTCCTTAAAAAATTGTGGAGAACACAGCAAGCCAGGATGATATGATTGAGTTTATATTCCGCCATGTGTATCGGTGTAAGAATTAGGCGGAACCGGCTGGCCATTATTCCAAACGTGTTCTCCACCACTCTTCTGGCTCTGGCCAGCCAGTAATTAAAAACCCTCTGGTCCAGGGTGAGGATCCTCATAGGGAGGTGGTCCCCCAGCGCAAACGCTTCATACGCAATTAAGACGAATGAGAGTCCTTCCGCATTGTCTTCTGGAGGTGGCAAGTCCAAGCTGCCATTCTGGAGATGCCTGTAGAACTCTGTGTGGGCGATGACTCTACCATCTGACATCCGGCCATTCTTCCCCATGTCCACATACAGGAACTCGTAAGTAGCTGACACCACCGCCAACATCACAATACTATTGAACCCCTTGTAATTATAATAGTATGACCCCGAGTTGGGGGTTGGGACTATGTGGACATGTTTCCTATCAATTGCCCCGACGCAGTTGGGAAAGTCCCACCGCTGGGCAAAGTGGGAGGCCACAGTCTGCCATTCCTGTGGGTTGGAAGGAAACTGTGCAGTCAAACAAGAAAAAAAAATTAATTATTTTGCACAAAAACATGGAAAGCAGATTAGACACAAACATTCTTGGCCAACATCAGTTTAGCATTTATTTTAGGGAGTATTTAAAGACAAAGGTATAAGGTCCACTTATCAGATCCCCCCCCCCCCCTCTCATGGGCCATTTTCAAAATTTTAGGGGTGGGGAGATGTTTTGGACAGGTAACCCCCTCCACTTCATTGAGAGATGAATGCCTAAATATTGTCTATTACTTTGGCCAGCCCCTCCTTACTTACACTATTGGCAGCCCACTGAACAGGTAAGAAGTGTCATAATACAAAGATATAAATACACACTGTACACATTTTAGCACATTTTTACATTCTGCTATTACCTATCAAGATAATAATAGGATACAAAAACTTTAAACAGTACCATTTGAAAGTATTCAGGCAGGCCCTTGCACTACATGCTTTGGGGAATTCATCCATAAATCTGACCACAAAAGAGGTGGGTATATAGTGTGTGTGGGTTTGGCAAAGTCAGCAGATAGGGGATTGGTATCAGCTGAGTTAGCAGTTGGGGGGAGGGAGGGTTCCAAATGATTTTGGGACCCGAAAGAAAACCTCTGGCACTCTGCCTGAATTTAAAGCACAAATCACATTTTTACACATTTTAGGGGGTATTTAGGGTAAATCACTACTATGGAGCTGACAAAATACATTGTTAAGTGACTAGACGAGGTGGATATAGGGCCAGGAGAGCATGAGGTAAGTGAAGGCAAATATGTATGAAGGACAGAATTTTTTTTTAAAAAAAAAACAGCATGCAGGAGGACAAAGGGGATATTCACATCATATTACAATCATGGTAATTAGGGAATGAGGAAAGAAATACAATATATTCGCAAACATTAAATACAATAAAAAATGTGATGTTAAAGGATAAAAATCTTACCTTAATATAGTCCTTCTGCAGGACCTGGATGATGGCAGAACAGGTCTCTGGGATAATGATCCCCAGAGCCTGGGGGGAGATGCCTGTCGAGAACTTGAGGTCCTGCAGGCTTCTCCCCGTCGCCAAGTACCGCAGGGTGGCGGTGAGCCTCTGCTCCGGAGTGATGGCTTGCCCTCATGCAGGTATCCTGCCTGCTGATATAAGTGGTCAGCAAAGCCAACAAACGGTGAAATATGGGGTCCGTCATCCGGACAAAGTTCCTGAAATCGTCAGATTTATTCTCACGGATCTCACGGAGCAAAGGCATGTGACAGAACTGGTCACGCTGGAGCAACCAATTATTGGTCCATGAACTCCTCCTTGCCCTGTTCATGGACTGGGCTTGTGTCAAAGTAAGAACTCCAACACCAAGCCCCCGCACAGCACGAACTCTACGATGAGTACGTACACGCAACATGGCTAGAAAACGGTCGGCTGGTCAGAACAGAGTAACAGAACGCACTGAAGAACAGCAAGGCCTGTGAAGAGCGACCTGAAAATCAGTAACGAATGGACAAGAACACAATGAAAAATCAATGGGAACTCGCTGCACACACTGAAGAACAGATACAAACCCACAAGCACAAACTAAACACCAGAAATAGGATCTGTAAACCACAAGTCTGAAAAAGCGTGAATGGTCTCTCACCAAACTTTTACTAACATGAGATTAGCAAAAGGAGCCCAAAGGGTGGCACGCTTGGTATTGAACTGCCCTTTTATAGTCTCTTCGTACGTGGTGTACGTCAGCGCGTTCTTGACGTTCGGAAATTCCGACAACTTTGTGCGACCGTGTGTATGCAAAACAAGTTTGAGCCAACATGCGTGGGAAAAAAACTATGGATTTTGTTGTCGGAATGTCCGATCAGTGTCTGACAGTGTATACAGGGCATTACTGTCCTACTTTGAAGCGCTTGTTATTTTATTGGAAAATGTAAGTGTAATTCTTATGTTTTTGTTCTTAATAAATATCTTTTACGGAATTACATTATGTGCCCCCCTCTTCTCCTTTTCACTCCCACGGTTTGGTTGATCCATCTCTGGACTGAGTTTACATCTGTCCTGCTGAATCCATCATTTGGAACGCCCACCCGGAGGTTACAGCATATGCAAGGATTAGGTGCCTCTCGGTACCCCTAAAAGCTTGATTGGCTTGTCAGATGTGTGCTTGCACAAGTCCAATCTTTCTGGTAAGAGACTAGTATTTCTGGTGGTGGATTCTTCATGTCACTCATCACTCACCTTGATGTTTACTATGGATTACAGTGATTGTCACTTATTTGGTTGCATCACATATTTTTGGGACTTACTATGACCTTTTGCGGTCCTCCATTATCACAAATGGACATTATTTTTTGAGTATTTGTCAATATATATTAATTTATTTCTCACTTCATTATTTTTTGTCAATTGATCACATTTTATATATATATTTCTGTTATGTTGATTACCCTTATTTCCATTGATATCACTCTTTAGCGCTGCACATTTTTTCACTTTTTTAATGCTTTACCCAGACAAGGGGAAAGCACAGCTGTTAATTGATGGCTGCCCATCCCTGTATTCTCGGGCCCAGGTTGTCAATTTTCACAAAATTTGACATTAGTATTAATTAATGCTGATATTGTTAGGGATAAATTACTTAAATACATTTTGGCTAACAGGGTTGCTGGTCCTTTTATCTCCCCCCCTTTTCAGAATTTCCGTGTCTCACCGTTGGGTTTGGTTCCAAAAAAGGAGCCCAATTCCTATCGCCTCATTCATCACCTTTCCTTCCCCGTTGGTAATTCTTTAAATGACGAAATTGATCTGCTTTCAGCCTCTGTCACATATGCTACTTTTGATGATGCTGTCCACATTATCAAACAACTTGGTGAAGGCGCATTATTAGCTAAAGCGGATATTCAGTCAGCTTTTAGATTATTGCCCATAGCTGCTGAGTCTTATAATTACCTAGGTTTTTGTTTTGATGGCTATTTTTTCTATGACAAATGCCTTCCTATGGGCCGTTCTTTGTCCTGCTATTATTTTTTAAGTTTTTGCCTCTTTCCTTCAGTGGGTAATGATTCATGAATCTGGTTACACTGGAATAATCCATTACCTGGATGATTTCCTTTTTATTGGTCCTCCAAATTCCCTAGTTTGCTCTTTTCTCTTGCGCTTGTTTTTTCTCATATCAAAATTTTTCAGTATCCCTCTTGCTATTGAAAAAAACACGTATCCATCCCCTATTATTGAATCTTTAGGTATTAGGATTAATACGTTATTGTTTCAATTTGAGTTCCCTTCTTTAAAGATTGCTAGGCTTTAATCTTTGAGTGCAACTTTTCTGCATCATACAAAAGTTTTATTAAAGGAGCTTCAATCTTTTTTAGGCCTCCTTGCTTTTGCGACTCACATTATGCCCATGGGCAGAATATTTTCCAGAAGATTATCATTAGCCATGTCTGGTTTTAAATCTCCTTTTCCACACATACATATCACTTCTGAAATGAGAGATGACTTGTTGGTATGGTCTCAATTTTTGATTGACTATAACGGTATGTGATTTTTCCAGGATGATTTTGTTTTTTCTGCTGATATTGATTAATTCACTGATTCAGCTGGTTCTTATGGATTTGCTGCTATTTTTCGTACACACTGGTGTGCTGGCAAATGGCCTCCATTTTAGTTTTTGTAACAAGGCCACTAGGAATATAGTTTTGTTAGAACTATTTCCAGTGGTGGTTGCATAGATCAATTTTTAAATAAACGCATTATTATTCATACTGATAACAAGGGTGTACTTTTCGCCTTAATTTTTCTTTCTTCAAAATCTATGTTTGTCATTAAGCTTTTACGTTACTTGGTCCTTCTATGTTTAAAATTGAATATTTGGATTAAAGCGAAATATGTGCCAGGTAAGCAAAATGTTATTGCAGATGCCTTATCTCGCTTCCAGATGGCTCGTTTCAGACAGCTTTTACCAGATGCAGATATGGTTGGGTACCTCTATTCAAGTCATCTGTGGAACCTGATTTAGCTCCAGTCTTATCGGCTATAAAAAATTCAATCGCCCCAAAAACATGGACTGACTACTCAGTCGCATGGGATAAATGGCTGGCTTTCAATACAGAACTAGGCCTTTCAGGTTTTTCTCCTACTGAACATTCCATTTTAACCTTTCTTTGTTCACTTATGCATTTGAATTTTTCTTTTAATCATATTAATAAAATATTGGTTGGGGTTTCCTTTTTTCTGAAACTTTATAATTTGTCGGCATGCAATAGTTTCTTTTCCATTAGACAGGCTCTCAAAGGTTTAAAGAAGGTAAGGTGTGCACCTGACGAGCATAGACCTATTACATTGGACATTTTATGCAAGCTTTGTTTGGTTACTTGGGATATTTGCATTTCAGAATACCTTTGTTTTAATTCTCTTTGCAGCTCCTCGTATATCTGAAATGTTACCAAACAATAAACAAAGTTCGGCTGGATTACAACTATCTGAGGTTTCTGTTTTGGATGATAGAGTCCTTATTTTTATTAGGAGATCTAAAATGGATCAAGCCAGTAAAGGCCATTGGCTCAATCTATACGCTTGTGGCGACACCGTACTTTGCTCCATCTTAGTATTTAATAGATACCTTTCTTGCAGACCAATCGGTGGGGGTCACTTTATAGTTCATCAGGACTCTTCTCCTATGATGAAATTTCAATTTTCAGCAGTTTTTAAACACTGCCTTTGTCAGCTAGGCTTTCCACATTTAAAATTTTCACCACATTCTTTTCGTATTGGAGCCGCTACAGAAGCTGCTAGATTGGGTTTAAGTAATGAGGTCATTATGCAATTAGGTTGATGGGAATCTAAGAGATTTAATATTTACATTCATCCTAATTTATCTCTTTGATTTCTAGGTACCAAGTCTTATATTTGGATAGTTGGGCATTCATATATATATTGGGCTCACGAAAGAGCTTCTCAACGCTGCTACGGTTCCAACCTATCCTTACCTTCAGGTCAGTTTCATATTTGTTGGAAAGGCATTCGAGGTCTACATTGGACTGATCTTTTCCTTCATCTGCCTACTTTATTTCATTCTTGGCCTTATCCTTCTATTTTAATTTTTCACCTTGGAGGTAATGATGTTGGTAAGATGAAAACGTTAGACTTGATGTTTCTAATTAAACAGGATATACACCGTTTGAAACTTTATTTTCAAAATACTTGTATTATTTTTTCTGAAATGAAAAAATTCTCGCTTGTATTGGTTATATTCTCCTGGAAGCAAATTGCTTGAGAAAATTCAAAAGAGAGTCAATCACTCCATTGAAAAGTTCATGCCGCTACTTGGGGGGTTCTCTTTTCGTCAAGTTGACTTGGAAGGAGGTTTCCCTGGTCTCTACAGACAAGATGGTATTCATCTGTCTGATGTTGGTTTAGACATCTTTAACTTAGGCCCTCAGAATATAATTGAAAGGGCCACGGTGCTGGGGTAGCCGTGCTTGTTTACAACAAGCATGACTGGTGGGGACTTTGTTTTTTATAAATGTATTCATTTATAGCTCGAGTTCTATGACTGAGCAAGTTTAGAGTTTGTTTTAAATTTTGAAGTATACATATATTATTTATTGTTATTTGAATAAAGCTTATTAGATTTCAATACCAATAAAGGTGCTACTGCCGTTTTAACACCAAATCTTTGTGTTGTGTAATTTATTAATACATTTAGTCATTTAAATGTGCAACCTACAATCCCATGACAAGTGGGCACAGATTAGGATCCCACAACATGGGTTTTTTAAATAACGTTTTATTTTTTAAGTTTTATAAAAAAAAAGAGAAAAACATTTTTAAAAAAAGAGCGGGCTTGTCACGAGGCTTCTAGGTGGGAACACGTTTTCCCACACGTGTCGGGTTCTATAAAAACCCCTGATGTGGCAAGTCCCGCTCACAGTTCTCCTGGATCGGCTTGGCTGAGCTCCCCCTTCCCTCCCACCTATGTCACTGGCACCATTATGTGGTTTTGTCACCCTTGAATCAAGGGGGGACTTTGTTTTTTATAAATTTATTCATTTATAGCTCGAGTTCTATGACTAAGCAAGTTTAGAGTTTGTTTTAAATTTTGAAGTATACATTTATTATTTATTGTTATTTGAATAAAGCTTATTAGATTTCAATACCAATAAAGGTGCCGCGGATGTTTTATTATCAAATCTTTGTGTTGTGTAATTTATTAATACATTTAGTCATCTAAGTGTGCGACCTACAATCATATGAGACAGTATAACATTACAGGCTAAGGTGAGAAGGGACAAAAAGCCCTCCAACTGAATCCCTGCATACTGCACAGTGAAGCCTTTCTAAAAAAGAAGGTATTCATTCTATCATATAGCCCAAAAATATAAGGATTATTCCTCATTATTATTTTTTTCATTTTTTTTTATTCTAACTTTTTTCCCGTCTTTTTCTTATCTGTAAAAATTAACAAACTACAAAAAGAAAAAACACAAAGAACACTGTGCAAAGCAATGTGTGAAAATTTTCTTAAAGCTGTTGTAAACCACGGCTGGTTAAGAAAAAAAACAAAAAAACACCTGCAAGGCAATTGCATAATCTGCTAGTATCCATCCCATACTAGCACATTATGAAATACTTACCTTGGAACTAATCTCTCCAGCAGCACGCTATCACCACTGAGAGGGCTGACATCTTCCCCCGGTCTTTCTTCCGGGTTCGCGCTCTCCGGCTGTGTGATTGGCCGGAGTCATGATTTTTGCATGGAGCAGGCCCTTATTGATGGTAGGGGTCTGATATGGATTATGAGCAAACCCCACATCTTTTTTTTTTATTGTGCAAAGCATCACTATAACAACCAATGTCTGTGTGTCTCATCATCGAAGGAACCAGTGATGTTATCAGCTGCCAGGACACAGACAGGCTGGCCCATGCAGCATTCTTGATTGCTAGAAGATAGATGACCACCAGTGTCCTAGCAACCACTGGGGGGAGATCAAATGCACAGCTCTGAACAGGAAGTTGTCGCATTTAATGGTAGTAGTAATACTAAATATATGACTTCCTGGAGCACCTGGAGGTTTGCTTTGGAGGCAGGTGAACAGACTGTATAGTTTGCCCAATCAGCAATGGCAAACAAGATTTTGCAGTGAAGGCTGCGTTACCTCAAACTTGAACTCCATTCCTATTCATTGACACATTAGCAACACATTAGACACAAATTCGGCTGCCTCTCATTTAGCAAAATCTATGTGACACATTGTATGTCTATTAATGACCCCGTGCCTGGAATCCTGAGACTTATTATTGAGGATGACACAGATAGGTTTCATTCTGTTGTGTTGATTCTTTACAGCAGCAGAGTGAGGAACTTATGAAACAGCCTGTAACCTTTTTTTAAACTGCCTGCATAGTTTGTCTCACAGCTCCTGCTTAGCATACATCATGCTAAGAGTTGCCTTGCTGTGCGACAGAATTTAAAATTGTCCCCTCATGTATTTATGGACTTGGCTTTGTGCAAAGTGGCCCAGTTATGTTGAAACATAGAAAGGACTTCCCTAAACTATTGCTACATGGTTGGAAAAGCACAATTATCCAAAAGCTCTTTGCATGCTGTAGCATTAAGAAGTAGTCTTTACTGAATTACATTATATGGAGGGCACAATGGTGTAGTGGTTAGCACTTTCACCTAGCAGTAAAAGGGTCGCTGGTTTGAATCCTGACCATGACACCATCTGCCTGAAGTCTGCATGTTCTCCCTGTGCCTGTGTGGGTTTCTTCCGGGTACCCCGGTTTCATCCCACACTCCAAAGACATGCCGATAGGTTAATTGGATCCCGTCTAAATTGGCCCTAGTATGTGTATGTATGAATGTGAGTTAGGGACCTTAGATTGTAAGCTCCTTGAGGGTAGGGATTGATGTGAATGTATATGTAAAGCACTATGTAAATTGACAGTGCTATATAAGTACCTGGAATAAATAAATGTCCACATACAGTAGTTTTGGACATACAGGGGTTGGTTTACTAAAACTGGAGAGTGCAAAATCTGGTGCAGCTCTGCATAGAAACCAATCAACTTCCATTTTTTTTCCCCAAAACTTAATTCCACTAGCTGAAGTTAGAAGCAGATTGGCTAACATATGCACAGCTGCAGCAAATTTTACACTCTCCAGTTTCAGTAAATCAACCCCATAGTGTAGGTGTAACAGTCAACTTAGTTTCCACAAACTTTTGGCTATATATTGTATTTCACTATGCTAAGGCCAGCAATGAGTTTTACGAGACCACAATCTTTTTTAAATGAGTTTATTGCATGGAAGTTCTTCATTCAGCTGATGATTGCTGTATAATGTCAATAAGGAGGATATTTATAAACACTTTATACTGCCGCATACAAATATAGGGAGTATTTGCAGAAGAATTTATTATCTGAGAGCATTAGATTGCTGTGCAGTTTAATAAATCATAGGTGTAAAAAGATGAAGAGGTGGCTAAAGATGAAGACAAGGAGACGCCAGAGATGAACACAAGTTGACGTAACCCAGTGAGATAACTGAACAAGCCAACAAATGCATATTAAATGATATTTAGTCATTTAAGGTCATTTGACATCAGTTTAAAACAATATTTTACGGACGCTATGCAGACATCTCACAATAATTTAAACATACATCTTTTTAGGTAAAGATGAGAATTTCATTATCATGTTTGTTTATTTGATGATGAGACAAAAAGACAATTAGCATTTTCATTGGAAACAAATGGTCTTGCATATTAAAGCGGAGTTCCACCCAAAAATTGAACTTCCACTTTAAGTGAAGGTGACCCCGACATGTCATTTTTTTTGGGGGGGGCGGATACCCTCTTTTTAGGGCCATCCAGCTCCCACTTCCTCCCGGGGCTCGGCAGTGCCGAAAGGAAGTTCACCTCTCCCCCCTCCCTCCGTGCAATCTTCTGGGACACGTCACAGGTTGCAGAAGATTGCCTGGCCAATCACAGCGCACAGCAAGGCTCGCGCATGCGTAGTGCGTGCCTGGCTGTGAAGCCACAGCCGGATGCCCACAGTCACAAAGCCGGCATCGAGGAGAGGAGGGGCTTCGTTCGCCCACATCGCTGGGCCGTGGGACAGGTGAGTGTCCAATTATTAAAAGTCAGCAGCTACACTTTTTGTAGCTGCTGACTTTTATATGGGTGGAACTCCGCTTTAAGTAATTATTACTAAAAGACTGGTATATTTGGAACTGGTTTATTTTTATACAGTAGATTTGATTCAATGAAATGTGCTGTTCAATATCTCCAGTTATCATAAACTATTGTTATAGTTTAATTTGTCACAAACAAATTATATTAAAAATACTAAACAAGGAAATGCAAAAATCAATAGTAATTTAAAGCCCAACTCCAGCTTATAAAAAATGAATAACCCAGAACATTGTAAACTAAAAAAAATCAGCTCTCACTACAATTCTCAGCTTGTGTCTGGTACTGTCCAAGGCAGACTCACTGCTCTATGGAGGGCATATATAGGGGTATGTCATCAAGCCACCCTGGGCTAACAGATGAAGTTCTGTTGCCTTATATCTGTTTTATGCCATCTTTGTACAATCTGTGCTTCACAAATATAAATGTAATGTATGAAAAAGGACTTTCAGAGCACTATAGGTTAAAGATACAGTACATCAGATGACGTCTGCTTTGAGGCTGTGGTTGCCTGGATGAAACTCTGACCCGAACTTTCAAGTAAGAGATAATTTACTGGGATGAGGTTTTTTTTTTTTTTTTTACAACATACTTGTATATGTAAACTTCAGCTTGACCTACTGTTAACTGAATGTGTATACTTTCTGGCTGCCTGTGTGTTAAAAACTCTGGGGAGCTGCTGTTCACCGGTAGGTCAGAGTAGGTCAAGGGTTAACTGAAGAAATTTGTGCAGTCCCATTTCATTGGGAAGTCACAATTATGGGCATACTACAGAACTCAAATTACGGTACTCAAATGCCATATACTTGTACTTAAATACAATATATCATCACTTTATTTACAATCTCCTTTATTAGAGAAATTTTGAGTTCCTTAGCCAACAGTTTTTAGTTACCTACTCAGACTAAAAGGTCCCTAAAAAGTCTAAAGCAGACATTCTACATACTTTGAAATCTGGGATCATTGTAAATCTAAGCAACGATTAACCTCAACATTTCTGCATATACTTGAAATTTTTTTTCTTTACAGTCTTAAGCTCTAAATGTCTAGGAAATGCATATAAGTTCATTACTGGGTACAGTATAAAACCCCCCAACCCAATCTGCAGTTAATTTATAGATATAGCTTAAATAGCTTATAATACAGAAATTATTTAATTTATTCAAATAAATAGCTCACTCTACCAGCGGGTCCAATAACTATAAAAAAGCACTTAGGATAGAAAAACCAAAAACCAAAAAAACAAACCCTCCAAAATATATATTTCTGTAGGCAATGTATTAAAATACCCCTGATCATAAGCTAATATAGTGCCAATGGTTTATTCTGTTATATGTTATGACAGCAAGAAGACAACCTCAACCTCAACAAAACCAGGCTGAAGTACAAAATCAGGCTATTAAATTATGGTTTTCCCACACATAAACTGGTTTAAGACAGTAGATGTCCTCCTACCATTCAGCTGTACATGGTAGCCAATCAGCTTCTAACTTCAGTCTGTTCAATTAATCTTAGACAAAAAGAAACTGAAGCTGAATTGATTGGTTTCTCTGCAGAGCTGCACAAGATTTTGTATTCTCCAGTTATAGTAAATCAACCCCAGTGTGAACATGCATGTGGGAGGGGAGAAAAGGGATGACTTCACCAGTGTTCTGCTGCTCTCTGTTGTCCAGTTACAGGTTTGAAACAGAGTGATGGCAGAGAAAAGACCAAGTGGTCCATCAAGTCTGCATGCTGTCTGAACTCCACTTTTAACCTAATTTTCGCCGCTGGAAGTCTATTCTAAGCAGGTTGGAAGAGCTCTGCACCTGGCTGTTTTCTTAGTATAATAGTCTGCTGGTGGATCCATAATATTTATATGCTGACTGGAAGGGATGCCTGAATGGACAGAATTATGATTGCTCTGGCAGGCTTTGACAGGCAATCCAGTTCTCATACATGAACTACTGTATATTTAGCAATCTATCCTAAAATCAGATTCAGTTTGACAATAGACTGTGTTTCACTTAAAAAAGTATCTATTTCAGTGCTATTGCAGTTTCATATATCTTGGTTGTACCCCCAATTTTATGTTGTTGTACCCTTTTTTGCAAGATTCTAAATACATTTATAAATATATATATATATATATATATATATATATATATATATATATATATATATATATATATATATATATATATATTTCTCTGTGGGTGCACTAGCCATAATGTGTACATTACAATAGATTTTTCTGTTCTGCATCACTGAGAGGTCCATGCTCATCATTGCCTGTCCATTGCTGCCATCTTCTTCAGCACTTTTTCTGGCCACTAGGCAGCCAGTGGTGATGTAACTCCTGTGCATGCACACTGGAGCTACATCATCCCAACTAAATGTATCCATGCAGATGCCAAGAGCGAACCCAGAGTGTACACTGCATTGCATGTGTGTACACAAAAAAAGTGGCTAAAAATACAGAAAAGTCATTTTTGGCAGAAACAACATGCAAAGTCTCTGCTACCAAAAAAACTATGCCAACATTTCTCAACTTTTGCTTCTTATATATCCAATTAGGATAATTTCAGTGGACGAAAAGGAGATGGTGTTGGACTTCTCCTCTCCCCACAATGCACCTTCCAGGTTCTTCCCACACCTCCCTCTCTTTCCCCCTGCTCTTTCGAAGTGACTGCATTTGTCTTTTCTCTCCAGCTTGTCTGAGGGTCACAGTCATTTATCGGCCTCCTGGACCAGTGTCACGCTTTCTGGATGACTTCTCTGTATGGCTACCCTACTTTCTCTCCTTTGAAGTACCTGCCATCATCCTAGGTGACTTTAACATTCCAATCAATGTTAATACTGCAGCCACTTCTCAACTGCTCAACCTAACCTCTTCTTTTAACCTAACACAATGGACACAAACCACCACTCACTTCAACGGCAATACTCTCAACCTCGTATTCTCCCATCGCTGCACTCCCTGCAACCTCTCGAACACCCCCTTTCCTCTCTCTGATCACAACCTTATCCGTTTCATACTCTCCTTGTCTCCTACCTCCCATGCTGCCAACCCACAAACCACTACCCGCAGAAACCTTCCCAACCTCAACCCTTCCCTTCTTCATTCTGCTACTGATGGCCTTTAAAACAAAAATGCTCCCCTGCCCTGCACAGACCTAACCACTTCCATCTACAACAAAATGCTGTCATCCTCCCTAGATGTACTTGCTCCTCTTTTTATATGCAGAACTAGGCCCCATCTGCCACAACCCTGGCAAACAGACGACATCAGAAGTCTCAAGAGACGCAGCCTTGCTCTTGAGCGAGCATGGCGTAAATCTAAGTCCCTGTAAGACTTTACTCTCTACAAATCTGCCCTTCTCCTGCCTCCACACTGCTAAACAAACCTACTACAACACTCTCATCAAAACCCTCTCATCCAAACCTTGTCAACTCTTTTCTACCCTTAATTCCTTACTTCACCGCCCACTGCCCCCACCCACCAACTTGCTTACCGCTCAACAGATTGCCAACCATTTCAAAAGCAAAATCGACAACATTCGCAAGGAGATATCCAGCATTCAACTTCCTCCCTACCCAACGCATCAGGTCCAACACCACACTCAATGCTCTCCTCCTTCTGCCCTGTTACCACCGATGAACTTGATAAACTCCTCTCCATGGCCCACCTCACCACCTGTCCCCTGGACCCTGCCCCCTCACAATTACTGCGACCACCTTCCCACTCTGTCCTAAACTCCCTAACCCACATCTTCAACTTTTCCCTCTCCTCCGGCACCTTTCCTTCCCTGCTCAAACATGCACTGGTTACCCCCATACTTAAAAAACCTTCACTAGACCCCACCTGTTTGAATAACTTAAGACCCATTTCCCTGCTCCCGTTTACCTCCAAGCTCATCAAACACCTTGCCCATGACCAAATGAGTCGCTACCTCATGGACAACAACCTTCTCGATCCCCTACAGTCCGGCTTCCGTCCACAACATTCTACTGAAGCTGCCCTACTAAAACTCACCAATGACCTACTAACGGCTAAAACCAATGGCCATTACTCCATACTCATACCCTTATGCCCCATACACACGGTCGGACTTTGTTCGGACATTCCGACAACAAAATCCTAGGATTTTTTCCGACGGATGTTGGCTCAAACTTGTCTTGCATACACACGGTCACACAAAGTTGTCGGAAAATCCAATCGTTCTGAACGCGGTGACGTAAAACACGTACGTCGGGACTATAAATGGGGCAGTAGCCAATAGCTTTCATCTCTTTATTTATTCTGAGCATGCGTGGCACTTTGTCCGTCGGATTTGTGTACACACGATCGGAATTTCCGACAACGGATTTTGTTGTCGGAAAATTTTATATCCTGCTCTCAAACTTTGTGTGTCGGAAAATCAGTTGGAAAATGTGTGATGGAGCCTACACATGGTCGGAATTTCCGACAACAAGGTCCTATCACACATTTTCCGTCGGAAAATCCGACCGTGTGTACGGGGCAATAGACCTCTCTGCTGCTTTCGACACAGTTGACCACCTGCTCCTCCTCAGCAAATAACACTCCCTTGGCCTCTGTGATTCTGCTTTATCCTGGTTCTCCTCCTACCTATCTCAGCACACTTTCAGTGTCACTTACAACACCATCTCCTCCGCTCCCCTTCCTCTTTCTGTTGGGGTACCCCAAGGCTCCGTCCTTGGGCCTCTCCTGTTCTCACTCTATACCTCTTCCCTGGGCCAGTTGATAATCTCCCATGGCTTCCAATACCACCTCTATGCCGATGACACACAGATCTATCTCTCCACTCCTCAACTCACCCGCTCGATCTCCTCACGGACCTCAAACTTACTGAATGACATATCGGTATGGATGTCACACCACTTCCTCAAACGTAATCTTTCTAAAACTGAGCTTGTTATAGTTCCTCCTTCACGTCCCCCCCCCCCGTGACTTCACCATTAATATCAACAACACAACCATTGGTCCCTCCACACATGCCAGGGTCCTGGGTGTAATCCTTGACTCTGACCTCTCCTTCAGCCCCCATATCCAATCACTGGCTAAATCCTGCCGCCTTAACCTCTGCAACATCTCCAGAATTCGACCCTTCCTGACTAATGACACCACAAAGCAACTTATTCACTCCTTGATTATTTCCCGTCTTGACTACTGCAGCTCTCTCTTTAATGGCCTACCCTTACTCAGACTATCCCCCCTTCAGTCTATTATGAATGCTGCTGCTAGACTAATACACCTCACTAATTGATCTGTGACTGCTGCCCCTCTCTCCCAATCCCTTCACTGGCTTCCCCTACCCCAAAATCGCTCAAATCGTCCCCTCTTCTCCTCCCAGGAGCTCCTGCTCTCTAGCTCCCTTATTACCTCCTCTCATGCTTATCTTCAGGACTTCTTCAGAGTCTCTCCCATCCTCTGGAATTCCCTGCCCCGCTATATCCGATCAGCCCCTAACCTGTCCACCTTTAGGACAGCCCTGAAAACTCACTTATTCAGGGAAGCCTATCCCACACCCACCTAACAATCCCATCAAATCATTCCCCGCATCTATTACCTTTTGTACCACCACCCCCTCCCTTTAGAATGTAAGCTCTACGAGCAGGGCCCTCCTGTCTCTTCTGTATTGTACTGTAATTGTGCTGTCCCCCCTCTACATTGTAAAGCGCTGCGTAAACTGTTGGCGCTATATAAATTGTGAATAATAATAATAATAATTTCTTAAAACATATTTATGAATATCAAGAAAAACAGCAACCTGCATAGAATTTAGGTGTAGAAGCCAATAAATTAAGAGTTTATGTTTATCTATGCCTTTTTCTCCTTATTTTTCCTTGTTTCCTCTTATAATTCAGAAACAGTGGAGTGACCCATGTTGTTGTAGAGACCTGCTCTCTCTACTGTGATAGCTATACACTAATTGAGATCTATGGGCACAATCCAAATGATTGCAGACGTGTGCAGTACACTGTAATAACTGATTATATTTCACCTTACATCACTGTAGAAACAATAAATGATAACTGCTGACTGATTTCTCTAGGACATTTTTCAAATTGCTTTTTGTCTTTTGAACTATATCCCACTCCAGCAAATACAAAGTATTGTCTATTTACTTCAATCCTGGTTCAAGCTCTGAGTCATAATGTGCTAATTCATTCTTCCACTTAATAATACATGTCTAAAGATCGCTTTTGAATGTATGACATCATGTTTAATAATTTAACATTGGGGGACTGAAAAAAAAAATTTATATGCCAGAAACAATTAGGACCATTGCCAATTATGATCTCACAATGACTTAAAAAAGAAGCAAAACTCCTTTGTTGATAGAATCGCCAATTTTGTAGCAAAGGCTTGAGATAAAGAATACCAATGGTAGACAAATAATACTAAAAGAAAATGTCATAAAGGCTCCCATGGAACAGAAGCAACAAATATTTTACATAAAGGCTGAAGTTATGTTATAGAGAAATTATAAAGGATTAGGGTAAATTTTATTGTTTTTTTTTATGTTTATATGTTTAAACGCATGTTTCATATCTGCTTTCACTATATATATGCAATGGGGTTGATTTACTAAAACTAGAGAGCAGTGGCGGCTGGTGAAGTTTAAGGATGGGGGCGCCAGACTCCGCCCCTCCTTTTGACCCACCCCATTTCTCATAAGCCCCACCCCTTATATAATCCACCTTCTTCATCCCCTGTATTCCACTAGCTTCCACCCATAGTGTCAGGAGTAGTTAGCTAGAGAAAAATCAATGCAATGAAAAATTAAGACATTTCTACATTGCTTTGACCACTTGCTGCCCGCCCACCATCAAATGACGGCTGGACGATGCGGCTCTCGTTCTGGGTGTACGTCATATGATGGCCTCCCAGAACGACCGCTCTCGCACTCTCCCGGGGGGGCGCATAGCGTGGCAATCGTGGCCGTATTGCTAGGCCGTGGCTCTTTAACCATGTGATCGGCTGAGATAATCACAGCCGGTCACATGGAAACACAGAGATGCCGGTAATTGGCGCTCCTCGTCTCACCTTGACAGAGTGTGAGGAGAGGAGAGCCGATCAGCGGCATCTCCTCACAGGGGACAGCTAGGTATGATCATCAGTGCCCTGATTACAATTAAGTGCCCACCAGTGCCAGCAATGATTGCCCACCACTGCCAGCAATCAGTGCCCACAACTGCCACCAATCTGTGCACACAAGTGCCAGCAATCAGTGCACACTAGTGCCAGCAATCAGTGCACACAAGTGCCAGCAATCAGTGCACACTAGTGCCAGCAATCAGTGGCCATTAGTGATGCCAGTCAGTGCTGGCTATCAGTGCTGCCCATCAATGCCCATCCCTGCTGCCCATCAATGCTCATCACTGCTGCCCATCAATGCCACCCATCAATGACCATCAGTGCCACCTATCTGTGCCACCCATCTGTGCCCACCAGTGCTGCCTATCTGTGCCCACCAGTGCCCCCCTACGGCCTCATCTATCAGTGCTCATTAATACCACATATCAGTGCGACCTATCAGTGCCCATAAGTGCGGCATATTTGTGCCTCCTCATCAGTGCCCATAAGTGCTGCATCATCAGTGCCCATAAGTGCCACCTCATCGGTGCCCATCAGTGCAGCCTATTAGTGCCCATCAGTGCTGCCTCATCAGTGAAGGAGAAAAATTACTTATTTACAAAATTTACTGACAGAAACTAAGAAAAAAATGTTTCTTTATCGTACATCACGGGACACAAAGCCACAGTAATAACTGTATGGGTTAAATGGCACCTTCAAGTGGTGGACACTGGCACACCCTAAACAGGAAGTTAAATTGCCCATATAACCCCTCCCCTTACCGGGAGTACCTCAGTTTTTTTCGCCAGTGTCTTAAGTGTTGGTCACGAGTAAAGATGTGCTGTGCTGAGCTCCGCTGGAATATTCCTTACTGGGGCAAGCCATACAACCAGATCCATTCAAAGTGTCATTTCCAGGCCGAATCGAATGGTACCTGGGCCTCGTGTCCGAAGAAAAGAGGTTTTGCCTGTAACACTTCTCTTTTTAGAGAGCTGGACCCCAGGATTCAGTATTTGTTTTTTTTATCCATATTCCTGGTGGGGTGCTTTTTACAGGCCCAGGGCTGTGGATCCCCGGATAAAAAAGGGGGCCCCAGTCCCTGAAGGTTTTCTAAATGGAGCCCACCATGAGAGGTGAAGATTGGGTCTGTTATCACAGAACCCTGCACTTGGATAAGGTAAGGGAGATTCCCAAGGAATTTTTCTAATTCTTGTGGGCTTTCTCCTTTAAGTAAATGTTGCTATGCCTATAGTCACCATCGGGGGCTGTCAAGAGCACGTACCTGTTCCATGCTTGTCAGTCTCGCCTCTGTGTACAAGTTGCACGCTTCCTCTGGCCCAGGCTCCAGGTAAAGTCGTAGGAAAGGGGGGTTTTCTCCTCCTAGGAATGTCCCCCCACCTGGATAGCTTTCCTCCAGGCAGTGGGAGCATGGCATCAGATGGCAGTGTGCCGTGCCACTCCCGTCACCATTACGGCGGTTCCCTTCAGCAGCTTTCCTCCTCTCCTCTTCCCCCAGCCCTCCTCCATGCGGTCTGGTTTGGAGCCCGCTCGCGCGGGAAAACGCTTTATTTTAAAACAGATGAGGGGGGGGCGCGATGGGTAGTTGGAGGAAGGGGGCTTAGTGGCATTGGCGCAATTTAGTGTCCACAACGCGGGCTGCAAAGCTATAAAATGCACCTTTTTTCATACAGCTGTGCATACAGCTAGGATGAACACAGAGTGGACGGGTGGCATGTGAGTGACACAGGCATTCCCGGGCACATTTACTTAAAGCATCAGGCTGAGCTTAGAGGAAAGATTAGTGGCTTTAATCACATCTTCACGGAGTGGAAGAAAACGCATTAGGTCCCCTTCTACCACCCAGGATCCCCAAACGGAGGAACTGTGGGAGGGGGAAGATGAATCCCCCTCAGGGGACCGTGAACAGGTTGATGATTCCTCTTCCGAGGAATCAAGTGGGGAAGGACCTCCTTCAGCTTCACATGCTGAGAAGTTGCTGGTGCATTCTCTTACTGAAATGGTCTGCGCCACATTTAAGCTACCCTTAACGGAGTCGGTTGAAGATCCCACTTCCTGTTTGGGTTCACTAAAGCCCCTGCAAGCCTTGTGTGCTTTTCTTGTCCATTCATTACTAGAAAAGCTTATGTATTCTATTTACTTCAATCTTGGTTCAAGCTCTGAGTCATAATGTGCTAATTCATTCTTCCACTTAATAATACATGTCTAAAGATCGCTTTTGAATGTATGACATCATGTTTAATAATTTAACATTGGTGGACTGAAAAAAAAAAATTATATGCCAGAAACAATTAGAACCATTGCAAATTATGATCTCACAATGACTTAAAAAAGAAGCAAAACTCCTTTGTTGATAGAATCGCCAATTTTGTAGCAAAGGCTTGAGATAAAGAATACCAATGGTAGACAAATAATACTAAAAGAAAATGTCATAAAGGCTCCCATGGAACAGAAGCAACAAATATTTTACATAAAGGCTGAAGTTATGTTATAGAGAAATTATAAAGGATTAGGGTAAATTTTATTGGTTTTTTTTATGTTTATATGTTTAAACGCATGTTTCATATCTGCTTTCACTATATATATGCAATGGGGTTGATTTACTAAAACTAGAGAGCAGTGGCGGCTGGTGAAGTTTAAGGATGGGGGCGCCAGACTCCGCCCCTCCTTTTGACCCACCCCATTTCTCATAAGCCCCACCCCTTATATAATCCACCTTCTTCATCCCCTGTATTCCACTAGCTTCCACCCATAGTGTCAGGAGTAGGGATGAGCCGAACACCCCCCGGTTCGGTTCGCACCAGAACCTGCGAACGGACCGAAAGTTCGCACGAACGTTAGAACCCCATTGACGTCTATGGGACTCGAACGTTCGAAATAAAAAATGCTCATTTTAAAGGCTAATTTGCATGGTATTGTCCTAAAAAGGGTTTGGGGACCCGGGTCCTACCCCAGGGGACATGTATCAATGCAAAAAAAACTTTTAAAAACGGACGTTTTTTCGGGAGCAGTGATTTTAATGATGCTTAAAGTAAAAAAAAAAAGTGAAATATTCCTTTAAATATCGTACCTGGGGGGTGTCTATAGTATGCCTGTAAAGTGGCGCGTGTTTCCCGTGTTTAGAACAGTCCCTGCACCAAATGTAATTTTTAAAGGAAAAAATCTCATTTAAAACTGCTTGCGGGTTTAATGTCATGTCAGGTCATGGCAATATGGATGAAAATCAGTGAGACAAACGGCATGGGTACCCCCCCAGTCCATTACCAGGCCCTTTGGGTCTTGTATGGATATTAAGGGGAACCCCGCACCCAAATTAAAATAAGGAAAGGCCCTATATACTCTGAACAGCAGTATACAGGCGGTGCAAACAAGACAGGGACTGTAGGTTTGTTGTTAACCTCCCTGGCGGTATGATTCTTTCTGATTTTAGGTGCTGAAAGCGGTACAATTATTTTGCATGGAAATTTGGCGTTTTATATTGTAGGTCTGTAATTATTAACAATAACACACTTAAATCTGTCCAAACAAGAGTCTAGTAGATATCCCGGGTATGATAAAGTTTGAAACACAAAAACATAAATTATAATATAATAAAAAAATAATAATAATTAAAAAAAATAAAAATAAATAGTAATAAAATAAATTTTCCCCACGATTCACTATCACTCAATTCTGCAAGTGTTCTAATTTACTATCGCTGTTTTCTAGCTGGTCTAAAGCCATTTTTGACGTAAAGGGACACTTTTTGGTTGCTATGGACAATCTCCAGTTTCCAGGCAGAAAGAACAGTATATGCAATATAAAACTGCATGCAGGGCATGGGCCAGAGCACTGGGGACAAATGGGATGTGAAATGATTTCATACAGTACTGTAATCTGTAAGATTACAGTACTGTATGTGTTATGCTTTTGACATTTTTTTGAATTTGCCGCCAGGCTCCGCCCCCGTGCGTCGCGACGCTCGCAGGGAACGGAGCCTGGCACAGAGAGGCTTCGGAGAAGGACACAGCCCTCGGACACTGCGGGGGACATCGCAGGATCCCGGGGACAAGGTAAGTAACGCCGCCCCAGGATCCTGCAATGCGATCCCAAGTGTGGCTCGGGGTTACCGCTAATGGTGCTGAATTTTAACCCCGAGCCACACTCGGGAAAACCGCCAGGGAGGCTACGTAGAATCTCTTTGTAATTTTGAACGGGTACATTTTTAACGTGTTTAGCTCCAGCCAAAAAATCTTTTTTAAGCTTTTTGGAAAACATAGGGAAGGGTTATCACCCCTGTGACATTTGTTTTGCTGTCTTTCCTCCTCTTCAGAAGATTTCACCTCATTTTTTGTCCCAATGAAAAATGTTTTTTGAAAATTTGGGTTTTTTTGTGGAACAAGGATTGGAAAGCATCAGTGGAAAGGAGAAATTGTTTTCCCATATTAACTCTTACAGGAGAGAATTTCCCTTCCTAGGGGTAGATTTCATCTCACTTCCTGTTGTCTCCTTCCGTTTGCAAGTAGGAGTCGTTTGTAAGTTAGATGTTTGAAAGTAGGGTCCTGCCCTATATACTCAGCAGAAATTTGGGCCTTAGGTGTTGCTGTGGCCACAACACTGTAAGCCCTCACAGGGCCCTGCTGTGAAATATTAGATCAAGAATTGTAATTACATGCCCCTGTTGAACAGGAGCTGAAAAATTAGGCCTTAGGCACTGGTGCTGGTGCCACAACACTGCAACCCCTCACAGACACTCTAGTTGGAACGCAGAAACGAGCCCTGCTGCAAAGTATTGCATCAAAAATTGTAATTACACACCCCTGTTAGACATGGGCAGAAAAATTGGGCCTTAGGCACTGGTGCTGGTGCCACAACACTGCAACCCCTCACAGACACTCTAGTTGGAATGCAGGAACGAGCCCTGCTGCAAAGTATTACATCAAAAATTGTAATTACACGCCCCTGTTAAACAGGGGCTGAAAAATTGTGCCTTAGGCACTTGTGGTGGCGCCCAGAACCAAAAATGTTCTTACAAGCTATCAGCGTGATGATTGAGGAGGAAGAGGATAATTACTCAGGGATAGTCACTCAGCATCAGCATAGGCAGTCTTTGAAGGGATCTGAGATTTCAAAAAAAATTATTCGGTTACATCAGCATCAGGTGCTTGGTAGCTGGTGGTGATCCAAGACTGATTCATTTTTATGAAGGTCAGCCGATCGACCGAGTCGGTGGACAGACGCACCCTGTGATCGGTTACCACGCCTCCAGCAGCACTGAATGTGCGTTCCGAAAGAACGCTGGATGCAGGACAGGCCAGTAGCTCAATTGCATACTGTGCAAGCTCTGGCCAGTGATCCATCCTCAAGACCCAGTAACCCAGAGGATTTTCGGTGGGAAAGGTGTCCAAGTCTGATCTTGCCCCTAGGTATTCCTGCACCATGTAAAACAGACGCTGGCGATGGTTGCTGGAACCGATCATACCTTGGGGCTGCGGACCAAAAAATTGTCTGAACGCATCGGTCAGACGGCCACCTTCTCCACCGCTCCTTCTTTGACTGACCGAAGCCTCAGCAACACGTTGTCCAGAAACAGGAGTTTGTAACCTCCCAGTCTCTGGGAACGCATTGCACAGACCTTTCTGCAAGGCCTCCCGAAGATGTTTCATCCTCTGCTCCCTCTGCGATGGCAAGATAAGGTCCGCAACCTTACCCTTGTAACGTGGATCAAGGAGGGTTGCCAGCCAGTATTGGTCCTTCTCCTTGATACCACGAATACGAGGATCCTTACGCGGGCTTTGCAGGATCAGGGAGGCCATGCAGCGTAGGTTTGCTGAGGCATTCGGTCCGGAGTCCTCTGGGTCACTAAGGACGACAACGTCCGCAGCCACCTCCTCCCAGCCACGTACAAGTCCATGTGTTTCTTGGGACTGATCCCTTAAAGACTGCTGCTGATGCTGAGTGCCAGGCTCCACCTCCATACTGACACAATCTTCCTCCTCCTCCTCCTCCTCCTCGTCCTCTTCCTGTGTGATCGGCGGGCACGCAGGAACACTGTCTGGATAAAGGGGGCCTTGAGAGCTAAGGAAGTCCTCCTCTTCCTGCCTCTGTTCTGCCTCAAGTGCCCTGTCCATTATTCCACGCAGCGTGTGCTCCAACAGGTGGACAAGGGGGACAGTGTCACTGATGCATGCACTGTCACTGCTCACCATCCTCGTGGCCTCCTCGAATGGTGACAGGACAGTGCATGCATCCCTGATCATGGCCCACTGGCGTGGGGAAAAAAAACCAAGCTCCCCTGACCCTGTCCTGGTGCCATAGTCGCACAGGTACTCATTGATGGCCCTCTGCTGCGTGTGCAGCCGCTGCAGCATGGCCAACGTTGAGTTCCACCTGGTGGGCATGTCACAGATTAGGCGGTTCTTGGGCAGGTTAAACTCCTTTTGGAGGTCCGTCAGCCGAGCACTGGCATTATATGACCGGCGGAAATGCACACAGACTTTCCTGGCCTGCCTCAGGACATCCTGTAAGCCCGGGTACCTGCCCAAGAACCGCTGCACCACCAAGTTAAGGACGTGAGCCAAACAGGGCACATGGGTCATTTGTCCCTGTCGGAGGGCAGAGAGGAGGTTGGTGCCATTGTCGCAAACCACCATTCCTGCCTTAAGTTGGCGTGGCGTCAACCACCTCTGAACCTGCCCCTGCAGAGCTGACAGAACCTCTGCCCCAGTGTGGCTCCTGTCCCCCAAGCACACCAGCTCAAGCACCGCATGGCATCTTTTGGCCTGCGTACTTGCGTAGCCCCTTGAACGACTACGGAGCACCGCTGGTTCCGAGGAAGAGGCCATGGAGGAAGAAGAAGAGGAGGGGGTGGAGGAGAGAGGTGTGTCACAATCAGCATTTTGGAGGCGTGGTGGCGGAACAACCTCCAACACTACTGCACCTTGTCCTGCATCCTTCCCAGCTGCCAGCAGAGTCACCCAATGCGCCGTGAAACTTAGGTAACGTCCCTGTCCATGCCTGCTGGACCATGAGTCAGCGGTAATATGCACCTTACCGCTGACCGCCCTGTCCAGCAAAGCATGGACATTGCCTTCCACATGCCGGTAGAGAGCCGGAATCGCCTTCCGTGAGAAAAAGTGGCGTTTGGGTACCTGCCACTGAGGAACCGCACATTCCACAAACTCACGGAAGGGGGCAGAGTCTACCAACTGAAAAGGCAGCAGTTGAAGTGCTAGCAATTTTGCCAAGCTAGCATTCAACCGCTGGGCATGTGGATGGCTGGGAGCAAACTTTTTTCGGTGGTGCAGCAGCTGGGGCAGGGAAATTTGCCTGGTACAATCTGACGTTGGTGTACCAAAAGCAGATTGCCCACAAGTACTTGGCTGTGACACACCTAATTCTACACCTTCATTCCTCTCACTGCAGGTCTCAGAGAGGACTGGAGGTCTAGTGGGGTTGGAAATCTCAGCTGATGAGGAGCAAGGAGAGATCCTCTTTGTTGTTTGGTGTGGGTCTTTTAGATACGCTTGCCAACGAACTGCATGGCAGGTCAACATATGTCTGGTCAAGCATGTGGTACCCAAGCGGGAGATGTTTTGGCCACGCGAGATACGCTTGAGACATATGTTGCAAATAGCAGCGGTGCGATCTGATGCACTCGTCTCAAAAAAGGCCCACACCAAAGAACTTTTTGAATAACGCGCAGAGACTGCAGCGCCCTGCACATGTGGAGCTTTGGGGTGTGATGCAGTCAATGTGCTGCCCTTAGGCTGGCCCCTGGAGGGCATCCTGCCTCGTTGGTGATGTGCCGCCTCCTCCTCCTCCTCCTCCTCCTCCTCCTCTCTCCTATCAGGCACCCACGTTGAGTCAGTGACCTCATCATCCCCTCCCTCCTCATCACTGGAGCAAACCTGGCAGTATGCTGCAGCAGGGGGAGCATGACTGCCAGATTGCTGTCCTTCTTGGGCACCCCCTCTGTCCGTGCTCATGTTACTGCCTTCATCGAGCTCAGTATCATCATCAGAGCCTTCCAAACGCTGGGCATCCTCCTGGAGCATGTACCCAACACTGTGGTCAAACAGTTTGAGGGAATCCTCAGGAGGACATGGTGGAGCTAGGGAAGGAGTCACTGATGACATTGAGCTGAGGGAAGAGGCCGCTGCTTTGCCAGACAAAGCACCCTGGGTGAGAGAGGATGAGGAGGATGAGGACGGCTTGGTCATCCACTCGACCAAGTCTTCCGCATGTTGCGGCTCAACACGGCCAGCTGCCGAAAAAAAGGCCAAGCGTGTCCCATGGCCACGTGCTGATGAGGATGCACCGTCTCCACGACCAGCACTAGACACAGAGCCTGCTTGCCCTCTCTTATTGGCTTGTGACTGTCTGCCTCTCCTTCTTGGCCTTCCAGACATACTAATGGCCTGTAGCTGCACTAAGCTGGGATAGAACACCAGTAATTTTCTTCAGGTAGCTTTATATACTGTAACCAGACAAGCCTGCCTGTCAGTAGGAAGATAACAGGAACGGATCTAGCTGAACACTGTGAGCAGGACGCACTGTACTAAATGTAAATAGTCTAGCTGTCTGACCGTGGTACTAATAGGATCAAATAGAACACCTGTAATTTTCTTCAGGTAGCTTTATATACTGTAACCAGACAAGCCTGCCTGTCAGTAGGAAGATAACAGGAACGGATCTAGCTGAACACTGTGAGCAGGACGCACTGTACTAAATGTAAATAGTCTAGCTGCCTGACCGTGGTACTAATAGGATCAAATAGAACACCTGTCATTTTCTTCAGGTAGCTTTATATACTGTAACCAGACAAGCCTGCCTGTCAGTAGGAAGATAACAGGAACGGATCTAGCTGAACACTGTGAGCAGGACGCACTGTACTAAATGTAAATAGTCTAGCTGCCTGACCGTGGTACTAATAGGATCAAATAGAACACCTGTCATTTTCTTCAGGTAGCTTTATATACTGTAACCAGACAAGCCTGCCTGTCAGTAGGAAGATAACAGGAACGGATCTAGCTGAACACTGTGAGCAGGACGCACTGTATTAAATGTAAATAGTCTAGCTGCCTGACCGTGGTACTAATAGGATCAAATAGAACACCTGTAATTTTCTTCAGGTAGCTTTACAGTGCCTTGCGAAAGTATTCGGCCCCCTTGAACTTTTCAACCTTTTGCCACATTTCAGGCTTCAAACATAAAGATATAAAATTTTTATTTTTTGTGAAGAATCACCAACAAGTGGGACACAATTGTGAAGTGGAACGAAATCTTTTGGATTTTTTAAACTGTTTTAAATAATAAAAAAATGAAAAGTGGGGCGTGCAAAATTATTCGGCCCCCTTGCGTTAATACTTTGTAGAGCCACCTTTTGCTGCGATTACAACTGTAAGTCGCTTGGGGTATGTCTCTATCAGTTTTGCACATCGAGAGACTGAAATTCTTGCCCATTCTTCCTTGCAAAACAGCTCGAGCTCAGTGAGGTTGGATGGAGAGCGTTTGTGAACAGCAGTTTTCAGCTCTTTCCACAGATTCTCGATTGGATTCAGGTCTGGACTTTGACTTGGCCATTCTAACACCTGGATACGTTTATTTGTGAACCATTCCTTTTTAGATTTTGCTGTATGTTTGGGATCATTGTCTTGTTGGAAGATAAATCTCCATCCCAGTTTCAGGTCTTTTGCAGACTTAACAGGTTTTCATCCAGAATGGTCCTGTATTTGGCTGCATCCATCTTCCCCTCAATTTTAACCATCTTCCCTGTCCCTGCTGAAGAAAAGCAGGCCCAAACCATGATGCTGCCACCACCATGTTTCACGGTGGGGATGGTGTGTTGAGTGTGATGAGCTGTGTTACTTTTACGCCAAACATATCGTTTTGCATTGTGGCCAAAAAGTTGGATTTTGGTTTCATCGGACCAGAGCACCTTCTTCCACATGTTTGGTGTGTCTCCCAGGTGGCTTGTGGCAAACTTTAGACGAGACTTTTTATGGATATCTTTGAGAAATGGCTTTCTTCTTGCCACTCTTCCATAAAGGGCAGATTTGTGCAGTGTACGACTGATTGTTGTCCTATGGACAGACTCTCCCACCTCAGCTGTAGTTCTCTGCAGTTCATCCAGAGTGATCATGGGCCTCTTGGCTGCATCTCTGATCAGTCTTCTCCTTGTCTGAGCTGAAAGTTTAGAGGGACAGCCAGGTCTTGGTAGATTTGCAGTGGTCTGATACTCCTTCCATTTCAAAATGATCGCTTGCACAGTGCTCCTTGGGATGTTTAAAGCTTGGGAAATCTTTTTGTATCCAAATCCGGCTTTAAACTTCTCCACAACAGTATTACGGACCTGCCTGGTGTGTTCCTTGGTCTTCATGATGCTCTCTGCGCTTTCAACAGAACCCTGAGACTATCACAGAGCAGGTGCATTTATACAGAGACTTGATTACACACAGGTGGATTCTATTTATCACCATCAGTCATTTAGGACAACATCGGATCATTCAGAGATCCTCGCTGAACTTCTGGAGTCAGTTTTCTGCACTGAAAGTAAAGGGGCCGAATAATTTTGCACGCACTACTTTTCAGTTTTTTAATTGCTAAAAAAGTTTCAAAAATCCAAAAGATTTCGTTCCACTTCACAATTGTGTCCCACTTGTTGGTGATTCTTCACAAAAAATTAAAATGTTATATCTTTATGTTTGAAGCCTGAAATGTGGCAAAAGGTTGAAAAGTTTAAGGGGGCCGAATACTTTCGCAAGCCACTGTATATACTGTAACCAGACAAGCATGCCTGTCAGTAGGAAGATAACAGGAACGGATCTAGCTGAACACTGTGAGCAGGACGCACTGCACTAAATGTAAATAGTCTAGAAGATAACAGGAACGGATCTAGCTGAACACTGTGAGCAGGACGCACTGCACTAAATGTAAATAGTCTAGAAGATAACAGGAACGGATCTACCTGAACACTGTGAGCAGGACGCACTGCACTAAATGTAAATAGTCTAGAAGATAACAGGAACGGATCTAGCTGAACACTGTGAGCAGGACGCACTGCACTAAATGTAAATAGTCTAGAAGATAACAGGAACGGATCTAGCTGAACACTGTGAGCAGGACGCACTGCACTAAATGTAAATAGTCTAGAAGATAACAGGAACGGATCTAGCTGAACACTGTGAGCAGGACGCACTGCACTAAATGTAAATAGTCTAGAAGATAACAGGAACGGATCTAGCTAAACTGAATACAGTGTATATATATATATGCAACACCTGGGATGCATATATATACACAATACACTGTAAGTGCAGCTAACTGACTGACTGTTCTGCCTAATCTATCTAACTCAAATCAAATGACACTGTCTCTCTCTCTATCTCTCAGCACACCGGAACACACACTACACAGGGCCGCCGTGCAGGCGGCCTTATATAGTGTGGGGCGTGTACTAAATCCCCTGAGCCATAATTGGCCAAAGCCTCCTTGGCTTTGGCCAATTACGGCTCTCTGTTCAGGCGGCGCTGTGATTGGCCAAGCATGCGGGTCATAGTGCATGCTTGGCCAATCATCAGCCAGCAATGCACTGCGATGCCGCAGTGAATTATGGGCCGTGACGCGCCACACGAATTTGGCGCGAACGGCCCATATCGTTCGCAATTCGACGAACGGTCGAACAGCCGATGTTCGAGTCGAACATGGGTTCGACTCGAACACGAAGCTCATCCCTAGTCAGGAGTAGTTAGCTAGAGAAAAATCAATGCAATGAAAAATTAAGACATTTCTACATTGCTTTGACCACTTGCTGCCCGCCCACCATCAAATGACGGCTGGGTGATGCGGCTCTCGTTCTGCGTGTACGTCATATGATGGCCTCCCAGAACGACCGCTCTCGCACTCTCCCGGGGGGGCGCATAGCGTGGCAATCGTGGCCGTATTGCTAGGCCGTGGCTCTTTAACCATGTGATCGGCTGAGATAATCACAGCCGGTCACATGTAAACACAGAGATGCCGGTAATTGTCGCTCCTCGTCTCACCTTGACAGAGTGTGAGGAGAGGAGAGCCGATCAGCGGCATCTCCTCACAGGGGACAGCTAGGTATGATCATCAGTGCCCCGATTACAATTAAGTGCCCTCCAGTGCCAGCAATGATTGCCCACCACTGCCAGCAATCAGTGCCCACAACTGCCACCAATCTGTGCACACAAGTGCCAGCAATCAGTGCACACTAGTGCCAGCAATCAGTGGCCATTAGTGATGCCAGTCAGTGCTGGCTATCAGTGCTGCCCATCAATGCCCATCCCTGCTGCCCATCAATGCTCATCACTGCTGCCCATCAATGCCACCCATCAATGACCATCAGTGCCACCTATCTGTGCCACCCATCTGTGCCCACCAGTGCTGCCTATCTGTGCCCACCAGTGCCCCCCTATGGCCTCATCTATCAGTGCTCATTAATACCACATATCAGTGCGACCTATCAGTGCCCATAAGTGCGGCATATTTGTGCCTCCTCACCAGTGCCCATAAGTGCTGCATCATCAGTGCCCATAAGTGCCACCTCATCGGTGCCCATCAGTGCAGCCTATTAGTGCCCATCAGTGCTGCCTCATCAGTGAAGGAGAAAAATTACTTATTTACAAAATTTACTGACAGAAACTAAGAAAAAAATGTTTCTTTATCGTACATCACGGGACACAAAGCCACAGTAATAACTGTATGGGTTAAATGGCACCTTCAAGTGGTGGACACTGGCACACCCTAAACAGGAAGTTAAATTGCCCATATAACCCCTCCCCTTACCGGGAGTACCTCAGCTTTTTTCGCCAGTGTCTTAAGTGTTGGTCACGAGTAAAGATGTGCTGTGCTGAGCTCCGCTGGAATATTCCTTACTGGGGCAAGCCATACAACCAGATCCATTCAAAGTGTCATTTCCAGGCCGAATCAAATGGTACCTGGGCCTCGTGTCCGAAGAAACGAGGTTTTGCCTGTAACACTTCTCTTTTTAGAGAGCTGGACCCCAGGATTCAGTATTTGTTTTTTTATCCATATTCCTGGTGGGGGGCTTTTTACAGGCCCAGGGCTGTGAATCCCCGGATAAAAAAGGGGGCCCCAGTCCCTGAAGGTTTTCTAAATGGAGCCCACCATGAGAGGTGAAGATTGGGTCTGTTATCACAGAACCCTGCACTTGGATAAGGTAAGGGAGATTCCCAAGGAATTTTTCTAATTCTTGTGGGCTTTCTCCTTTAAGTAAATGTTGCTATGCCTATAGTCACCACCGGGGGCTGTCAAGAGCATGTACCTGTTCCATGCTTGTCAGTCTCGCCTCTGTGTACAAGTTGCACGCTTCCTCTGGCCCAGGCTCCAGGTAAAGTCGTAGGAAAGGGGGGTTTTCTCCTCCTAGGAATGTCCCCCCACCTGGATAGCTTTCCTCCAGGCAGTGGGAGCATGGCATCAGATGGCAGTGTGCCGTGCCACTCCCGCCACCATTACGGCGGTTCCCTTCAGCAGCTTTCCTCCTCTTCTCTTCCCCCAGCCCTCCTCCATGCGGTCTGGTTTGGAGCCCGCTCGCGCGGGAAAACGCTTTATTTTAAAACAGATGAGGGGGGGCGCGATGGGTAGTTGGAGGAAGGGGGCTTAGTGGCATTGGCGCAATTTAGTGTCCACAACGCGGGCTGCAAAGCTATAAAATGCACCTTTTTTCATACAGCTGTGCATACAGCTAGAATGAACACAGAGTGGACGGGTGGCATGTGAGTGACACAGGCATTCCCGGGCACATTTACTTAAAGCATCAGGCTGAGCTTAGAGGAAAGATTAGTGGCTTTAATCACATCTTCACGGAGTGGAAGAAAACGCATTAGGTCCCCTTCTACCACCCAGGATCCCCAAACGGAGGAACTGTGGGAGGGGGAAGATGAATCCCCCTCAGGGGACCGTGAACAGGTTGATGATTCCTCTTCCGAGGAATCAAGTGGGGAAGGACCTCCTTCAGCTTCACATGCTGAGAAGTTGCTGGTGCATTCTCTTACTGAAATGGTCTGCGCCACATTTAAGCTACCCTTAACGGAGTCGGTTGAAGATCCCACTTCCTGTTTGGGTTCACTAAAGCCCCTGCAAGCCTTGTGTGCTTTTCTTGTCCATTCATTACTAGAAAAGCTTATGTATTCTATTTACTTCAATCCTGGTTCAAGCTCTGAGTCATAATGTGCTAATTCATTCTTCCACTTAATAATACATGTCTAAAGATCGCTTTTGAATGTATGACATCATGTTTAATAATTTAACATTGGGGGACTGAAAAAAAAAAATTATATGCCAGAAACAATTAGAACCATTGCCAATTATGATCTCACAATGACTTAAAAAAGAAGCAAAACTCCTTTGTTGATAGAATCGCCAATTTTGTAGCAAAGGCTTGAGATAAAGAATACCAATGGTAGACAAATAATACTAAAAGAAAATGTCATAAAGGCTCCCATGGAACAGAAGCAACAAATATTTTACATAAAGGCTGAAGTTATGTTATAGAGAAATTATAAAGGATTAGGGTAAATTTTATTGGTTTTTTTATGTTTATATGTTTAAACGCATGTTTCATATCTGCTTTCACTATATATATGCAATGGGGTTGATTTACTAAAACTAGAGAGCAGTGGCGGCTGGTGAAGTTTAAGGATGGGGGCGCCAGACTCCGCCCCTCCTTTTGACCCACCCCATTTCTCATAAGCCCCACCCCTTATATAATCCACCTTCTTCATCCCCTGTATTCCACTAGCTTCCACCCATAGTGTCAGGAGTAGGGATGAGCCGAACACCCCCCGGTTCGGTTCGCACCAGAACCTGCGAACGGACCGAAAGTTCGCACGAACGTTAGAACCCCATTGACGTCTATGGGACTCGAACGTTCGAAATAAAAAATGCTCATTTTAAAGGCTAATTTGCATGGTATTGTCCTAAAAAGGGTTTGGGGACCCGGGTCCTACCCCAGGGGACATGTATCAATGCAAAAAAAACTTTTAAAAACGGACGTTTTTTCGGGAGCAGTGATTTTAATGATGCTTAAAGTAAAAAAAAAAAGTGAAATATTCCTTTAAATATCGTACCTGGGGGGTGTCTATAGTATGCCTGTAAAGTGGCGCGTGTTTCCCGTGTTTAGAACAGTCCCTGCACCAAATGTAATTTTTAAAGGAAAAAATCTCATTTAAAACTGCTTGCGGGTTTAATGTCATGTCAGGTCATGGCAATATGGATGAAAATCAGTGAGACAAACGGCATGGGTACCCCCCCAGTCCATTACCAGGCCCTTTGGGTCTTGTATGGATATTAAGGGGAACCCCGCACCCAAATTAAAATAAGGAAAGGCCCTATATACTCTGAACAGCAGTATACAGGCGGTGCAAACAAGACAGGGACTGTAGGTTTGTTGTTAACCTCCCTGGCGGTATGATTCTTTCTGATTTTAGGTGCTGAAAGCGGTACAATTATTTTGCATGGAAATTTGGCGTTTTATATTGTAGGTCTGTAATTATTAACAATAACACACTTAAATCTGTCCAAACAAGAGTCTAGTAGATATCCCGGGTATGATAAAGTTTGAAACACAAAAACATAAATTATAATATAATAAAAAAATAATAATAATTAAAAAAAATAAAAATAAATAGTAATAAAATAAATTTTCCCCACGATTCACTATCACTCAATTCTGCAAGTGTTCTAATTTACTATCGCTGTTTTCTAGCTGGTCTAAAGCCATTTTTGACGTAAAGGGACACTTTTTGGTTGCTATGGACAATCTCCAGTTTCCAGGCAGAAAGAACAGTATATGCAATATAAAACTGCATGCAGGGCATGGGCCAGAGCACTGGGGACAAATGGGATGTGAAATGATTTCATACAGTACTGTAATCTGTAAGATTACAGTACTGTATGTGTTATGCTTTTGACATTTTTTTGAATTTGCCGCCAGGCTCCGCCCCCGTGCGTCGCGACGCTCGCAGGGAACGGAGCCTGGCACAGAGAGGCTTCGGAGAAGGACACAGCCCTCGGACACTGCGGGGGACATCGCAGGATCCCGGGGACAAGGTAAGTAACGCCGCCCCAGGATCCTGCAATGCGATCCCAAGTGTGGCTCGGGGTTACCGCTAATGGTGCTGAATTTTAACCCCGAGCCACACTCGGGAAAACCGCCAGGGAGGCTACGTAGAATCTCTTTGTAATTTTGAACGGGTACATTTTTAACGTGTTTAGCTCCAGCCAAAAAATCTTTTTTAAGCTTTTTGGAAAACATAGGGAAGGGTTATCACC
This sequence comes from Lithobates septentrionalis, assembly GCA_037952835.1. Classification (NCBI taxonomy): domain Eukaryota; kingdom Metazoa; phylum Chordata; class Amphibia; order Anura; family Ranidae; genus Lithobates; species Lithobates septentrionalis. The sequence continues at coordinate 3,434 of JBBDGP010004233.1, read as the reverse complement.
CCTGTGACATTTGTTTTGCTGTCTTTCCTCCTCTTCAGAAGATTTCACCTCACTTTTTGTCCCAATGAAAAATGTTTTTTGAAAATTTGGGTTTTTTTGTGGAACAAGGATTGGAAAGCATCAGTGGAAAGGAGAAATTGTTTTCCCATATTAACTCTTACAGGAGAGAATTTCCCTTCCTAGGGGTAGATTTCATCTCACTTCCTGTTGTCTCCTTCCGTTTGCAAGTAGGAGTCGTTTGTAAGTTAGATGTTTGAAAGTAGGGTCCTGCCCTATATACTCAGCAGAAATTTGGGCCTTAGGTGTTGCTGTGGCCACAACACTGTAAGCCCTCACAGGGCCCTGCTGTGAAATATTAGATCAAGAATTGTAATTACATGCCCCTGTTGAACAGGAGCTGAAAAATTAGGCCTTAGGCACTGGTGCTGGTGCCACAACACTGCAACCCCTCACAGACACTCTAGTTGGAACGCAGAAACGAGCCCTGCTGCAAAGTATTGCATCAAAAATTGTAATTACACGCCCCTGTTAGACATGGGCAGAAAAATTGGGCCTTAGGCACTGGTGCTGGTGCCACAACACTGCAACCCCTCACAGACACTCTAGTTGGAATGCAGGAACGAGCCCTGCTGCAAAGTATTACATCAAAAATTGTAATTACACGCCCCTGTTAAACAGGGGCTGAAAAATTGTGCCTTAGGCACTTGTGGTGGCGCCCAGAACCAAAAATGTTCTTACAAGCTATCAGCGTGATGATTGAGGAGGAAGAGGATAATTACTCAGGGATAGTCACTCAGCATCAGCATAGGCAGTCTTTGAAGGGATCTGAGATTTCAAAAAAAATTATTCGGTTACATCAGCATCAGGTGCTTGGTAGCTGGTGGTGATCCAAGACTGATTCATTTTTATGAAGGTCAGCCGATCGACCGAGTCGGTGGACAGACGCACCCTGTGATCGGTTACCACGCCTCCAGCAGCACTGAATGTGCGTTCCGAAAGAACGCTGGATGCAGGACAGGCCAGTAGCTCAATTGCATACTGTGCAAGCTCTGGCCAGTGATCCATCCTCAAGACCCAGTAACCCAGAGGATTTTCGGTGGGAAAGGTGTCCAAGTCTGATCTTGCCCCTAGGTATTCCTGCACCATGTAAAACAGACGCTGGCGATGGTTGCTGGAACCGATCATACCTTGGGGCTGCGGACCAAAAAATTGTCTGAACGCATCGGTCAGACGGCCACCTTCTCCACCGCTCCTTCTTTGACTGACCGAAGCCTCAGCAACACGTTGTCCAGAAACAGGAGTTTGTAACCTCCCAGTCTCTGGGAACGCATTGCACAGACCTTTCTGCAAGGCCTCCCGAAGATGTTTCATCCTCTGCTCCCTCTGCGATGGCAAGATAAGGTCCGCAACCTTACCCTTGTAACGTGGATCAAGGAGGGTTGCCAGCCAGTATTGGTCCTTCTCCTTGATACCACGAATACGAGGATCCTTACGCGGGCTTTGCAGGATCAGGGAGGCCATGCAGCGTAGGTTTGCTGAGGCATTCGGTCCGGAGTCCTCTGGGTCACTAAGGACGACAACGTCCGCAGCCACCTCCTCCCAGCCACGTACAAGTCCATGTGTTTCTTGGGACTGATCCCTTAAAGACTGCTGCTGATGCTGAGTGCCAGGCTCCACCTCCATACTGACACAATCTTCCTCCTCCTCCTCCTCCTCCTCGTCCTCTTCCTGTGTGATCGGCGGGCACGCAGGAACACTGTCTGGATAAAGGGGGCCTTGAGAGCTAAGGAAGTCCTCCTCTTCCTGCCTCTGTTCTGCCTCAAGTGCCCTGTCCATTATTCCACGCAGCGTGTGCTCCAACAGGTGGACAAGGGGGACAGTGTCACTGATGCATGCACTGTCACTGCTCACCATCCTCGTGGCCTCCTCGAATGGTGACAGGACAGTGCATGCATCCCTGATCATGGCCCACTGGCGTGGGGAAAAAAAACCAAGCTCCCCTGACCCTGTCCTGGTGCCATAGTCGCACAGGTACTCATTGATGGCCCTCTGCTGCGTGTGCAGCCGCTGCAGCATGGCCAACGTTGAGTTCCACCTGGTGGGCATGTCACAGATTAGGCGGTTCTTGGGCAGGTTAAACTCCTTTTGGAGGTCCGTCAGCCGAGCACTGGCATTATATGACCGGCGGAAATGCACACAGACTTTCCTGGCCTGCCTCAGGACATCCTGTAAGCCCGGGTACCTGCCCAAGAACCGCTGCACCACCAAGTTAAGGACGTGAGCCAAACAGGGCACATGGGTCATTTGTCCCTGTCGGAGGGCAGAGAGGAGGTTGGTGCCATTGTCGCAAACCACCATTCCTGCCTTAAGTTGGCGTGGCGTCAACCACCTCTGAACCTGCCCCTGCAGAGCTGACAGAACCTCTGCCCCAGTGTGGCTCCTGTCCCCCAAGCACACCAGCTCAAGCACCGCATGGCATCTTTTGGCCTGCGTACTTGCGTAGCCCCTTGAACGACTACGGAGCACCGCTGGTTCCGAGGAAGAGGCCATGGAGGAAGAAGAAGAGGAGGGGGTGGAGGAGAGAGGTGTGTCACAATCAGCATTTTGGAGGCGTGGTGGCGGAACAACCTCCAACACTACTGCACCTTGTCCTGCATCCTTCCCAGCTGCCAGCAGAGTCACCCAATGCGCCGTGAAACTTAGGTAACGTCCCTGTCCATGCCTGCTGGACCATGAGTCAGCGGTAATATGCACCTTACCGCTGACCGCCCTGTCCAGCAAAGCATGGACATTGCCTTCCACATGCCGGTAGAGAGCCGGAATCGCCTTCCGTGAGAAAAAGTGGCGTTTGGGTACCTGCCACTGAGGAACCGCACATTCCACAAACTCACGGAAGGGGGCAGAGTCTACCAACTGAAAAGGCAGCAGTTGAAGTGCTAGCAATTTTGCCAAGCTAGCATTCAACCGCTGGGCATGTGGATGGCTGGGAGCAAACTTTTTTCGGTGGTGCAGCAGCTGGGGCAGGGAAATTTGCCTGGTACAATCTGACGTTGGTGTACCAAAAGCAGATTGCCCACAAGTACTTGGCTGTGACACACCTAATTCTACACCTTCATTCCTCTCACTGCAGGTCTCAGAGAGGACTGGAGGTCTAGTGGGGTTGGAAATCTCAGCTGATGAGGAGCAAGGAGAGATCCTCTTTGTTGTTTGGTGTGGGTCTTTTAGATACGCTTGCCAACGAACTGCATGGCAGGTCAACATATGTCTGGTCAAGCATGTGGTACCCAAGCGGGAGATGTTTTGGCCACGCGAGATACGCTTGAGACATATGTTGCAAATAGCAGCGGTGCGATCTGATGCACTCGTCTCAAAAAAGGCCCACACCAAAGAACTTTTTGAATAACGCGCAGAGACTGCAGCGCCCTGCACATGTG
>JBBDGP010004232.1:0-61785 GCA_037952835.1 Lithobates septentrionalis | reverse complement strand
TGATAGTGGACCAGGACGTTCCAAAACGAAGGTAATTTGAGATATATATATTTTTTTTGGGGGGGGTTTATGGTCATGACTTTGTAGCAAGCGGCCTATATGGCTTGATAGATTGATGAGGCCTACATAGGGAGAAGATGATGAGGGGTTAGCAGAAACATATAATAAGTGTTTTTGGTCTTGTGACTTTCTCTTTTCCAGATATAATGAATCCCCTATTGAAGGATCCAGAGTTCCTTACTTCTTTTATTTCAAAATATCGAGAGATGAGGAATTTGTGGGAGGTGAAACACCCTCAGTATTATGCCAAGCATGTGAGGAAGTCAACGCTGGAGAGACTTCTGTCCTTTGTCCAGGAGACCATCCCGGGAGCAACAATGGAGACAGTGCTCAAGAAAATTGGGGTCTTGAGGAACATGTATAAAAGGGAGCATAGGAAGATCCAGGAATCAAGGAGATCAGGAGCATCAGCAGATGATGTTTATGTACCCAGGCTGTGGTACTACAATCAACTCCGTTTTCTTGATGACCAGAATGAAGCCAGGGCATCACTTTCAACCCTTCCCTCCACCCTTCCCTCCACCCTTCCCTCCACCCCAGCAGAGGCTGATGAGGAGCAAGCTGGGTCTTCCATCCTGGATGAACCGGATATGACCATCTGGAGTCAGGTAAATTATTTTAACAAATATTTACTGTACTAATATTAATGATGTTAACTGGATGTTATAATTGTCTCAAATAATTTAGCACTCCAAATTGTGTATACATATCAAATGATAGTAGTGACTAAATATGTTTGGCACCTGCTTGAAATAATTAGGGTGTCTGATTAGACTCTTTTATTAAAGAGATGTATTCACATTGAATTTGCTAGTCATGAGAAGCAAACTGTGTGTCATTGATGAACCCAAAAAAAGAAACTAAAACTATTGTCCTTTTTTTATACACAGGATGAGTCCATCCAGGAGGAATGTGGGGAAAGTGGCAGGCAGGAGGAGACCGGGCCCATGGACAGCCTGGAGGAGGCCGGATTCACCATCATCCTGGAGGAGGCTGGGCCCAGTGTCAGGCAGGAGGTGGCTGCTCCCAGTGAGGTGGCTGGGCCAAGTGAGGTGGCTGGGCCAAGTGAGGTGGCTGGGCCAAGTGAGGTGGCTGGGCCAAGTGAGGTGGCTGGGCCAAGTGAGGTGGCTGGGCCCAGTAGGAGCCTCACCCAATCCCAAGTGCCTCCCCTCCACCTTCCCAAAAAAAGGGCCAGGAAGGGGATGGTCACACAGGACGCGTCCCTGCGCCTCATGCAACAGGCCACCCGTTTTTTAACAAGCCCCCCCGAAGCGGAAGAAGCCTATGGCTGCTACTTAGCCAGCAGGCTTCTTCAGATGGATTGGGAGCAGCGCCTCATTTGTGAGCGCCTATTTGGGGAAACAATCCATAAGGGGCTGCAGGGCACGCTAACAAAAAACACCCAACTACATGAGGCAGCCCCCCCCCCTCCTCCTCCTCCTCCTCCTCCTCCTGCCACAACTGAAACACCAGAGCCACAGCCTCAAAAGAAGGCTACAGGGAAGGCTGCAGGGAAGGCTGCAGGGCAGCGTGGAGGAAAGGCTGCAGGGAAGAGAAGAAAGTGATGACCTGGGTTCAGTCTGGTCTGACAGAAGACGCAGGCTGTTGTAGGACCACAGTCTGGGGACATCTAGATCATCTGCTGGTGCTGTTGATCTCTGGGATTCTTGGACCAGATTGTGCTCCCTCTTATATGGACTCCTCAAGATCCCAATTTTCTTGTACACCGACTTTTTCCAGCGTTGACTTCCTCTTTATTTTATTTTGACCATGAATAAATGGATCTTTTTTGAGTTTAGCAAAAGACTTTATGTGTTTTCTTTTAAATCATTGATTTTACACACAATGTTAAATTAACAAGGGACAACAATCTCATTGAGTTTTAAAAAAACACACCAAAAATACATTACTAATGTTAAGAATGTTCAAGTGGTAAGTCTTGAAAAAAAAAAATATACATAAACAAAAACGGTGCTTTGGGTTAACTTTATCTAAAAAATAAAAAATAATCACTAGAAAAAAAAAAAAAAGAATAATGGGTTCTTTGTGGTAACTTTACAAACCTAAAAAAAAAAAAAAAAAATAAGGGAAAAAGTATTATTAGTATGGAAACATTGTTTATAAAAAGCATACTATATCATTCATGAGATCAAAGAGAAAAAGAATTCAGAAATCAGTTTGGGAGAACTCTGATTATGAACAGCAAAACACCTTCGTTCTTTAGAGCATTCGTAAAGAAGAAATAAAATGCGCTGCATTCAACGATCACAGATTTTGCAGCGTGATGAATGTGCTACCTACAATACGAACACTAGTTTTACCAGACCGAGTGCTTCCGTTTAGTTTTTGCTTATGAGCATGCGTCATTTTTTTGTCCGTAGGACTAGCATACAGACGAGCGGACTTCGGGGTCCGTCGTAGTTACGACGTAAAGATTTGAAGCATGTTTCAAATCTAAAGTACGTCGGATTTGAGGCTAAAAAAGTACGTTGAAAGTCCGAAGAAGCCCACACACGATCGGATTACCAGCCAGCTTTAGTCCGTCAGCGTCCGTTGGACTTTTGTAGACGAAAAGTCGACCGTGTGTACGCGGCATTATGACAGATAACACATAGCCCTAGACAGTTCAGGTTTTCTATACTCTATTACTAAAACCATGAAAGAAAGGAAATAAATATCTCGATATAGTTACAGATATAAAATGATGTCTTAAGTGGAAAAACATAATAATAAATTGCCAAAATCAGTAACAAAAAAACAACATAAAGCAATATAGAAAGTTCAGTGTGACAAATGATAGATGGCAGTTTTCATGGGGCAGTTTTCATGGGGCAATTTGATGAGGGCAGTATGATGGGGCAATTTTGATGAGGCAATTTGACGGGGGCAGTATGATGGGGCAATTTTGATGAGGCAATTTGATGGAGCAGTTTTGATGAGGGCAGTTTTGATGGGGCAATTTGATGAGGGCAGTATGATGGGGCAATTTTAATAGGGCAATTTGATGGGGTAATTTGATGGGGCAGTTTTGATGGGGCAATTTAATGGGGCAGTATGATGTGGCAATTTTGATGGTGGCAATTTGATGGGGCGATTTTGATGGGGCAGTATGATGGGGCAATTTTGATTGGGGACATTTTGATGGGGTATTTTGATGGTGGCAGTATGTTGGGGCAATTTTGATAGGGGCAGTATGATGGGCAGTTTTGATGGGGGCAATTTGATGGGGCAGTTTTGATGGCAGTATGATGGGGCAATTTGATGAGGGCAATTTTGATGGGGCAATTTTGATGGGGCAGTTTTGATAGGGGCAGTTTTGATGGAGCAGTATGACGGGGCAGTATGATGGGGCAGTTTTGATTGGGGAAATTTGATAGGGCAGTATTATGGGGCAGTTTTGATGGGGGCAATTTGATGGGGCAATTTCGATAGGGCTAATTGATGGGACAATTTTGATTGGGCAGTTTTGATGGTGGCAGTATGATGGGGTAATTTTGATGGGGGCATTTTGATTGGGGCAGTTTTGATGGGGCTATTTTAAAGGGCCAGTTTTGATGGGGCAGTTTTGCTGGGGCAGTATGATGGGGCAATTTTAAAGGGGCAGTTTTGATGGGGCAAATTTGATGGGGCAGTTTTGATGGGGCAGTATGATGGGGCAGTTTTGATGGGGCAGTTTTGATGGGGCAGTTTTGATGGGGCAGTATGATGGGGCAGTATGATGGGGCAATTTTGAAGGGGGCAGTATGATGGGGCAATTTTGATGGGGCAGTATGATGGGGGCAGTACGATGGGGCAGTTTTGATGGGGCAGTTTTGATGGGACAATATTATGGGGTAGTTTTGATGGGGCAATTTTGATGGGGCAGTTTTGATGGGGCAATTTAGATGGTGGCAGTATGATGGGGCAATTTGATGGGGCAGTATGATTGTGCAGTTTTGATGGGGCAATTTTGATGGTGGCAGTATGATGGGGCAGTTTTGATGGGGCAATTTTGATGAGGCAGTACGATGGGGGCAATTTGGGGCAGCTCCTGCAAAAGGTAATTACTTTTTTTAAATATACTAATTGTAAATGATATGCCTTGTTTCTGTGCAGATTTTATATACGTATACACACACATAAGATATTTTATCTATCTATCTACCTACATCTATATCTGCACAGAAACAAGGGATATCATTTACAATTAGCATCTTTTAAAAAGTAATTACCTTTTGCAGGAGATTTTTATATTTCTAGATTTATAATCTTTGAAAATGTAGATAAACTTCCTGCTTCCTGGGGAGGAGAGGTTTCCATAGCTGAGGGGCAGCAACTTCCTCTGACACTACTGTTACTTTGGAAACCTGACCTACAACCTATTACACTGCTCGTGCTGCTCTGAGCATGTGCGAGATCTGGAGGTGCATGCTGGGTAACCAGCATGCATGGAATACAGGAAGAGATACAGTCTGGCTTCAGATGCCCACACATGAGATGGCCGCAGCCTGCTGGGACTTACAAAAGTAAGAAATCAATGGTGCAAAAAATACAAAACGGACCTTCGTTTACAGCAAACCTTTACTAGAATACATTAAGCATGAGGATTATAGGGGATTTTTATCTAAAAAGTTAAATTTTGGCCCTGAACACCACTTTAAGTACAGTATTATGTACACTTTAACCCTTTCACTGCCAAGTCCCTCTGCCGTATGGACCTACAAAAGGGCCTGCAGGTGGCCAGGTCAGTACGGGGGTACGGACCTCTTTTCTCCCTCTTCTATAAGCTTATAGTCACTTAAAAGAGAAAGACTCTGCTGAACTCTTCTATAACTCTGATCAGTGGATTACAACCCTCTGATCAGAGTTATTAACCCCTAATGTGACCCCCCTCCATGCTGCCGCTTCCCTGTCCCCAGCCTCTCTACCTCCCGCATCTCCCTTCCACCTCAAACTACAACCCCCACTCTCCTCTCCTATACCCTTCAACCCCCTTCTCCCCTCCCCAGCACTGACCCCCCCACACCCGATCAAACCCCCCACATTCAATCCCCCGCAGCCACCATCATAAGCCGGCATCCTCCTCTGCCGCTCCCACCGGTTTCAGGTGGTGCTGGGGGCTTGGGGGGTCCAGATGCATCTCCCCATCACTCATATAGCCCCCAATACTGGCCCCTGCACCCTCAATCCATCCCTGCTCCGGCAGAATCTCTCCCCCCCCCGCAGCTTCTGATCTGGTAAGCTGACAGGCTGGGGATCGCAGTGAGGGGGAGGAGGGAGCGGTGCAGGTGATGTTTGGGCTTAGGGGGGCTTGGTAAACATGTGTTTACCACCCCCTAAGTGTGGCACCCTGGGCACATGCAGCAATCACTGTAATTGCTCCGATATGTCCACTGACGTCTGATAATAGTAACCACGAGAGTCACTATGTATCAGACTGTCAGTTTATGAATGAATGGAATCTCTATACAAAGAGAAAACGACTATCTTTAGTCCCTTTCTCTGTCTCAAAAAAGAGATATAGGGGACTGTTTAGACCTCTGTTATCTCACAAAGACCGCCCCCCCCAAAAAATATATAAAATAACAAAAAAAAGTAAAAATGTTTAAAAAAAACAAACAAACACAGTAAGACCCCCAGGTCCGCCCGCACTCACCCCTCCATGGTGACGGTCCCCCTCCCCCACACTCATCCCCCCATGTATACCTCAGCTTCACCTCCTGGCCAACCCGATCAGTCCTGATTGGCCAGGAGGAGAAGCCAGAAGATGAGTGGGTGGGTTTGGGTTGCAATTCTCTGCGCCCCGAGCCCAACCTTTTTCAAGCCAATTAGAGCCTCGGGCTCTAATCATGCATCTTGAACAAAAAACTCATACAAACGTATGAGTCTGCCACCCTGCAGGGGGTGGCACCCCCAATAGACTGGCCACTCCTGGACATGGAGTGGACTCTGTCAAGCAGATCGGCCTGCTCAGCAGGGGATCTGTCTTCTGATCCCCGCTGAGCAGGTGGATGACAAGTCCGCTCCACTAATGCAGAGCAGACACGGACACAGCCCTGTTCTCTATGGAGCGGCCTGTCCATTTCCATCGGATGCCATCCGATCTGATCTGCTAGATTGATGGGGAATGGAATCCCCATCTGTCAGTTTTTAGTGGACTGGAGCGGATGCAGGCGGGTATAAACACACACATGTCCAATTACACCAGTCTCTCCATAGAGAACAATGGGTGGTCTGATTTGGGCCACCTGAAAAACGGACAGGCAGACCTAATCAGTGTGCTTGTGTGAAAGGGGCCTAAGGCCTTGTTCACACAGGGCATACACAGCGTACCTTTACAGGGATGAACAGGTGTTCTGTGCATCTCTGTGCAGGCAGTCCCATTGATGTCATTTGGGATGTAGCAACTGCACCAACAGAGCCATTGCTCTCAATTTTACATCCATGTAGGTCCGCATGCATATCCCTGAGCTCACACTGCCTGTGTTCAGGGTCATGTACCCACATCCACACAGATGTCAGATTGGGAACAGCAGCTATGCCTGTGCAGTCGTTGCATCCCAATTGACATGAATGGGACTGACTGTACAGGGATGCATGGAACACCTGTGCATCCCTGAGTGGGTAAACATGGCCCCCCCATGGGCGTACACTTTAGTATGCCACATGTGAATGATGCTTTAGTACTAATTTAGCAGGGATTTTGTTACGTTGCATTTATGTGCAATATTAATGATTTTAGTGTATTTTTAGTGAAAATAGCAATATGATGAACATTTGCGCAATTATTACAGGGCCCCAAAAAAATCTGTAGCACTTTTTTTAATCTACAGGTCATGTGCTTTTAGAAAATGTCTAGTTTGAGGGGTCTTTTCAAATTCTGAAAGCTGTAAGTGAAAAATGAAAACCTCCAGAATTTTTAGAGAATTTTTTGGGTATGTTCGATTTTCACCATTTTGCAAAAAGGCGCAATTTAAAATGTACAAATATTTGTTATTTATTAATTCCATACAGGTTAAGCTTTTATATTTAGTAAGGATTTAGTAGGAATTTTGTAAAATTTGCTGTGTTTTTATCTGCTAATAAAGGTTTTAGTGTATTTTTTGCAAATATATTGCTTTGATAAACATTTGCGCAAATACCGTGAGGTCTAAAAATGTCAGAAAATATGGTTTTGGGGGGTCTTATACGAATTCTGAAAGCTACAAGTGAAAAATAAAAAAGCAAAGGAAAAAGTGCAAAAATGGTCTGGCCACCTGAGTGTACAAAATGGAGCACAGGGCCTGGCAGCGGAAGGGTTAAAGTGACCTTGTGCTTAACTGAATCAGATAATGCATGTTTCCTGCAATAAAGAGAGGATTTCTACCTTTCCACACTGTCAGATAGGTAAAGAGAAATTGCCCCTGTACATTGCAGCAGGAGAGGACTGGGCAAGGGGCATTTCTGACCAATCCAGGGCTAATGAGATATGATGGGCTGGTGGACCAAAGACTTTGTTGTATGTTCTTCATCCCTTGTGAAAGCAATAAGGTTGATAAAAAACAATTAAGTACAGTGTTAAAAAAAATGAAATAAAATATATAATCAAATATAAAAAATTGTTTTTAACCACTTGCCGACCACCTCACGCAGATATACTGTGGCAGAATCGCACGGGCAGGCAAAATCACGTACCTGGTACGTGATTGCCTTCCCGCGGGCGGGGGGTCCGAGGCGGTCGGCTTTGGTCTGGGAGCGTTCAGAGATGAGGGGGAGGCCATCCATTCGTGGCCCCCCTTGCAATCACTCCCAGCCAATGAGAATCTTCCCCTGCCTCTGTATAGTACACAGAGGCAGGGGATGTGATGTCATCTCTCCTCGGCTCGGCAGTTTCGGAGGCCATGGAATGCCCAGGTGGCACAAAACCCCCCCAAATGACCCCATTTTGGAAAGTAGACACCCCAAGCTATTTGCTGAGAGGTATAGTGAGTATTTTGCAGACCTCACTTTTTGTCACAAAGTTTTAAAAATTGAAAAAAGAAAAAAAAATGTTTTCTTGTCTTTCTTCATTTTCAAAAACAAATGAGAGCTGCAAAATACTCACCGTGCCTCTCAGCAAATAGCTTGGGGTGTCTACTTTCCAAAATAAGGTCATTTGGGGGGGGGTTTGTGTCACCTGGGCATTCCATGGCCTCCGAAACTGTGATAGGCAGTGAAGAGTGAAATCAAAAATTTACGCCCTTAGAAAACCTAAAGGCGGTGCTTGGTTTTCGGGGTCCCGTACGCGGCTAGGCTCCCAAAAAGTCTCACACATATGGTATCCCCGTACTCAGGAGAAGCAACAGAATGTATTTTTGGGTGTAATATCACATATTCCCATGGCATGTTTGAGCAATATATCATTTAGTGACAACTTTGTGCAAAAAAAAATTGTCTTTTTCCCGCAACTTGTGTCACAATATAAAATATTCCATAGACTCGACATGCCTCTCAGCAAATAGCTTGGGGTGTCTATGTCAGACTTACACGTACCTGACTGACGAACCCGGTATAGCAGGGGAGGCCTCCCGTACGTATCTGGTTCCTGGCCCCTAGTAGTGTAAACAGAAGGCACAGGAGCACAGAGTGGTGAGAGAGCCTGGCAGGTGACTTGCGGAGGTAAGGCCCAGGATCCTGATGCGTATGGTCTGGAAGTCCTAGAAAGTAAGGGATTAGGCAGCTGGTGCAGAGCAGGAGCAAAGTGGGATGGTCCGGTCACAGGCAGAGTTGGCAACAAACGGTAAGCGAGGTACAGAGGAGCAGGCAGGCTCAAAGTCCGGGTCACAGGCAGGGTTGGCAGCAGGCATGGTACAAAGGAGTAGGCAGAGTCGTAGTCAAGGAAAGCCGTGGTCAGGTGCAGGCGGATATCAAGAGAAGTCCAAAGGCAGGCCGGGGTCACTTAGGTGATCAAACAGGCAAACAGGAAGCAAACAGGAAACAGGAAGTCAGGAACTGGGAGCTGCAGATCGGACAGCACTGAGCAGAAGATTCCAGCAGACTAAATAGGGCGGCTGGTGCCAAGCGCTGTGCGTGCCCACACAGTGGCGCGGACTGGCGTGAACCGGTGCACACTGGAGCACCCACTAGCCAATCTATTCAAGGAACTCCTCTGACAGTGCCCCCTCCTAAAGTGCGGCCTCCGATAGACAGGGCCAGTATATCAACGTTAGCATTTCAGAAGTCTCTTAAAAGTTCCTTAGCGTGCAGATTGCCTTCTGGTTCCCAGGAGTTATCTTCTGGTCCATACCCCCTCCATTTGATCAAATATTGGACTTGATCATGTCTCTTCCTGCAGTCCAGGATTGCTTCCACCTCAAACTCTGTCTCCTTGTCCACAATTACAGGTTCAGGTGGGTCGGTATTATGACCCGAAAAGGAATTGGGAATAGCAGGTTTCAGCAAGGATACGTGGAAGACTGGGTGAACTTTTAATGTATTGGGTAGATCCAGTTCATAGGTCACATCATTAATTTTCCTTTTGATTGGAAAGAGACCCATGAATTTGGGACCCAACTTCTTTGAGGAACAGGCCAACTTTAAGTTGAGGGTGGACAACCAAACCTGGTTGCCAGGTTCCAGAATGAGTTCTCCACGCTTCTTCCTATCGAACATCCTTTTATTATATTCTTGGGTTTTAGCCATGGTTTTGCGTAGTAATTTATTATTGGTGACAAAGAAGTCCATTGTTTCAGAAGCTGCAGGAATAGAGCACTCGGGTAAGGTTTCAGGCAGGAATGATGGGTGAAAGCCATAATTGGCGAAGAATGGTGTCTGTTTAATAGCTGAGTGCACAGAGTTGTTGTATACGAACTCAGCAATAGGCAGAAGAGAGACCCAATCGTTCTGTGAGAAGGTGGAAAAGCATCGGAGGTATTGCTCCAGGGTTTGGTTAGTTCTCTCTGTCTGCCCATTTGTCTGGGGGTGATAGGCAGATGAGAACGCCAAGTCAATTTGAAGTGACCCACAGAGCGCCTTCCAGAACCTGGAAGTGAACTGCACACCTCTATCGGAGACTATACTTGATGGTACTCCATGTAATCTTACGATTTCTCTGACAAAAATTTTTGCAGTTTCCACGGCAGAAGGTGTACCTTTCATGGGTAAAAAGTGAGCCATCTTAGACAGTCTATCTACAATGACAAAAATGGTGGAAAAACCCTCTGCCAGGGGGAGTTCTACGATGAAGTCCATCGCAATCATTTTCCAGGGTCTCTCTGGAACGGGTAGAGGTTTTAGTAGACCCTAAGCTTTTGTCCGACTATTCTTGCTCAGAGCACAGGTGGTGCAGGACTCCACATAACTTTTACAATCCTTTACCAGTTGGGGCCACCAAAATGTACATTGCACCAGCTCTGTCGTCTTCAGTACGCCAAATGCCCCGCTAACTTATGATCATGGCAAAGTTCCAGTACTGCCACTCTTAGACTCTCTGAGACCAAGATCTTGTCTTTGTACCGGAACAACCCATTTTGTAATCTTATGTCAACTTCCCTAGGTGGGGACAGATTCCTGGAGGCCTGTTTAATTTGGGATATGATATCCCCCTGTAGCAACAGAAAATTTCCAGCTGGAAGGATGGTGTCAGAAGGTAAAGGTTCCTCGGAATCCTGGAACATGCGGGATAATGCGTCCGACTTAGTGTTCTTGGAGCCAGGTCTGTACGTGATGTTAAACTAGAACCTAGAGAAGAACAGAGCCCACCTTGCCTGCCGAGGTCTCAGTCTCTTGGCTGTTCTCAAGTATTCAAGGTTCTTATGGTCGGTATAGACCAAAATGGGATGTGCAGCACCCTCTAGGAGATAACGCCACTCTTCCAATGCGGCCTTAATAGCTAGAAGCTCTCTGTCTCCAACGTCGTCGTTCCTTTCCGCAGTGGAGAGTTTCCGAGAAAAAAAAGCCACTGGATAAAGCAGAGACTTGGCTCCTTGCCGCTGAGAGAGTACTGCCCCCACTGCAACCTCTGAAGCATCTACTTCAAGGACGAAAGGTAAGGCAGGGTTTGGATGCTTCAGGATGGAGGCGGAGATGAACAGCTTTTTAAGTTTGTCAAAGGCAGATTGCGCCTCGGTAGACCAACAGAAACGGTTCCCTTGCTTGGTTATTTTAGTAATTGGTGTAATAATTGCAGAGAAGCCTTTAATAAATTTGCAATAAAAGTTGGCGAAGCCAATGAAGCGTTGGACCCATTTTTTAATGGAGGGAGTGGGCCAGTCGAGGATAGCTGCCACTTTTTGCGGATCCATTTTAATGCCGTCACTAGAAATGATTAGGCCGAGGAACTGGATGCATTGGCGTTCAAATTCGCACTTTTCTAATTTGGCATAAAGTTCATGCTGCCTGAGCCGGGTTAGTACATTTCGGACATGCCTGCGATGTTCGATGACTGAGGAGGAGAAGATCACAATATCATCTAGATATACTATAACGTATAAGTCCAGGAGGTCACAGAAAATATCATTAATGAAGTGCTGAAACGTTGCAGGTGCGTTGCACAGACCAAAGGGCATAAAAAGATATTCGAAGTGCCCGAACCGGGTACGGAAGGCAGTTTTCCATTCATCTCCCTCTCTGATGTGGATTAGGTAATAGGCCCAACGGAGATCGAGTTTAGTGAAGATTGTTGCTGAACCCAGTTTTTGGAAGAGTTCAGGTACCAGAGGTAAGGGATAACGATTCTTGATAGTAATTTTGTTTAACTCTCTATAGTCGATACAAGGCCGAAGGGAGTGGTCCTTCTTTTCCATAAAGAAAATGCCAGCCCCGGCCGGTGACGTGGAAGGACGGATGAATCCTCGCCTTAAGTTCTCGTCAATATATGTCTTGAGAGTACCCAGCTCCTGCTCTGTTAACGGGAAAATTTGTCCAAAAGGAACTTCAGACCCAGGCAAAAGTTCTATTGGGCAATCATAAGGTCTGTGAGGAGGAAGGGTTTCCGCCCCCTTTTTACTGAAGACATCAAGAAAATCCCGATACGGAGTGGGAATCGCTTGCTGCGATTCGGTGTCCACGTCCAGACACATGAGTTGAGAAGAATCAGTAGGAGTGCTGGGCAAACAGTATTGCTGACCACAGTGGGAGCAGAACTTAATTTCTCCGGACACCCAATCAATACTAGGGTTATGGGCTTGTAGCCACGGCATTCCCAAAATAATTGGAAAAAGTGGAGAAACAATCGCATCAAAACGAAGGAATTCTCTATGGTGAGTACCCATGATGGCCAACAGAGGAATAGTCTCCTGGGTGACGGGACCAGAGCTGAGAGTGGAACCATCAGCGAGATGGACCGCAAGTCCCTGTGATTTTGCTTGGAGAGGAATGCGGTGGTTAGCGGCAAAGGTTAGGTCTATAAAACAGCTACAAGCTGCGGAGTCAATTATGACCGAGACTGTAAGATCCTGTCCTGGAAGCTGTAGAACAATGGGGAGAGCAAAATGATTAGCAGTATTACGCATGACAGGAGCACACTTAGTAAAGGCCGAAAAAGACTTACATATCTTGTTAGGGCAAGATCTCACGTAGTGACCTGACTCTCCGCAGTACATGCATAGGTTGTTGACCTATCGGCGCTGTCACTCTTCAGGCATGAGGGATGGTCGGAGAAGGCCAAGCTGCATTGGCTCAGGGGCATCAAGGACCGAAGTAGGCAGTACATGAGGGCTTGGGCCGACAGAGCTGGTGGCACTAGGGACCTTTGGGAGGACCCAGGTAGGACGGAACTGACTGGTGGTTCTTTCGGAGCGGCGCTCTCTGAGGCGCCGGTCTATGTAAACGGACAGGTTGATAAGGTCCTCCAATGTTTGTGGTACTCCAACCCGCGCCAACTCATCTTTAAGCGGATCTGAAAGACCCATGCAAAATTGGTAACGCAGAGCCGCGTCGTTCCAATCCGTGTCTGAACTCCAACGCCTGAATTCCAGGACGCAATCTTCCGTGGATCTACGCCCTTGTTGTAGAGCATGCAAAGCGGACTCAGCGGTGGCTTTCAACTGGGGGTCCTCATACAATTGGGACATGGCAGCAAAGAATGCATCCAGGTTGTCTAGAGATGCTGATTTCTGTTCCAGGAGACGGTGGGCCCAGGTCTGTGGTTCGCCGGATAGGAGAGAAATTACAAAGCCCACCTTCGTTGCTTCCAAGGAGAAGGTTCGTGGTAACAGAGCAAAGTATAATTCGCAGGCATTGCGGAAGGAACGATATTTGCTACGATCACCGGAAAATCTGTCGGGTGTGGGAACCCTTGGCTCAGGAGGGAGCATGACCACAGAGGGAGGAGATGAGAGTCCGGTAGCAGAAGCAGCTAGAGGGCTAGCAGGTGAGGAGAGCACCTGGACTCTTTCTTCCAGCCTAGTGTAGCCTTCCTGAAGGCTCTCTACAGCTTGAGTGAGACCTGCCAGGTAGGTGTCTGCATAGTTCCTCCATGGGAGAGGATCCCTGCTCGGGCTCGGACATGGCTGTCCGATACTGTCAGACTTACACGTACCTGACTGACGAACCCGGTATAGCAGGGGAGGCCTCCCGTATGTATCTGGTTCCTGGCCCCTGGTAGTGTAAACAGGAGGCACAGGAGCGCAGAGTGGTAAGAGAGCCTGGCAGGTGACTTGCGGAGGTAAGGCCCAGGATCCTGATGCGTATGGTCTGGAAGTCCTAGAAAGTAAGGACTAGGCAGCTGGTGCAGAGCAGGAGCAAAGTGGGATGGTCCGGTCACAGGCAGAGTTGGCAACAAACGGTAAGCGAGGTACAGAGGAGCAGGCAGGCTCAAAGTCTGGGTCACAGGCAGGGTTGGCAGCAGGCGGGCAGCGTGGTACAAAGGAGTAGGCAGAGTCGTAGTCAAGGAAAGCCGTCGTCAGGTGCAGGCGGATAACAAGAGAAGTCCAAAGGCAGGCGGGGGTCACTTAGGCGATCAAACTGGCAAACAGGAAGCAAACAGGAAGCAAACAGGAAACAGGAAGTCAGGAACTGGGAGCTGCAGATCGGACAGCACTGAGCAGAAGATTCCAGCAGACTAAATAGGGTGGCTGGCGCCAAGCGCCGTGCATGCCAGCACAGCAGCGCGGACCGGCGCGAACCAGCGCACACTGGAGCGCCCACTAGCCAATCTATTCAAGGAACTCCTCTGACAGTCTACTTTCCAAAATGGGGTCATTTAGGGGGGGTTTGAACTGTCCTGGCATTTTATGCACAACATTTAGAAGCTTATGTCACACATCACCCACTCTTCTAACCACTTGAAGACAAAGCCCTTTCTGACACTTTTTGTTTACATGAAAAAAAATTATTTTTTTTGCAAGAAAATTACTTTGAACCCCCAATAATTATATATTTTTTAAAGCAAATGCCCTACAGATTAAAATGGTGGGTGTTTATTTTTTTTTTTTCACACAGTATTTGCGCAGCGATTTTCCAAAGCATTTTTTGGGGAAAAAACACACTTTTTTAAATTTTAATGCACTAAAACACACTATATTGCCCAAATGTTTGATGTAATAAAAAAGATGATCTTAGGCTGAGTACATGGATACCAAACATGACATGCTTTAAAATTGCGCACAAACGTGCAGTGGCAACAAAATAAATACATTTTTAAAAGCCTTTAACCACTTCCCGCCCGCCCTATAGCGGATTGACGTCCGGGAAGTGGTTCTGTTATCCTGACTGGGTGTCATATGACATCCAGCAGGATAACATGTCGCCGCGCGCCCCCGGGGGCGCGCATCGCGGCGATCGTTGGAGCGGTGTGTCAGCCTGACACACCGCTCCACCGATCTTGGTAAAGAGCCTCCGGCGGAGGCTCTTTACCACGTGATCAGCCGTGTCCAATCACGGCTGATCACGCTGTCAATGGGAAGAGCCGTTGATCGGCTTTTCCTCACTCACGTCTGACAGACGCGAGTAGAGGAGAGCCGATCGGCAGTTCTCCTGACGGGGAGGTCTGCGCTGATTGCTTATCAGCGCAGCCCCCCTCAGATCACCACACTGGACCACCAGGGATCGCCACTAGGACCACCAGGGAAGGGGCAACATGTGGATGGCCGGTATGTACCCCATGGCCATCCACATGTGCCCAATCTGTGCCCAATCTGTGCCAATCAGTGCCCACAAATGGGAACTGATTGGCACCATTATGTAAAAGATCTGCCCAGCAATGCCTCCAATGCTTTATCAGTGCCACCTGTCATTGCCCATCGGTGCCACCTGTCATTGCCCATCGGTGCCACCTGTCAGTGCCCATCTGTGCCCATCAGTGCCCATCAGTGCCCACCTATCAGTGCCCATCAGTGCCACACATCAGTGCCACCCATAAGTACCCATCAGTGCCACCCATATGTAGTAATCAATGCCACCTACGAGTGCCCATCAGTGCCGCCTATGAGTGCCCATCGGTGCCACCTATGAGTGCCGCATACCAGTGCCACCTATCAGTGCCCATCAGTGCCACCTATCAGTGCCCATCAGTGCTGCCTATCAGTGCCCATCATCAGTGCCCATCAGTGCCACCTCATCAGTGCCACCTCATTGGTGCCACCTCATCGGTGCCCATCAGTGCTGCCGTATCAGTGCCCATCAGTGCAGCCATATCAGTGCCCATCATTGAAGAAGAAAACGTACTCATTTACAAAAAAATTTAACAGAAACAAAGAAAAACTTTTTTTTTTTTTCGAAATTTTCGGTCTTTTTTTATTTGTTGCGCAAAAAATAAAAACCGCTGAGGTGATCAAATACCACCAAAAGAAATCTCTATTTGTGGGAACAAAATGATAAAAAAATTTGTTTGGGTACAGTGTAGCATGACCGCGCAATTGTCATTCAAATTGTGACAGCGCTGAAAGCTGAAAATTGGCCTGGGCAAGAAGGTGCGTAAGTGCCTGGTATTGAAGTGGTTAAAAGCCTTTACAGGTTACCACTTTAGATTTACAGAGGAGGTCTACTGCAAAAATGACTGCCCTCGATCTGACCTTCGCAGTGATACCTCACATGCATGGTGCAATTGCTGTTTACATTTGAGGCCAGACCGACGCTTGCGTTCGCTTTAGCGCGAGAGCAGGGGGCACAGGGGTGCTTTTTTTTTTTTTTTTCTTTATTATTTTTTTGCTTTTTTTTTTACAAAGGGTTTTATTGATAATCATAGCAATTTCACAGTTTAACAGTGTAGATAATGCATCATGAATAAACATAACAAAAAGTTTAGCATCTTATAAATAAAATAAGTATGCTAGTAAATCAAAGAAGAACAAAACAATAAGAATGTAACAGAGGTTGAAAACAGTCTTGAGAGGGAGGTTAAAGAAGAGCTAGGGGCAGAGATTGATTGAGAAGAGAGGAGTAAAGAATAGGGGGAAAGGAGAGAAGAGGAAGAAAGGGGGAAGGGTGGGTCCTCGCGGTGAGGGAGCAAGAGTGCATTAAATCCGAAGAAGGGTGGTATCAAATCTGGTAGGTTTAGTATATTCGACCCATGGCCTCCATACCTTCAGGAACTTATCATGAGTGTCCGAAAGGACAGCAGTCAGCTTTTCATTAACCATTATATCGTCCATGCGATTCTTAACCGCCTCAAAACTTAGTGTCTGTGTCTTCCATGCCCTGGCTATCGTTAGTTTGGTTGCAGTAAAGAGATGCAGAGCCAGCTGGCGCTCCGGGCGAAGCAGCTCCGCAATTGGTTTGCAGAGAAGTGCCTCGAACGGATCCTTTTTGAGGTCAGCATGGAGTATGTTTCGGAGGAGGGAGTAAACTCTAATCCATAACCTGCGTACCCTCGGACAGGTCCACCAGATGTGCGTCATTGTGCCCTCCTGGGAGCACCCTCAGAAGCACAAGGGAGAGTAGGCTGGGATGAACCGGGCCAGTCTAGCAGGCGTGTAATACCACCTGTAAAGTATCTTATAGGCATTTTCTAAAAAGATGACATTCTTTGAGCATTTGGATATTGCTAAAGTCATGACCTACCAATCCTCCGGATCGAGCCGTTTTCCTAGTTCCCTTTCCCATTGAAGGTGACAGGTCCATATCGGTGGCTTTTTAGAGGTAATAATAGAGGAATAGATCAGTGATATTAAACCCGAGGTTTGGGGTCTTGCTCTGCAGAAGTTCTCAAAGGGGGTCAAAATATAAGGGGTCGGTTGAGATTTTATAAGCCCCTGGAGAAAGTGACGAATCTGTAGGTAGCTATAGTGTTCGCGTAAAGGGATATCATGAGAGGAGCGTAGGGCCTCGAATGATATTATCCTGGTGGGGGTGAAAAAGGAGTGAATGGCCGTGAATCCGTTTGTCTTCCACCAGGAGAATTGCTGGGGGTTTTCGCAGCCTGGTGGGAACAATGGGCACTGGAGAAGTTGAAGTAGGGGTAGATGAGGAGAAATCAGGCCGGCCGAATACTTTACCGAGTCCCACATGCGAAGGGAATGAGCCAGACATGGCCCTGTCACGAGAGGGCGATGTGTGGAAGGGAGCCAGGGCAATGAGGAGATTGGTGTTGGGTGTGAATCCACTAGGTCCATAGTGGCCCATAGCTGCATTTGGTGTTGTGCATGGAGTTGGGATAACGGGGCTATGTTTGCAGCTATATAGTAGGCTTGTAGGTTAGGGACTGAAAGTCCACCATTGATTCTGCGGGCATATAGTATTTGCTTATTTATTCTGGGGCGGGTAGAACCCCAGACAAATTTCAGGATTTTGCGCTGATGTATTCGTAGGATATGCGGCGGGATCGGGACCGGCAGGACTCTAAAGAAGTAGAGTAATTTCGGCAGGTATGTCATACTAATTGCCACGATCCTGCCGAACCAGGATAATGGGAGATGAGTCCAGGAGGACAACATGTCCGTCAGCTTCTTAAGTATAGGAGGAAAGTTTGCCTTATAGAGTCCCGCGTAGGTTGGGGTGAGCCGAATCCCCAGGTAGGGTAATGAGGTCAGCCATTGGAACGTGAAGGTGTTTTTTAAGGTTATCAAGTCTGAGGACCGAAGATTAATTGACATGGCTTTTGATTTGGTGGGGTTAACGGACAAGCCAGAAAGGGAGGCAAAAGAGTCTAGTAAAGAGAACAGGTTAGGTAGGGTGATTCTAGGGTTTGTTAGGGTTAGGAGAATATCATCTGCGAACAGTGATATCTTATGGGGTGTCCCTGCTATCTCAACACCAGTTATGTCCGGGTGGGATCGGATCGCCTCTGCCAAAGGTTCCATGGCCAAAATAAATAGGAGTGGGGAGAGTGGGCATCCTTGCCGAGTCCCCCTCCTGATGGAAAATGGAACTGATTCAAAACCATAGTATTTGACCCTAGCCTGGGGGGAATCATATTGTGCCATTACCCATTGCAAGAATGACGATCCAAAGCCATAGTGGCTGAGTACTTTTGTCAAGTAAGGCCAGGACAAAGTGTCAAAGGCCTTGTTCATGTCAAGAGACAGTAACATAGTTGCTATAGACCGGCTGTGGGCTGTGTGCTGAAGCTGTATTATACGTCTAATAGCGTCTCCTGCTTGTCTCCCCGGAATGAACCACACCTGGTCCTTTTTGACCAGGCGTGGTAGGAAGGAGTTTAAACGATTGGCCAGGATCTTGGTCAGTATTTTAATGTCTACATTAATAAGTGAGATGGGCCTAAAATTGGTCCAAGACGTGTGGTCACGGTCGGGTTTTGGAATCATAACAATATTGGCAGTTAAAAGGTTAGGGGTGAGAGCATGGCCATCTTTTACTGCATTGAACATAGTCGTTAAATGGGGGGCTAAAACGTCTGCTAACTTCCTATAGTAAAGGGCCGTGAAGCCATCCGGGCCTGGACGTTTGCCTACTTTCAGTTCTTTTATACCCTGTAATACTTCCGTTAACTGAATATCTCGATCCATTAACGATGCGTGTGTGACGGACAGCGTAGGCAATGTCAGTCCTGTCAGGAAGGATGTCAGGTCTTGAGTAGGAGGCTGAGTGGGGGCCTTGTAGAGGGTAGTGAGGCGGTACCTAAATTCTTCCAGCACTTTCAACGGGTTACCTGTGAGGACATTATGTCTCGTGCGGAGGGTGATAGGGTTGTGTTTCGGGGTAAAGGTGCGCAGCCTATTGGCCAGCATTGAGTTAGGTCTGCTGGCCTTGGCGTACCATTTCTGGCGGGCCCAGCGCAATGTGCGTTCTGCCTCTTCAGTGAGGCATAGGTCGAGTTCCGTACGCACCCCATCTAATAGTTTACGGTTAGCCGGAGTAGGGGACTGTTTAAAAATTGTGGATAGGGATTCTAGGCGCGCTTCTAAAGATTTACGCAATGCTATGCGTTCTCGCTTGCGTTTTGCTGCCAGCTGAATTATATGCCCCCTGAGTACCGCTTTGTATGCTTCCCAGAGAGTCACCTCGGAGGAAACTGACCCAGCGTTATGCCTGAAATATTCCACTGAGGCTTGAGTAATGTCGCTGAGGACTTCCTTAAAAGATAAGAGAGAGTCATTCATAGTCCAAGGGGAATATTGGGGTTTGCTGAGCAGTGAGTGGCATATAACCAAAACAGGGTCGTGGTCTGTCCAAGGAGCTGCTAAAATGGAAGCAGATACAACCAGGGGGAGATGTTTCCTCAGAACAAACATATGGTCAATTCTGGAATGGGAATGATGAGGATGGGAGTAGTAGGTGTAGTCCTTGCCAATAGGATGTAGCTCCCTCCAGATATCTACCAGGTCACGACTTTGTAAAGAATGCGTGAATTGTTTTGCATCGGGTGATGGGGTTTTGTGTTCCGAGGGGTACTTATCCAGAGCAGGGTTCAGCGTAACATTGGAGTCTCCCACTAAGAGGAGAGTGCCTCTCTGGTGGGATTGCAAGAGGGAGCAAATATGGGAGATGAAGGGTCCCGGATTATTATTTGGAGCATAATATGTTAGGATGGTGACCTCCGTGTCCTGAATAGTGCCTTGTAGTAAAAGGTACCTACCATCCGGGTCAGCAATCTCTCTACTGCAACTGAAGGGGACCGACTTGTGTATAGCAATCAAAATGCCCTTCTGTTTAGTCGGGCCATTAGCCAGAAAAACTTGAGGGTACATGGCATCGAAGTACTTAGGACTAGAAGAAGATGAGAAATGAGTATCCTGTAGGCATGCTATGTTCACTTTCTGTTGCTTAAGGTATTTGAAAACTTTAACCCTTTTCTGGGGGGAGTTCATTCCCTGCACATTCAGGGATAACCAATTAAGTGTCATGGTACATGGGATGTTAGCCATAAAACTACTTTACTCACCCACCGCGAGGACCTGCAAAGGGGAAAAGGGAGGTAGAGAGGAAGTGAAACAAAGAAAAGAACAAGGTAGAAAGGCATACAGTAGTACATATAATAGCCAGTAAAAAATCTTAGCATATAGTACTGAAAAAGTATGAGTGCAACTGGTTGTGGGTCTAAAGGCCCACAGGGGGGTTGAATGTTGGTCGGGACTAATGTCCGAACCAAGAGCCAACTCATGGGGGGAGCAGTGATCCAACGGAACCGCTCGGCATTGATATATAGTAAAATTAACTTTAAATCTTTAAGCACAATACTTGGTGCACCACTTAAGGCACTAAAGGGGAACACAAATATCCTGAAATATGTGGTTGCCTTTCATTTTAGGTCTCTCTGTCGCCCTGGGCTCCCCTCCACTGTCGAGGGGGCCCGTGGCGAGCGAGGGGCCAAAATGTCATTTAGGTAGTCCCGCATGGCTACCCAATATTTAAAGAGGGAGAGGCAATCAATCTGAAGAAAAAAAATAAAAAATAAAAATAACTAATAAAATAAAGTGTAACTCACAACACTAACAGGGTGAGAAAATATAACACCATTTTTTTGAAACCCATCCGCCTCCCCGCAGGGACGGGAAACTGCTGTCAGCAGTCCACAGCATATTGACAGCTGCTTGAAAGCTGAGGGAGCCAACATGTTTGCGTCAAAAAAAAAAAAAACCCTCGACAGAGCAGGAAAAAACAAAATAGAACCTGTCGAAATTCTATTATCCCGCTGTGTAGCAGAGTGTGAGTGCACCCCGCTATGGAGGCGGCAATAAGCAGTCAGCTGAACACTCCGCGGTCGCCATGTAAGACCCCTCCCTGTAAGGGGGGCCAAAGTGACATGCCTAATTAAGTGCTCAGTTTCTCGCCTGGGTGAGGCCAACTTGTCCCGGAGGCACCATCTCGCAGTTGGGGCGCCTCAGGGGGGGCCCGGTCCTGTGAAGTTGAAATTGAGTGTCAGATTAGGTTCAATTGAACGGAGAAAACTAGCATCTGTGAGGTCCGTTCTGCCTATTACCAGTTCAGTAACAACATGCTGGGTATCAGCGGGTGCTAGACATAATGTAAGTCTGACAGCAACCAGAGGCAGGCTTAGGGTTTCATGGAGTCATTTGTAACTTTTCTGTGAAGAACCGTCAACTTGAGAGGTTATATGCCATCAGCCTTTAGGGCCTGCTATGAATCGTTGGGCCTGCAGGTCCCGCAAGGCCTGTGATCCGGGTTGAGACCTTTGAAGGGGCTGAGGGGTCCGGCGAGGAGGCTGAGATGGTCTGGGCCTGGAGGAAGAAGAGGGTGCATCTCCCTGGGAAGGTGGTATTTCCAGCTGCAGTTCCTGAAAATGACGTTTCAGGTCAGAGGGGGAGGATGCGTGGAACTGGCGACCGAGATGCGAAAATGAGAGCTTAAAAGGGAACCCCCATCTATATTTGATCCCTTGGGTCTGCAGGATCTGGAGGTAGGGTTTCAGGCCTCTTCTCCTTGCAATGGTTACTGGAGAGAGATCCGCAAAAAGCTGAAGGGGGTTACCCTGAAAAGAGAGGTCTTGCTGTTCCCGTGCCGCTTGGAGGAGCCGCTCCTTGGTGCGGTAAAAATGGAACTTGATGATGACATCTCTTGGAGGGCCCTCTGATGATTTGGGTGCTAGGGATATGTGTATACGGTCAAATTCTAGTCTCTCCAGGGGTATCTCAGGTGCAAGCTCCTGAAAAAAGGCTGTTGCCATACCCTGCAAATCAGTGATTTGTTCCAGGATTCCGCGGATACGGAGATTATCCCTGCGGGCCCTATTTTCAGCATCCTCTAGTTTGTCTCGCAGGGATTCCAGCTCTGCAGACAATTTATCCACCTCTTCTTCATGGCCTTCAAGCACAGTGGTTGCTAAGTCCATTCTTTGCTCTAATTGATTAGTGCGGTGGCCTATCTCTTTAAGTCCTTTTACAGGGTCAGAGGAGAGCTTGCGTGAGGCTTGTGTGATTTCATCTCTGACAATGGAGCGAAATTTGTTCAGCAAGGCATCTGAGTCTGCATGCAGGGGACTTACCAGGTCCGTAGGGAACTGGTGCAGGCTATCGGCTGGGGAGGCAGGGTCCGCTGCCGAGTGTTGTGAGGAGTCATCCGGCTCCGGTGGGTTTGGAGCCATTGCCCTTTTCCCCCTTCCCTGTAGCCAGAGCTGACTTGGGTTGTGTGTTATACTTGTGACGGTTCTTTGTTGAGCGGTACATAACCGCCGGATACTTAATGTGTTCCGGAGCTGCGAGAGGCTTTCAGTGCATGCTGGGTGCGGATTGTGCTATGCTAGCCGAGGTTTGCCATTCCGTTGGTGCGGAGCAGGGGAATCAGGCAGCCATTTTCCCTGTTCACGCGCATGCACCCCCCTAGGGTTGTGATTTCAGCTTTTGTTATAGGGTCAATTCAGTCTGTCCATCTCTGGGGGTCACAGCCTGGCCGGCCAGAGTGCTCCAGCTTCCAGGGGAGGCCCACCGGTGTCAGGGGAATCAGAATGGTGATTGCCGGGTATACTAGTCCTTGGTGTTTTCACTGTGGACAGACAGACAGTGCACACCAGCAGCCACCCCCCTCACAGTAACAGGCAGATAGGAGTAAGGCAGTAAGGATGGTGGGCTGAGAGTGTCAGGGAGCAGAGGGCCCAGAATAATGCAGCGGAGGCAGCAGCTGATGGGGCACCAATACCCCCACCCGGTCAGGCAGTCCTTGGGAACACTCTGGGCTTATGCAAGAACCTTGGGTATTGGTAGAGAGGATGTGGAGAGGATGCCTGCACCTCCGATGTAGGCCGAACCGGCCGGGGCAACCCCCGGCAGGAAGCAGCCACAGGAAACACTGGGGATTCACAGGCCTTACCAGGCCGCACTAGGCCGCGGCTTCCACGAACGTCCCCGGAGCTCGGCGAGGCCTCCGGTCTGTCCCAGGTGGGTAGATGGGTGGTTATAGGGGCGGATTAGAGTCTCCTACCTCCGGATCAGTGTGGATTGAGATTCCCCCGGGAGGCCTCGGATCCGCAAGATGGCGGCGGCCGCGAGAGTCTGGAGGCCGTCTCCCTCTGTTGATGACTGGTAGGGATGAGCTTCATGTTCGAGTCGAACCCATGTTCGACTCGAACATCGGCTGTTCGCCCGTTCGCCGAATTGCGAACGATATGGGCCGTTCGCGCCAAATTCGTGTGGCGCGTCACGGCCCATAATTCACTGCGGCATCGCAGTGCATTGCTGGCTGATGATTGGCCAAGCATGCACTATGACCCGCATGCTTGGCCAATCACAGCGCCGTCAGTAGAGAGAGCTGTAATTGGCCAAAGCCAAGGAGGCTTTGGCCAATTATGGCTCAGGGGATTTAGTACACGCCCCACACTATATAAGGCCGCCTGCACGGCGGCCCTGTGTAGTGTGTGTTCCGGTGTGCTAAGAGATAGAGAGAGAGAGAGACAGTGTCATTTGATTTGAGTTAGATAGATTAGGCAGAACAGTCAGTCAGTTAGCTGCACTTACAGTGTATTGTGTATATATATGCATCCCAGGTGTTGCATATATATATATATATATATATACACTGTATTCAGTTTAGCTAGATCCGTTCCTGTTATCTTCTATCTAGACTATTTACATTTAGTGCAGTGCGTCCTGCTCACAGTGTTCAGCTAGATCCGTTCCTGTTATTTACATTTAGTGCAGTGCGTCCTGCTCACAGTGTTCAGCTAGATCCGTTCCTGCTATTTACATTTAGTGCAGTGCGTCCTGCTCACAGTGTTCAGCTAGATCCGTTCCTGCTATTTACATTTAGTGCAGTGCGTCCTGCTCACAGTGTTCAGCTAGATCCGTTCCTGCTATTTACATTTAGTGCAGTGCGTCCTGCTCACAGTGTTCAGCTAGATCCGTTCCTGCTATTTACATTTAGTGCAGTGCGTCCTGCTCACAGTGTTCAGCTAGATCCGTTCCTGCTATTTACATTTAGTGCAGTGCGTCCTGCTCACAGTGTTCAGCTAGATCCGTTCCTGCTATTTACATTTAGTGCAGTGCGTCCTGCTCACAGTGTTCAGCTAGATCCGTTCCTGCTATTTACATTTAGTGCAGTGCGTCCTGCTCACAGTGTTCAGCTAGATCTGTTCCTGTTATCTTCTAGACTATTTACATTTAGTGCAGTGCGTCCTGTTCACAGTGTTCAGCTAGATCCGTTCCTGCTATTTACATTTAGTGCAGTGCGTCCTGCTCACAGTGTTCAGCTAGATCCGTTCCTGTCATCTTCTAGACTATTTACATTTAGTGCAGTGCGTCCTGCTCACAGTGTTCAGCTAGATCCGTTCCTGCTATTTACATTTAGTGCAGTGCGTCCTGCTCACAGTGTTCAGCTAGATCCGTTCCTGCCATTTACATTTAGTGCAGTGCGTCCTGCTCACAGTGTTCAGCTAGATCCGTTCCTGCAATTTACATTTAGTGCAGTGCGTCCTGCTCACAGTGTTCAGCTAGATCCGTTCCTGCTATTTACATTTAGTGCAGTGCGTCCTGCTCACAGTGTTCAGCTAGATCAGTTCCTGTTATCTTCTAGACTATTTACATTTAGTGCAGTGCGTCCTGCTCACAGTGTTCAGCTAGATCCGTTCCTGCTATTTACAATTAGTGCAGTGCGTCCTGCTCACAGTGTTCAGCTAGATCCGTTCCTGCCATTTAAATTTAGTGCAGTGCGTCCTGCTCACAGTGTTCAGCTAGATCCGTTCCTGCTATTTACATTTAGTGCAGTGCGTCCTGCTCACAGTGTTCAGCTAGATCCGTTCCTGTTATCTTCTAGACTATTTACATTTAGTGCAGTGCGTCCTGCTCACAGTGTTCAGCTAGATCCGTTCCTGCTATTTACATTTAGTGCAGTGCGTCCTGCTCACAGTGTTCAGCTAGATCCGTTCCTGCCATTTAAATTTAGTGCAGTGCGTCCTGCTCACAGTGTTCAGCTAGATCCGTTCCTGCTATTTACATTTAGTGCAGTGCGTCCTGCTCACAGTGTTCAGCTAGATCCGTTCCTGTTATCTTCTAGACTATTTACATTTAGTGCAGTGCGTCCTGTTCACAGTGTTCAGCTAGATCCGTTCCTGCTATTTACATTTAGTGCAGTGCGTCCTGCTCACAGTGTTCAGCTAGATCCGTTCCTGTCATCTTCTAGACTATTTACATTTAGTGCAGTGCGTCCTGCTCACAGTGTTCAGCTAGATCCGTTCCTGCTATTTACATTTAGTGCAGTGCGTCCTGCTCACAGTGTTCAGCTAGATCCGTTCCTGCCATTTACATTTAGTGCAGTGCGTCCTGCTCACAGTGTTCAGCTAGATCCGTTCCTGCAATTTACATTTAGTGCAGTGCGTCCTGCTCACAGTGTTCAGCTAGATCCGTTCCTGCTATTTACATTTAGTGCAGTGCGTCCTGCTCACAGTGTTCAGCTAGATCAGTTCCTGTTATCTTCTAGACTATTTACATTTAGTGCAGTGCGTCCTGCTCACAGTGTTCAGCTAGATCCGTTCCTGCTATTTACAATTAGTGCAGTGCGTCCTGCTCACAGTGTTCAGCTAGATCCGTTCCTGCCATTTAAATTTAGTGCAGTGCGTCCTGCTCACAGTGTTCAGCTAGATCCGTTCCTGCTATTTACATTTAGTGCAGTGCGTCCTGCTCACAGTGTTCAGCTAGATCCGTTCCTGTTATCTTCTAGACTATTTACATTTAGTGCAGTGCGTCCTGCTCACAGTGTTCAGCTAGATCCGTTCCTGCTATTTACATTTAGTGCAGTGCGTCCTGCTCACAGTGTTCAGCTAGATCCGTTCCTGCCATTTACATTTAGTGCAGTGCGTCCTGCTCACAGTGTTCAGCTAGATCCGTTCCTGTTATCTTCTAGACTATTTACATTTAGTGCAGTGTGTCCTGCTCACAGTGTTCAGCTAGATCCGTTCCTGCTATTTACATTTAGTGCAGTGCGTCCTGCTCACAGTGTTCAGCTAGATCCGTTCCTGTCATCTTCTAGACTATTTACATTTAGTGCAGTGCGTCCTGCTCACAGTGTTCAGCTAGATCCGTTCCTGCTATTTACATTTAGTGCAGTGCGTCCTGCTCACAGTGTTCAGCTAGATCCGTTCCTGCCATTTACATTTAGTGCAGTGCGTCCTGCTCACAGTGTTCAGCTAGATCCGTTCCTGCAATTTACATTTAGTGCAGTGCGTCCTGCTCACAGTGTTCAGCTAGATCCGTTCCTGCTATTTACATTTAGTGCAGTGCGTCCTGCTCACAGTGTTCAGCTAGATCAGTTCCTGTTATCTTCTAGACTATTTACATTTAGTGCAGTGCGTCCTGCTCACAGTGTTCAGCTAGATCCGTTCCTGCTATTTACAATTAGTGCAGTGCGTCCTGCTCACAGTGTTCAGCTAGATCCGTTCCTGCCATTTACATTTAGTGCAGTGCGTCCTGCTCACAGTGTTCAGCTAGATCCGTTCCTGCTATTTACATTTAGTGCAGTGCGTCCTGCTCACAGTGTTCAGCTAGATCCGTTCCTGTTATCTTCTAGACTATTTACATTTAGTGCAGTGCGTCCTGCTCACAGTGTTCAGCTAGATCCGTTCCTGCTATTTACATTTAGTGCAGTGCGTCCTGCTCACAGTGTTCAGCTAGATCCGTTCCTGCCATTTACATTTAGTGCAGTGCGTCCTGCTCACAGTGTTCAGCTAGATCCGTTCCTGTTATCTTCTAGACTATTTACATTTAGTGCAGTGTGTCCTGCTCACAGTGTTCAGCTAGATCCGTTCCTGCTATTTACATTTAGTGCAGTGCGTCCTGCTCACAGTGTTCAGCTAGATCCGTTCCTGCCATTTACATTTAGTGCAGTGCGTCCTGCTCACAGTGTTCAGCTAGATCCGTTCCTGCTATTTACATTTAGTGCAGTGCGTCCTGCTCACAGTGTTCAGCTAGATCCGTTCCTGTTATCTTCCTACTGACAGGCAGGCTTGTCTGGTTACAGTATATAAAGCTACCTGAAGAAAATTACAGGTGTTCTATTTGATCCTATTAGTACCACGGTCAGGCAGCTAGACTATTTACATTTAGTACAGTGCGTCCTGCTCACAGTGTTCAGCTAGATCCGTTCCTGTTATCTTCCTACTGACAGGCAGGCTTGTCTGGTTACAGTATATAAAGCTACCTGAAGAAAATTACAGGTGTTCTATCCCAGCTTAGTGCAGCTACAGGCCATTAGTATGTCTGGAAGGCCAAGAAGGAGAGGCAGACAGTCACAAGCCAATAAGAGAGGGCAAGCAGGCTCTGTGTCTAGTGCTGGTCGTGGAGACGGTGCATCCTCATCAGCACGTGGCCATGGGACACGCTTGGCCTTTTTTTCGGCAGCTGGCCGTGTTGAGCCGCAACATGCGGAAAACTTGGTCGAGTGGATGACCAAGCCGTCCTCATCCTCCTCATCCTCTCTCACCCATGCCCAGGGTGCTTTGTCTGGCAAAGCAGCGGCCTCTTCCCTCAGCTCAATGTCATCAGTGACTCCTTCCCTAGCTCCACCATGTCCTCATGAGGATTCCCTCGAACTGTTTGACCACAGTGTTGGGTACATGCTCCAGGAGGATGCCCAGCGTTTGGAAGGCTCTGATGATGATACTGAGCTCGATGAAGGCAGTAACAAGAGCACGGACAGAGGGGGTGCCCAAGAAGGACAGCAATCTGGCAGTCATGCTCCCCCTGCTGCAGCATACTGCCAGGTTTGCTCCAGTGATGAGGAGGGAGGGGATGATGAGGTCACTGACTCAACGTGGGTGCCTGATAGGAGAGAGGAGGAGGAGGAGGAGGAGGAGGAGGCGGCACATCACCAACGAGGCAGGATGCCCTCCAGGGGCCAGCCTAAGGGCAGCACATTGACTGCATCACACCCCAAAGCTCCACATGTGCAGGGCGCTGCAGTCTCTGCGCGTTATTCAAAAAGTTCTTTGGTGTGGGCCTTTTTTGAGACGAGTGCATCAGATCGCACCGCTGCTATTTGCAACATATGTCTCAAGCGTATCTCGCGTGGTCAAAACATCTCCCGCTTGGGTACCACATGCTTGACCAGACATATGTTGACCTGCCATGCAGTTCGTTGGCAAGCGTATCTAAAAGACCCACACCAAAGAACAAAGAGGATCTCTCCTTGCTCCTCATCAGCTGAGATTTCCAACCCCACTAGACCTTCAGTCCTCTCTGAGACCTGCAGTGAGAGGAATGAAGGTGTAGAATTAGGTGTGTCACAGCCAAGTACTTGTGGGCAATCTGCTTTTGGTACACCGACGTCAGATTGTACCAGGCAAATTTCCCTGCCCCAGCTGCTGCACCGCCGAAAGAAGTTTGCTCCCAACCATCCACATGCCCAGCGGTTGAATGCTAGCTTGGCAAAATTGCTAGCACTTCAACTGCTGCCTTTTCAGTTGGTAGACTCTGCCCCCTTCCGTGAGTTTGTGGAATGTGCGGTTCCTCAGTGGCAGGTACCCAAACGCCACTTTTTCTCACGGAAGGCGATTCCGGCTCTCTACCGGCATGTGGAAGGCAATGTCCATGCCTCGCTGGACAGGGCGGTCAGCGGTAAGGTGCATATTACCGCTGACTCATGGTCCAGCAGGCATGGACAGGGACGTTACCTAAGTTTCACGGCGCATTGGGTGACTCTGCTGGCAGCTGGGAAGGATGCAGGACAAGGTGCAGTAGTGTTGGAGGTTGTTCCGCCACCACGCCTCCAAAATGCTGATTGTGACACACCTCTCTCCTCCACCCCCTCCTCTTCTTCTTCCTCCATGGCCTCTTCCTCGGAACCAGCGGTGCTCCGTAGGCGTTCAAGGGGCTACGCAAGTACGCAGGCCAAAAGATGCCATGCGGTGCTTGAGCTGGTGTGCTTGGGGGACAGGAGCCACACTGGGGCAGAGGTTCTGTCAGCTCTGCAGGGGCAGGTTCAGAGGTGGTTGACGCCACGCCAACTTAAGGCAGGAATGGTGGTTTGCGACATTGGCATCAACCTCCTCTCTGCCCTCCGACAGGGACAAATGACCCATGTGCCCTGTTTGGCTCACGTCCTTAACTTGGTGGTGCAGCGGTTCTTGGGCAGGTACCCGGGCTTACAGGATGTCCTGAGGCAGGCCAGGAAAGTCTGTGTGCATTTCCGCCGGTCATATAATGCCAGTGCTCAGCTGACGGACCTCCAAAAGGAGTTTAACCTGCCCAAGAACCGCCTAATCTGTGACATGCCCACCAGGTGGAACTCAACGTTGGCCATGCTGCAGCGGCTGCACACGCAGCAGAGGGCCATCAATGAGTACCTGTGCGACTATGGCACCAGGACAGGGTCAGGGGAGCTTGGTTTTTTTTCCCCACGCCAGTGGGCCATGATCAGGGATGCATGCACTGTCCTGTCACCATTCGAGGAGGCCACGAGGATGGTGAGCACTGACAGTGCATGCATCAGTGACACTGTCCCCCTTGTCCACCTGTTGGAGCACACGCTGCGTGGAATAATGGACAGGGCACTTGAGGAAGAACAGAGGCAGGAAGAGGAGGACTTCCTTAGCTCTCAAGGCCAGACAGTGTTCCTGCATGCCCACCGATCACACAGGAAGAGGAGGAGGAGGAGGAGGAGGAGGAAGATTGTGTCAGTATGGAGGTGGAGCCTGGCACTCAGCATCAGCAGCAGTCTTTAAGGGATCAGTCCCAAGGAACACATGGACTTGTACGTGGCTGGGAGGAGGTGGCTGCGGACGTTGTTGTCCTTAGTGACCCAGAGGACTCCGGACCGAATGCCTCAGCAAAGCTACGCTGCATGGCCTCCCTGATCCTGCAAAGCCTGCGTAAGGATCCTCGTATTCGTGGTATCAAGGAGAAGGACCAATACTGGCTGGCAACCCTCCTTGATCCACGTTACAAGGGTAAGGTTGCGGACCTTATCTTGCCATCGCAGAGGGAGCAGAGGATGAAACATCTTCGGGAGGCCTTGCAGAAAGGTCTGTGCAACGCGTTCCCAGAGACTGGGAGGTTACAAACTCCTGTTTCTGGACAACGTGTTGCTGAGGCTTCGGTCAGTCAAAGAAGGAGCGGTGGAGAAGGTGGCCGTCTGACCGATGCGTTCAGACAATTTTTTGGTCCGCAGCCCCAAGGTATGATCGGTTCCAGCAACCATCGCCAGCGTCTGTTTTACATGGTGCAGGAATACCTAGGGGCAAGATCAGACTTGGACACCTTTCCCACCGAAAATCCTCTGGGTTACTGGGTCTTGAGGATGGATCACTGGCCAGAGCTTGCACAGTATGCAATTGAGCTACTGGCCTGTCCTGCATCCAGCGTTCTTTCGGAACGCACATTCAGTGCTGCTGGAGGCGTGGTAACCGATCACAGGGTGCATCTGTCCACCGACTCGGTCGATCAGCTGACCTTCATAAAAATGAATCAGTCTTGGATCACCACCAGCTACCAAGCACCTGATGCTGATGTAACCGAATAATTTTTTTTGAAATCTCAGATCCCTTCAAAGACTGCCTATGCTGATGCTGAGTGACTATCCCTGAGTAATTATCCTCTTCCTCCTCAATCATCACGCTGATAGCTTGTAAGAACATTTTTGGTTCTGGGCGCCACCACCAGTGCCTAAGGCACAATTTTTCAGCCCCTGTTTAACAGGGGCGTGTAATTACAATTTTTGATGTAATACTTTGCAGCAGGGCTCGTTCCTGCATTCCAACTAGAGTGTCTGTGAGGGGTTGCAGTGTTGTGGCACCAGCACCAGTGCCTAAGGCCCAATTTTTCTGCCCCTGTCTAACAGGGACGTGTAATTACAATTTTTGATGCAATACTTTGCAGCAGGGCTCGTTCCTGCGTTCCAACTAGAGTGTCTGTGAGGGGTTGCAGTGTTGTGGCACCAGCACCAGTGTCTAAGGCCCAATTTTTCTGCCCCTGTCTAACAGGGGCGTTTAATTACAATTTTTGAAGCAATACTTTGCTGCAGGGCTCGTTCCTGCGTTCCAACTAGAGTGTCTGTGAGGGGTTGCAGTGTTGTGGCACCAGCACCAGTGCCTAAGGCCCAATTTTTCTGCCCCTGTCTAACAGGGGCGTTTAATTACAATTTTTGAAGCAATACTTTGCTGCAGGGCTCGTTCCTGCGTTCCAACTAGAGTGTCTGTGAGGGGTTGCAGTGTTGTGGCACCAGCACCAGTGCCTAAGGCCCAATTTTTCTGCCCCTGTCTAACAGGGGCGTTTAATTACAATTTTTGAAGCAATACTTTGCTGCAGGGCTCGTTCCTGTGTTCCAACTAGAGTGTCTGTGAGGGGTTGCAGTGTTGTGGCACCAGCACCAGTGCCTAAGGCCCAATTTTTCTGCCCCTGTCTAACAGGGGCATTTAATTACAATTTTTGATGCAATACTTTGCTGCAGGGCTCGTTCCTGCGTTCCAACTAGAGTGTCTGTGAGGGGTTGCAGTGTTGTGGCACCAGCACCAGTGCCTAATGCCGCGTACACACGGTCGGACTTTCCGGCATACTTGGTCCGGCGGACCAGAGTGTGCCGGACAATCCGCCCGTGTGTGGGCGCCGGCGGACTTTTCCGGCGGACTTTTTCCCAAAAGCCCGCCGGACCTAGATTTGAAGAAAGTTTTAAAACTTTCCGCCGGACTCAGTTTCGGGCGGAAAGTCCGCTCGTGTGTGTGCTGGTCCGACGGAAAGCCCGCTCGTGTGTATGCTGGTCCGACGGACCAGATGCGACACGAGGGCAGGGTATTGCATCTCGCGCTCGCTGCAATAGGATAAACAAATTTTCCTATTGCGGCGAGCGCGGGGCATACCAGGCCCTTAGGTCTGGTATGGATTATAAAGGGAACCCCCTACGCCAAAAAAATGGCGTGGGGTCCCCCCTAAGATCCATACCAGACCCCGATCCGAGCAGGCAGCCTGGCCGGTCAGGAAAGGGGGTGGGGACGAGCGAGCGCCCCCCCCTCCTGAACCGTACCAGGCCACATGCCCTCAACATGGGGGGTGGGTGCTTTGGGGGAGGGGGGCCGCCCTGCGGGCCCCCCCCCCACCCCAAAGCACCTTGTCCCCATGTTGATGAGGACAAGGGCCTCTTCCCGACAACCCTGGCCGTTGGTTGTCGGGGTCTGCGGGCGGGGGCTTATCGGAATCTGGGAGCCCCCTTTAATAAGGGGGCCCCCAGATCCCGGCCCCCCACCCTATGTGAATGAGTATGGGGTACATGGTACCCCTACCCATTCACCTAGGGAAAAAGTGTAAGTAATAAAACACACTACACAGGTTTTTAAAATATTTTATTAAACAGCTCCGGGGGGGGATCTTCCTCCGGCTTCGGGGGTCTTCTTCCGGCTTCGGGGGTCCCTCCGCTTCATCTTCTCCCGGCGTCCGGTTGGTTCTTCTCCGCTCTCTTCTCTCCAGTTCTTCGGCCGGCTCCTCTGCTGTCTTCAGGTAGCTCTCTTGCCAGCAGAGGTCCGGACTTCTTGTCTTCTTCTCTTCTCCAGATGTTGACACGACGCTCTCTCCGGCTGGACTGCTCCCCGAGGGCTGCGTTGTGACTTATATAGGCGGAGACCCCGCCCCCTTTTGATGTCACAGTCCCTGGGCATGCTGGGACTGTGACGTTTTAGGGGGCGTGGTCAACATCACCCAGTGACCACGCCCCCTAAAACGTCACAGTCCCAGCATGCCCAGGGACTGTGACATCAAAAGGGGGTGGGGTCTCCACCTATATAAGTCACAACGCAGCCCTCGGGGAGCAGTCCAGCCGGAGAGAGCGTCGTGTCAACATCTGGAGAAGAGAAGAAGACAAGAAGTCCGGACCTCTGCTGGCAAGAGAGCTACCTGAAGACAGCAGAGGAGCCGGCCGAAGAACTGGAGAGAAGAGAGCGGAGAAGAACCAACCGGACGCCGGGAGAAGATGAAGCGGAGGGACCCCCGAAGCCGGAAGAAGACCCCCGAAGCCGGAGGAAGATCCCCCCGGAGCTGTTTAATAAAATATTTTAAAAACCTGTGTAGTGTGTTTTATTACTTACACTTTTTCCCTAGGTGAATGGGTAGGGGTACCATGTACCCCATACTCATTCACATAGGGTGGGGGGGCCGGGATCTGGGGGCCCCCTTATTAAAGGGGGCTCCCAGATTCCGATAAGCCCCCGCCCGCAGACCCCGACAACCAACGGCCAGGGTTGTCGGGAAGAGGCCCTTGTCCTCATCAACATGGGGACAAGGTGCTTTGGGGTGGGGGGGGGCCCGCAGGGTGGCCCCCCTCCCCCAAAGCACCCACCCCCCATGTTGAGGGCATGTGGCCTGGTACGGTTCAGGAGGGGGGGGCGCTCGCTCGTCCCCACCCCCTTTCCTGACCGGCCAGGCTGCGTGCTCGGATCGGGGTCTGGTATGGATTTTAGGGGGGACCCCACGCCGTTTTTTCGGTGTAGGGGGTTCCCTTTATAATCCATACCAGACCTAAGGGCCTGGTATGCCCCGCGACGGGGCTCGCAAGGTGTCAATCTCGCCGATAAAAGCGGCAAGATTGACATCCTTTTCTAGTCCCGTCGCACCTGAGTCACGTTCAAAATGAACGGACTTGTCCGTGTGTGGGCAAGTCCGTTCATTCTGAAAGTCCGCCGGAACTCCGGCGAAAGTCCGTCGGAAAGACGGGCGGACTTAGCCCGCCGGAAATTCCGGGCGTGTGTGGGCAAGTCCGTCCGTTTTAAAGTCCGGCGCACCTGGCGGACAAAGTCCGTCGGAAAGTGTGCCGGACCAAGTAGGATAGAAAGTCCGACCGTGTGTACGCGGCATAAGGCCTAATTTTTCAGCTCCTGTTCAACAGGGGCATGTAACTACAATTCTTGATCTAATATTTCACAGCAGGGCCCTGTGAGGGCTTACAGTGTTGTGGCCACAGCAACACCTAAGGCCCAAATTTCTGCTGAGTATATAGGGCAGGACCCTACTTTCAAACATCTAACTTACAAACGACTCCTACTTGCAAACGGAAGGAGACAACAGGAAGTGAGATGAAATCTACCCCTAGGAAGGGAAATTCTCTCCTGTAAGAGTTAATATGGGAAAACAATTTCTCCTTTCCACTGATGCTTTCCAATCCTTGTTCCACAAAAAAACCCAAATTTTCAAAAAACATTTTTCATTGGGACAAAAAAGTGAGGTGAAATCTTCTGAAGAGGAGGAAAGACAGCAAAACAAATGTCACAGGGGTGATAACCCTTCCCTATGTTTTCCAAAAAGCTTAAAAAAGATTTTTTGGCTGGAGCTAAACACGTTAAAAATGTACCCGTTCAAAATTACAAACAGATTCTACTTAACAACAAACCTACAGTCCCTGTCTTGTTTGCACCGCCTGTATACTGCTGTTCAGAGTATATAGGGCCTGGTGGCCCCACACCTTTCCTTATTTTAATTTGGGTGCGGGGTTCCCCTTAATATCCATACAAGACCCAAAGGGCCTGGTAATGGACTGGGGGGTACCCATGCCGTTTGTCTCACTGATTTTCATCCATATTGCCATGACCCGACATGACATTAAACCCGCAAGCAGTTTTAAATTAGATTTTTTCCTTTAAAAATGACATTTGGTGCAGGGACTGTTCTAAACATGGGAAACACGTGTCACTTTACAGGCATACTATAGACATCCCCCAGGTACGATATTTAAAGGAATATTTCACTTTTTTTTTTACTTTAAGCATCATTAAAATCACTGCTCCCGAAAAAACGGCCGTTTTTAAAAGTTTTTTTTGCATTGATACATGTCCCCTGGGGTAGGACCCGGGTCCCCAAACCCTTTTTAGGACAATACCATGCAAATTAGCCTTTAAAATGAGCACTTTTGATTTCGAACGTTCGAGTCCCATAGACATCAATGGGGTTCTAACGTTCGTGCGAACTTTCGGTCCGTTCACGGGTTCTGGTGCGAACCGAACCGGGGGGTGTTCGGCTCATCCCTAATGACTGGCTAAGTTTCCAAAAAATTTCGGCGTAGAACACTGTAGGGGCACTCAGGTGAGTAAGCTGGCAGGTTTTTTTAACTTAATAGGTCTTTAAACCCTCGGATGGCGACGGATTAGCAATCAGGTTTCTGGAGCTCCTTGCAAAGACGTCCGCCGTCGCTCACATCCGGACACGCCCCCTTTTTTTTTGCTTTTTTATCTTATTTTTAACCTGTTCCTTTCATTTTTTTTTAAAATGCTTTTTATTGTTATCTCAGGGAATGTAAATATCCCCTATGATAGCAATAGGTAGTGACAGGTACTCTTTTTTGAAAAAAATTGGGGTCTATTAGAACCCAGATCTCTCCTCTGCCCTCAAAGCATCTGACCACACCACGATCAGTGTGATAAAATGCTTTCCCAATTTCCCAATGGCGCTGTTTACATCCGGCAAAATCTAAGTCATGAAATGCTCGTAGCTTCCGGTTTCTTAGGCCATAGAGATGTTTGGAGCCACTTTGGTCTCTGATCAGCTCTATGGTCAGCTGGCTGAATCACCGGCTGCATTCTTAGGTTCCCTGTTGAGACAGGAGAGCCAGAGAAAAACACGGAAGACTGTGGGGGGGGGGCATTCCCTCCCACTGCTTGTAAAAGCAGTCTAGAGGCTAATTAGCCGCTAGGATTGCTTTTACATGAAAGCCGACCGCTGGCTGAAAAGAATGATACCAAGATGATACCTAAACCTGCAGGCATAATTCTGGTATAACCACTCAAAGTCGTGAATGGCGTACCTGAAAACAAAAAAATGATTAACAATAAAGCACAGTAAACGGTAAAGTATAAAAAATTGGGTACCTGAAAAGGAAACCTGATAAAACATAATAACAATAAAACATTGCAGAATAGAATACAGTAAAAAAAAAAACAGAACAAAAGAGAGAGAATAGAGAGAGAGAACAATGAAACAACAACTATTTTTTTTTTATTTTAATATATTTTTTTGTGTTTTTTTTTTTTACACTTTTTTTGTAACTGTAACTTTTGTAACTGTAACCGGTTTCAGGTTCGGGTCTCTCAAAATGTGATGGCATCTTGGGAGACACTGTGAATGTGTGCCTAGTCTGTGCAATGCTGTACCCTACGCTAATACTCAACTAGTGAATGGTAGCGATTAAAACATTCACCAATGCAAAGACCAGGATTGTCAGGACAGGAGGGACAATAATAGCGGGTGTCACGCCTATATCCACGCTTGCTGCAGACACAGCATCTTTTTTGGGGGGTTCATTGGGTAGGGGTACTCGGGAGGACATAAAGAAAATGCCTCTCATGCAGCCGACTGCATTTGTTTGGGGATGTGAATGGGGGAAATACGGGTGCTGCAGAAGTGGTGCGTTCCCAATTAGGATTGGCGAATGCAGCAGGAAGGGCACTATGGGCACGACGGGCCTGTTTGTCTTCTTCTTGGTGGCAGCGGGACACTACTTGTGCTTGCCACCTCACCAGCTTGAACTGCACTTATGGGACTCTCCACGTCACCAAGTGTTACTGCAGTGCTGGTTTGACTACGACCGGGGTATACTAGGCCGCTGGTGCTTGCCAGTTCACCAAAACGCTACCAAAAAAACTGTTAGCGATCGCAGGGATCAGGCCTGACTCTGCGAACACTGCAGTTATGCGTTTAGTGTTTTGTAAGTGACAGTGATCGATCGATACTGCACTTGGGTGGGCTGAGCTGGGCCGGGCGGAGGGGCAAAATGCAGGTGCTAGCAGGTATCTGGGCTGATCCCGCTAACACTGTGTTTTTTGGAACCCTAAACTGCTGGGGACGCTAGTATAGATCTGATTGGATCAGATATTGATCCGTTCAGATACTATATCACTAAGGGAGGTGTACGGTGCGTGCGTGGGTGTTAGCGGTACTGGCGCTAACCTGAAGCTGCCTGGGGCTGGTGCTTGCCAGTTCACCAAAACTCTACCAAAAAAACTGTTAGCAATTGCAGGGATCAGGCCTGACTCTGCGAATGCTGCAGTTATGCGTTTAGTGTTTTGTAAGTGACAGTGATCGATCAATACTGCACTTGGGTGGGCTGAGCTGGGCCGGGCGGAGGGGCAAAACGCAGGTGTTAGCAGGTATCTGGGCTGAATACTATACCACTAAGGGAGGTGTATGGTGCGTGCGTGGGTGTTAGCGCTACTGACGCTAACCTGACGCTGCCTGGGGCGACGCAGACCCTATCTGACACTAAAACCTAAGTTATATCACCGCCGGGCGATCAGGGAGCTAAACCTTTATTCGGTAATAAACGGCGGGTGCCCTGACACTATAAAAATAAACTAACTAACCAGCGTCACCCGTAACAGTTATACGGTGATCAGTGGTGAAGGGCTTAACTAGGGGGCATACAAGGGGTTAAAACATTTATTAGGTAGTATATGGGGGTCCCTGTCGCTATAAAATGCTGACAGCGTACCTCCCTAACTAGCGTCACCAGTGACACTAATACAGCGATCAGAAAAACGATTGCTTAGTGACACTGGCGACGGGGGGGTGATCAAGGGGTTAAAACTTTATTAGGGGGGTTAGGGGGTACCCTAGACCTAAAGGGGGCTAACACTAACTGCCCTACCACACTAACTGTCACAAACTGACACCAATGCAGTAATCAGAAAAAAAAAACAGCTTGGTGTCAGTGTGAGGGGGGGTGATCGGGGGGGATCGGGGGGTGATGGGGGGTGTATTGTGTGCCTGGCATGTTTCTTCTGTGTGTGTAGTGTTTGTGCACTCACATCTATGTCTTCTCTCCTCGGCGGAAAATACCGAGCCGAGGAGAGATTACATCATTTCCTCTGCCTCTGTTTACTATACAGAGGCAGAGTAAGATTCTCTTTGGCTGGGAGCGATCGCGAGGGGGGCCACGAATGGATGGCCTCCCCCTCACGTCTGAACGCTCCCAGACAGAAGCCGACTGCCTCCGGCACCGGGGGTGGGTCCGATCGGACCCCCCGACCATGGGAAGGCAAGGACTTATATATAAGTCCTTTTGCCTGCCCGTGCCATTGTACCGACGTACATCATCGTGCGGCGGTCGACAACTGGTTAATAAAGTAAAAACAGCAGCAAGGTGAGGTGGGGGGTTGCCATGGTGTCGGCACACCACCCAGTTACACCTGAGAGCTAGTGTGGGACCGGGAGGAGTGTATATGTCTAGCGAGAAAGGGATGTCACCTCTCCAGGCAGGTCTGATTGGAATGAACCTCTCCTCTAGTTTGGAAACCACAGATGCTGACAATGCATATAGCAATGACATTTGGGAAAAATTCTGGAAAGCCACACTCCAAAAAATAGCCTTTATTCTTTAAAAGGAATCAAAAAATACATGCCACAGCAGAACGGACAGAAGACTGACACGTTTCACACTATCAAACAGTGCCTTAATCATAGCTCATATGTCTAGCGCCCTGTGCTGGACTGATAACTGAGGGAGGGGGGTTGGGAGCTGGACACAGCTATATATATATATATATATATATATATATATATATATATATATATATATATGAAATACATAGCCTGGGGGTGCTAAGGGAGGGGTGAGGGGGAACTACTAGTACAAGTGGAGAGGGGGTCTGCACTGAGGGGGATCTATGCTTATGGAGGGGGGGTCTGCACTGAGGGGGGTTTATGCTGATGGAGGGGGTCTGCACTGAGGGGGATCTATGTTTAAGGAGGGGGGTCTGCACTAAGGCAGATCTATGCTTATGGAGGGGGGTCTGCACTGAGGGGGTTCTATGCTTATGGAGGGGGGTCTGCACTGAGGGGGGTCTATGCTGATGGAGGGGGGTCTGCACTCAGGGGGTCTATGCTGATGGGGGGGTCTGCACTAAGGGGGATATATGCTTATGGAGGGGGTCTGCACTGGGGGGGTCTATGCTGATGGAGGGGG
Source organism: Lithobates septentrionalis (assembly GCA_037952835.1). NCBI lineage: Eukaryota > Metazoa > Chordata > Amphibia > Anura > Ranidae > Lithobates > Lithobates septentrionalis. The sequence continues at coordinate 22,578 of JBBDGP010004232.1, read as the reverse complement.
GTCTGCACTGAGGGGGATCTATGCTGATGGAGGGGGGTCTATGTTTATGGAGGGGGTCTGAACTGAGGGGGATATATACTGATGGAGGGGGTCTGCACTGAGGGGGTCTGCACTGAGGAGGGTCTATGCTGATGGGGGATCTGCCCTGAAGGGGGTCTGCACAGAGGGGGAGGTCTGTACTTAATGGGGGTTTATACCGGGTGACACCAACCCTAGTAACAGCACTACCATGGCTTTAATATATATGCTGATCAGAGTCTGATTGTTTGTCTTGGGCCTTGGACCTGTTTTTCCTTGGTTGTTTAAAAGAGACGCATGGGTTTCCTTTTTTCTGCTTAATCCTAATCCTTATGAGCTGCTGGTATCTACAAATCTTTCCTGCCCTCTGAGAAGCGGTGCACCATTTCTGTTAAAATAGAGTTAATTACCTGTGGGAGGGTCTACGGACTTTCTTGAAGTGTCATACTGACAATGGGGAGTCTGGATCCACCCCCTACCTGTTGTCTGTGTGATTACATCAGCTCTGGGCTCTCTGCTGGTTCAGGGGACTAAACACAACACACAGAGCTGTTCTCCTCCCCTCCCCCTCCCTCCCCCTCCCTCCTCCTCCCTCCTCCCTGTTGCAGACAGAATGATCTCTGCAGACATTCAGGAAAGCAGCAGTCATTAGTGTAGAAGTCAGTAATAGTGCTCTGTACAGTGCATTATATTCTACTTTCCTGCTAAAATTCTAATGCAAATAATACATTTTAAAAGTAAAATACAACACTGACTTTTGTCAGCATTGCCTGCATTTACTGTAAAACAATTAGAGCTAATATTGTGATTTTATAATTTTATTGGCTATTCAGATTGTTCTTGTTCTATGTGATTTAGGTCATGGAGCCTTTCATGCACATATGCTTAGGCTGGTTTTACACTGCTAGGAGTACAGGGGGTGGGGATGATGGGACTGTATAGGCGTACAGGAGATGGGGATGATGGGACTGCATAGGAGTACAGGGGATGGGGATGATGGGACTGCATAGGAGTACAGGCGATGTGGATGAATGGTACTGTATAGGAGTACAGGTGATGGGGATGATGGGACTGTATAGAAGTATTGGGGATGAGGATGATGAGACTGTATAGGAGCACAGAGGATGGGGATGGGACTGTATAGGAAATCAGGTGATGGGGATGATGGGCCTGTACAGGAAATCAGGGGATGGGGACGTCAGGACTGTATAGGAGTACAGGGGATTGGGGGATAGGGATGACAACAGTGGCAGTGGTGACAGGGGATAGGGATGACATCAGTGGCAGTGGTGACAGCGGAGATAGGGATGACATCAGTGGTGGGGGTGATGGGAGATAGGGATGACATCAGTGGTGGTGGTGATGGGGGATGGGGATGATATCAGTGGTGGTGATTAGGGATGAGCCGAATACCCCGGTTCGGTTCGCACTAGAACCTGCGAATGGACCGAAAGTTTGCGCAAACTTTAGAACCCCATTAAAGTCTATGGGACTCGAATGTTCAAAATCAAAAGTGCTAATTTTAAAGGCTTATATGCAAGTTATTGTCCTAAAAAGGGTTTGGGGACCTGGGTCCTGCCCCAGGGGACATGTATCAATGCAAAAAAAAGTTTTAAAAACGGCCGTTTTTTCGGGAGCAGTGATTTTAATGATGCTTAAAGTGAAAAAAAAGTGAAATATTCCTTTAACCACTTGCTTACTGGGCACTTAAACCCCCCTCCTGCCCAGACCAATTTTCAGCTTTCTGCGCTGTCACACTTTGAGTGACAATTGCACGGTCATACAACACTGTACCCAAATGAAATTTTTATATATTTTTTTCCCACAAATAGAGCTTTTTTTTGGTGGTATTTAATCGCAGCTGGGATTTTTATTTTTTGCTAAACAAAAAAAAGGAAAATTTTGAAAAAAAAAATCATGTTTCATAGTTTGTTATAAAATTTTGCAAACAGGTAATTTTTCTCCTTCATTGATATGCGCTGATTAGGCAGCACTGGTGGGCACTGATAGGCTGCACTGATGGGCACGGATAGGCACAGTTAAGGCGGCACTGATAGGCACAGTTAAGGCGGCACTGATAGGCACAGTTAAGGCAGCACTGATGGGGACAGATTAGGCGGTACTGATGGGCACAGATAAGGCAGCACTGATGGCCACTGATGGGCACTGATGGGTGGCACGGATGGGTGGCATGGATATGTGGCACTGATGGGCACTGATAGGTACCACTGATGGGGGGCACTGATGGGCACTGGTAGGTGACACTGATGGGCACTGATAGGTGGCACTGATGTGCAGCACTGTTGTTGTGGCACTGATGTGGGCGCTGATGGTGGGCACTGATGGGTGGCACTGTGGGCACTGATGGATGGCACTGTGGGCACTGATGGATGGCACTGTGGGCACTGATGACTGTGGGCACCGATGGATGGCACTGTGGGCACTGATGGATGGCACTGTGGGCACTGATGGGTGACGCTGGTGGGCACTGGTAGGCGGCACTGCTGCCTATTGCTAGGTGTCACTGGCAGGGGGCAGATGATCGCCGTGATCGGGACTGATGTCCCTCTCATGGCTGCCGGTGATCGGCTTTTTTTCCCTCCTAACGCTGTCAGCGCGAGGAGAAAAAATAGCCGATTACCGGCTCTGTTTACATCACATGATCAGTTGTCATTGGCTGACAGCTGATCATGTGGTAAGGGGTCATAGACTCGCTGATCACCGAGCGCGCCGCGCGTGCCCTGCAGGGGGTGTGCAGGCCGCTCGTGCACGGGACAACGTCAATAGATGTAGTCCCGGCAATGTAGGTCCATGCTGTTGCCATCATTTGGCAATAGCGCGGATCTGAAGAGGTTAAATATCATACCTGCTGGGTGTCTATAGTATTCCTGTAAAGTGGCATGTGTTTCCCATGCTTAGAACAGTCCCTGCACAAAATTACATTTTTAAAGGAATAAAAGTCATTTAAAACTGCTTGCGGCTTTAATGTAATGTCGGGTCCCGGCAATATGGATAATTACCATTACCAGGCCCTTTGGGTCTTGTATGGATATTAAGGGGAACCCCACACCCAAATTAAAAAAAGGAAAGGCGTGGGGCCCCCAGGCCCTATATACTCTGAACAGCAGTATACAGGCGGTGCAAACAAGACAGGGACTGTAGGTTTGTTGTTAAGTAGAATCTGTTTGTAGTATTGAACTGGTACATTTTTAAAGTGTAGCTCCAGCCAAAAAATCTATTTTTAAGCTTTTTGGAAAACATAGGGAAGGGTTATCACCCCTGTAACATTTGTTTTGCTGTCTGTGCACCTCTTCAGAGGAAACACGTTTTTCCCATATTAACTCTTACAGGAGAGAATTTCCCTTCCTAGGGGTAGATTTCATCTCACTTCCTGTTGTCTCCTTCCGTTTGCAAGTAGGAGTCGTTTGTAAGTAGGGATGAACTGAACCCCCCCCTGTTCGGTTCGCACCAGAACATGCGCACAGGCAAAAAATTTGTTCGAACACGGGAACACCGTTAAAATCTATGGGACACGAACATGAATAATCAAAAGTGCTAATTTTAAAAGCTTATATGCAAGTTATTGTCATAAAAAGTGTTTGGGGACCTGGGTCCTGCCCCAGGGGACATGGATCAATGTAAAAAAAGTTTTAAAAATGGCCGTTTTTTCAGCAGCAGTGGTTTTAGTAATACTTAAAGTGAAACAATAAAAGTGTAATATTCCTTTAAATTTTGTACCTGGGGGGTGTCTATAGTATGCCTGTAAAGGGGTGCATGTTTCCCGTGTTTAGAACAGTCTGACAGCAAAATTAAATTTCAAAGGAAAAAAAGTAATTTAAAACTACTCGCGGCTAGTAATGAATTGCTGGTCCGACAATACACATAAAAGTTCATTGATAAGAACTGTTGTTGAACAGTGGTAGAAAAATTGGGCCTTTGGTGGCAGTGGTGGTGTCGGTGTCACAACACTGTAAGTCCTCACAGTTACTCTTGGTGGGCGCAGGAATGGGCCCTGCTGTAAAATATTAGATCAAGAATTGTAATTACATGTCCCTGTTGAACAGGGGCAGAAAAATTGGGCCTTAGGCACTGGTGCCACAACACTGCAACCCCTCACAGATGCTATAGTTGGAGCACAGGAACGAGCCCTGCTGCAAAGTATTGCATCAAAAATTGTAATTATACGCCCCTGTTAAACAGTGGCAGAAAAATTGGGCCTTGGCCACTGGTCGCGGTGCCCAGAACCAAAAATGTTCTTACAAGCTATTAGCATGAAAATTGAGGAGGAAGGGGAATGTGACTCAGCATAACAGCATAGTCACTCAGTATCAACATAGGCAGTCTTGAAGGGATCTCACATTAAAAAAAACAATCAGTTACATCAGCATTAGGTACTTGGCAGCTGGTGTTCCAAGACTGATTCATTTTTATGAAGGTCAGCCGATTGACCGATTCGGTGGACAGGCGCACCCTGTGATCGGTTACAAAGCCTCCAGCAGCACTGAATGTGCGTTCCGAAAGAATTCTGGATGCAGGACAGGCCAGTAGCTCAATTGCATACTGTGCAAGCTCTGGCCAGTGATCCATCCTCAAGACCCAGTAACCCAGAGGATTTTCAGTGGGAAAGGTGTCCAAGTCTGATCTTGCCCCTAGGTAATCCTGCACCATGTGAATCAGACGCTGGCGATGGAACCGATCAGACCTTGGGGCTGCGGACTAAAAAATTGTCTGAACGCATCGGTCAGACAGCCACCTTCTCCACGCTCCTTCTGTGACTGACCGAAGCCTTAGAAACACGTTGTCCAGGAGGACCACGAGATTTTAACCTCCCAGGCTCTTGAAACGCGTTGCACAAACCTTTCTGCAAGGCCTCCCAAAGATGTTTTATCATCTGCTCCCTCTGCGACGGCAAGATGAGGTCCGCAACCTTACCCTTGTAACGTTGATCAAGGATGGTTGCCAGCCAGTAATCATCCCTCCCCTTGATACCACAAATACGAGGATCCTTCTGCAGGCTTTGCAGGTTTAGGGAGGCCATGCATAGGTTTGCTGAGGCATTCCTCCAGAGTCCTCTGGGTCACTAAGGATAACATGACCCGCAGCCACCTCCTCCCAGCCACGTATAAGTTCATGGGTTTCTTCGGAGTGTAAGTGATCCCTTGAAGACTGCTGCTGATGCTGAGTGCCAGGCTCCACCTCCATGCTGACACAATCCTCCTCCTTCTCCTCGCCCTTTTCCTGTGTGATCGGTGAGCATGCAGGAACACTGTCTGGATAAAGCAGGCCTTGAGAGGTAAGGAAGTCCTTCTCTTCCTCCCTTAGTTCTGCCTCAAGTGCCCTGTCCATTATTCCATGCAGCGTGTGCTCCAACAGGTGGACAAGAGGGACAGTGTCACTGATGCATGCACTGTTGCTCACCATTCTTGTGGCCTCCTCAAATGGTGACAGGACAGTGCATGCATTCCTGATCATAGCTCACTGGCGTAGGGAAAAAAAAACAAGGTCCCCTGACCCTGTCCTGGTGCCATAGTCGCATAGGTACTCATTGATGGCCCTCTGCTGCGTGTGCAGCTGCCACAGCATGGCCAACATTGAGTTCCACCTGGTGGGCATGTCACAGATTAGGCGGTTCTTGGGCAGGTTAAATTCCTTTTGGAGGTCAGCCAGCCAAGCACTGGCATTATATGACCTGTGGAAATGCACACAGACTTTCCTGGCCTGCCTCAGGACATCCTGTAAGCCCAGGTACCTGCCCAAGAACTGCTGCACCACCAAGTTAAGGACGTGAGCCAAACAGGGCACATGGGTCAGTTGTCCCTGTCGGAGGGCGGAGAGGAGGTTGGTGCCATTGTCACAAACCACCATACCTGGCTTAAGCTGGCGTGGCATCCACCACCTCTGAACCTGCCCCTGCCGAGCTGACAGAATCTCTGCCCCAGTGTGGCTCCTGTCCCCCAAGCACACCAGCTCAAGCACCGCATGGCTTCTTTTTGCCTGCGTGCTTGCATAACCCCTTGAAAGCCTACGGAGCACCGCTGGTTCTGAGGACAAATCAGCACAGGAAGAGGCCATGGAGGAAGAAGAAGAGGAGGGGGTGGAGGAGAGAGGTGTGGCAGAATCACCACTAGTAGAATTTTGGAGGCGTGGTGGCGGAACAACCTCCAACACTACTGCACCTTGTCCTGCATTCTTCCCAGCTGCCAGAAGAGTCACCCAGTGCGCGGCGAAAGATAGGTAATGTCCCTGTCCATGCCTGCTGGACCATGAGTCAGCGGTAATATGCACCTTACCTCTGACCGCCCTGTCCAGTGAGGCCAAGACATTGCCTTCCACATGCCGGTAAAGAGCCGGAATCGCCTTCTGTGAGAAAAAGTGGCGTTTGGGAACCTGCCACTGAGGAACTACACATTCCACAAACTCACGAAAGGGGGCAGAATCTACCAACTGAAAAGGCAATGGTTGAAGTGCTAGCAGTTTAGCCAAGCTAGCATTCAACCACTGGGCATGTGGGTGGCTGGGAGCGAACTTTTTTGGCTGTGCAGCAGCCTGGTACCATCTGACGTTGGTGTACCGATAGCAGATTGCCCGCAAGTACTTGGCTGTGACACACCTAATTCTACACCTTCATTCCTCTCAGTGCAGGTTTCAGAGAGGACTGAAGGTATCGTGGAGTTGGAGATCCCAGCTGATGAGGAGCAAGGAGAGGTCCACTTTGTTCTTTGGTGTGGGTCTTTTAGGTACGCTTGCCAATAAACTGCATGGCAGGTCGACATATGTTTGGTCAAGCATGTGGTGCCCAAGCGGGTGATGTTTTGGCCACGCGAGATACGCTTGAGACATATGTTGCAAATAGCAGCGGTGGGATCTGATGCACTCATCTCAAAAAAGGCCCACACCAAAGAACTTTTGGAATAACGTGCAGAGACAGCAGCTCCCTGCACATGTAGAGCTCTGCGGTGTGATGCAGTTGGTGTGCTGCCCTTAAGCTGGCCCCTGGAGGGCATCCTGCCTCGTTGGAGATGTGTCGCCTCCTCCTCCTCCTTTCTCCTATCAGGCACCCACCTGGACTCAGTGACCTCATCATCCCCTCCCTCCTCATCACTAGGAGCAAAGCTGGCAGTATGCTGCAGCAGGGGGAACATGACTGCCAGATTGCTGTCCTTTTTGGGCACCCACTCTCTCGGGGCTTACTGCCTTCCTCTAGCTGGGTACCATCATCGGAGCCTTCAAAATGTTCGGCATCCTCCTGGAGCATGTACCCAACACTGTGGTCAAACAGTTCGGGGGACTCCTCAGGAGGACATAGTGGGGCTAGGGAAGGAGTGACTGATGCCATTGAGACAAGGGAAGAGGCTGCGTTGGCAGCTGCTTTGCAAGACAAAGTACCCTGAGCTTGGGTGAGAGAGGATGAGGAGTATGAGGACGGCTTGGTCATCCACTCTACCAAGTCTTCTGCATGTTGCGGCTCAACACGGCCAGCTGCCAAAAAAAAGAACATGCGTGTCCCACGGCCACGTGCTGATAAAGATGCACCGTCTCCATGACCAGCACTGTTGCCTCTAGAGACAGAGCCTGCTTGCCCTATTTTATTGGCTTGTGACTGTCTGCATCTCCTTGTTGGCCTTCCAGAAATACTAATGGCCTGCAGTGAGAAGTAGCTGCACAAAGCTGGGATTATATATATATATATATATATATATATATAATGAACTGCAGCTAGCAGAATCAACTGCCTGCCTGTGGTACTAATAGGATCAGAAGAACACCACCAATTTTCTTCAGGTAGCTTTAGGTGCACACTGTGCAGGGGACACAGTACACTATAGAAAAAAATTAAGGGAAAAACTGCGCTGTAAGGTATTGGGATGTGAAAATTATCAGTGAATAAAGCAGCGATTCTAACAATAAACATCAATTGTAAAATGCAAATAATAAAGAAAAAAGAATCGCGCTAAATAAGTATAAAATGTTGCATACATTAGGCAGTGACAAAATATAAAAATCAATTAACATAAAGTATATGTGAAAAATAAATCCCTGTGACAACTACGTGTAGTCCAAAAGATATTAAATGAACTGAAATGAGAGAGGTGGCTATGAACCACCTATAAGAGATTATACAAAAAGTCCAAGTGATTAACAATTGTTCATCTGTGAAAACAGGAAAGGATTCACCACCAGGAATAGAAGGGGTCCCTCCTTACCGGATGGCCACGATCCCCCACTACAGAGGATCATAGCTCGCAGGTACACCTTAACACTGGCAGTGGGAACTCATATCAGCATCCGCTAGGGGTCATCACACCATCAACATCAACAGTGAGCTCGTAGCAGAGATGTACCATAAAACGAAAGATGGAACTCACATAGCGTAAAACCATAAAAGATATTTTATTTGAAACTCATAAAATGAACACTTACAATAATCCAGAAAGTAGAAAGCCTTAAGTCCGGTTCGTGGCCATATGAACTCGGACAAACCCGTCCTACTGGAATGGAGCACAGATTGGAGGTGATGTCAGCGCATCGCCTGGCTCCGCCCTACGTGTTTCGTGACATCATCACGTCTTCCAGGAGCCGGAAGACGTGATGGAGCAGCTGGACTGCAAATCTTCGTTCTCCCTTTGCTTTGTAGCGGTATTTGGGGATGATGAGGAGGTTTTGGTTAGCTGATCGAAGACTGCGATTAGGTGTGTAGTGTTTTATTTTCTCCTGGAGATATAGCGGAGCGTTTCCTTGTATGCATTTGTGGGTGAGGCAGAGGGTCTTGAATGTGATCCGATTCTTTACGGTTAGCCAGTGTAGGCACTTTAGTGATGGGGAAATAGATTCCCAGGTTTTTTTTCCTGTTAACAGTCTTGCCGCCGTGTTTTGAATGAGTTGTAAGCGCGCAAGCTGATATTGGGGTAGTCCTACGTAGAGCGAATTTGCGTAGTCGAGTCGGGAATTGATGATTGTTCCCACAACTGCCGCTTTGTCCTCTTCTGGGATGAAGGGGATGAGTCTACGTAGCAGGCGCAGGAGATGGTGGGATCCGCTAACTACTGATCCTATTTGAGCATCCATTGTCATTCCTGAGTCAAAGATGACTCCGAGACTCTTGGCTTTGATGCTTGGAGAGATGGTCTGTCGGAGGATGGTGGGAGGTGTCCACAGAATCTTAATTTTGGAATTTTTGTTTGCGTGTAGGAGAAGAAGTTCTGTTTTTGAACCATTAAGTTTGAGGGAGCTGATGGTCATCCAGTCATCTATCAAAGTGAGACATTCTTCTAATTGCTGATGATGGTTTTTTTGTCCGGTGATGCGAAAGTAGAGTTGGGTGTCATCAGCATATGAGTGGAAGCAGAGGTCCGTTTCTTCAGGTAGCTTTAGGTGCACACTGTGCAGAGGACGCACTACACTAACTTGTAAATACTGCAGCTGCCTGCGGTACTAATAGGATCAGAAGAACACCACCAATTTTCTTCAGGTAGCTTTAGGTGCACACTGTGCAGAGGATGCACTACACTAACTTGTAAATACTACAGCTGCCTGCGGTACTAATAGGATCAGAAGAACACCACCATATTTCTTCAGGTAGCTTTAGGTTCACACTGTGCAGAGGACGCACTACACTAACTTGTAAATACTGCAGCTGCCTGCGGTACTAATAAGATCAGAAGAACACCACCAATTTTCTTCAGGTAGCTTTAGGTGCACACTGTGCAGAGGACGCACTACACTAACTTGTAAATACTACAGCTGCCTGCAGTACTAATAGGATCAGAAGAACACCACCAATTTTCTTCAGGTAGCTTTAGGTGCACACTGTGCAGAGGACGCACTACACTAACTTGTAAATACTACAGCTGCCTGTGGTACTAATAGGATCAGAAGAACACCACCAATTTTCTTCAGGTAGCTTTAGGTGCACACTTTGCAGAGGACGCACTACACTAACTTGTAAATACTGCAGCTGCCTGCAGTTCTAATAGGATCACAAGAACACCACCAATTTTCTTCAGGTAGCTTTAGGTACACACTGTGCAGAGGACGCACTACACTAACTTGTAAATACTACAGCTGCCTGCGGTACTAATAGGATCAGAAGAACACCACCAATTTTCTTAAGGTAGCTTTAGGTGCACACTCTGCAGAGGACGCACTACACTAACTTGTAAATACTACAGCTGCCTGCGGTATTAATAGGATCAGAAGAACACCACCAATTTTCTTGAGGTAGCTTTAGGTGCACACTGTGCAGAGGATGCACTACACTAACTTGTAAATCCTGCAGCTGCCTGCAGTACTAATAGGATCAGAAGAACACCACCAATTTTCTTCAGGTAGCTTTAGGTGCACACTGTGCAGAAAACGCACTACATTAACTTGTAAATACTACAGCTGCCTGCAGTACTAATAGGATCAGAAAAACACCACCAATTTTCTTCAGGTAGCTTTAGGTGCACACTGTGCAGAGGACGCACTACACTTGTAAATACTACAGCTGCCTGCGGTACTATTAGGATCAGAAGAACACCACCAATTTTCTTGAGGTAGCTTTAGGTGCACACTGTGCAGAGGACGCACTACACTTGTAAATACTACAGCTGCCTGCGGTACTAATAGGATCAGAAGAACACCACCAATTTTCTTGAGGTAGCTTTAGGTGCACACTGTGCAGAGGACGCACTACACTAACTTGTAAATACTACAGCTGCCTGCGGTACTAATAGGATCAGAAGGACACCACCAAATTTCTTCAGGTAGCTTTAGGTGCACACTGTGCAGAGGACGCACTATACTAACTTGTAAATACTACAGCTGCCTGCAGTACTAATAGGATCAGAAGAACACCACCAATTTTCTTCAGGTAGCTTTAGGTGCACACTGTGCGGAGGACGCACTACACTAATTTGTAAATACCACAGCTGCCTGCGGTACTAATAGGATCAGAAGAACACCACCAATTTTCTTCCATAGCTTTAGGTGCACACTGTGCAGAGGACGCACTACACTAACTTGTAAATACTACAGCTGCCTGCGGTACTAATAGGATCAGATGAACACCACCAATTTTCTTAAGGTAGCTTTAGGTGTACACTGTGCAGAGGACGCACTACACTAACTTGTAAATACTACAGCTGCCTGTGGTACTAATAGGATCAGATGAACACCACCAATTTTCTTCAGGTAGCTTTAGGTGCACACTGTGCAGAGGACGCACTACACTAACTTGTAAATACTGCAGCTTCCTGCGGTATTAATAAGATCAGAAGAACACCACCAATTTTATTCAGGTAGCTTTAGGTGCACACTGTGCAGAGGACGCACTACACTAACTTGTAAATACTACAGCTGCCTGCGGTACTAATAGGATCAGAAGAACACCACCAATTTTCTTCAGGTAGCTTTAGGTGCACACTATGCAGAGGACGCACTACAGTAACTTGTAAATACTACAGCTGCCTGCAGTACTAATAGGATCAGAAGAACACCACCAATTTTCTTCAGCTAGCTTTAGGTGCACACTGTGCAGAGGACGCACTACCTTAACTGTAAATACTTTAGTTAATAGGACTAATAGGATCAGAAGAACACCAGCAATTTTCTTCAGGTAGCTTTAGGTGCACACTGTGCAGAGGACATACTACACTAGCTGTAAATACTGTAGCTAATAGGACTAATAGGATCAGAAGAACACCAGCAATTTTCTTCAGGTAGCTGTAAATACTGTAAAAACACCTGCCCGCCTGTCAGTAGGAAGAGAATAACAGGAATGAATCTAGCTAAACTAAATACAGTGTATATATATATATATATATATATATATATATATATATATATATATATATATATATACACACAACACCTAAGATGCACATATATATATATATATATATATACACAATACACTGTAAGTGCAGCTAACTGACTCGCCTGTGTACTCTAACTTAAATCAAATGATACTGTCTCTCTCTCTCTCTCTATCTCAATGCCGTAACACACTACACAGGGCTGATGTGCAGGTGGCCTTATATAGTGTGGGGCGTGTACTAAAACCCCTGAACCTTAATTGGCCAAAGCCACCCTGGCAGGCAAGTTCTCACCCCAGCCACACTGACCTACGGCCCAGGGCATCTCCAACAAGCCCCAAGCAACCCCTCTTGGCATCCAGGGGTCCCAGGCCCTCTCCCCAGCTCCCACGGAGTCCTTACTGGGTGTGCACATGGAGGAACATGCTCTCTCCCCATCCGGGACTACACAACCTCTCATCACTACTTATGCAAACCGGGCTTTTCAATCAGGGACATCACCACACCACAGGATGATCTGTTTGCCAAATTCTCTACTCTGCTAGAAAGAGGCCTCGCCAATACAGCCACCCAAATCACTAACTCTATAAAATCAGATCTCACTAATCTGGGATCCAGAATTGAGGCTATGGAGGACAAGATAAAAAGCAATGTCTCCAAGACCAACCAAAACGCAGCACACATTCAAACTCTCCAGGATCAACTTGATATGGCCCTCTCCAGGATCGACAACCTTGAAAATAAGTCCAGGAGGTACAACTTTCGAATTAGAGGCCTACCTGAATCCTACACAGACGTCCCCCTCACAGTACGGAATATCACCTCTGAACTCATCCCAAATATCCCGCCACAACAGCTAGAACTGAACAGAGCGCACAGGGCCCTGGGACCCCCAGAAAGGATGGGACCCCTAGGGATATCATCGTTAAACCGCACTATTTTGCTGTCAAGGAGGAGATCATGCGCCAATCACGCCTGAAGCCTAACCTTCAGCACCAGGGGCACCAGATGCAGATATTCGCAGACTTGTCTCCATCCACCATTCAAAGAAGAAGATCCCTTAAACCTCTCCTTGCTGTCCTGGCTCAAAGGGATATTAAGTACCGATGGACATTTCCCTTTGCTGTGAAGTTCTCAATACATGGAAAATCACATTCCTTTACCAACCTCCTTGAGGGCGAAAGGCTGCTGTTGTCACTGAAATTAATTTCGCAAGAGGCGCCCATGGACTTCTCCACGTCATCCTCGGGGTCATCCAAACGTCCCCCTCCTGCCAGTCCGGTCTCCCCTCTTTGGAACAAGGGTCCCTCCAAGAAAAGCAAGGACGAAAGACTGCCTTAAGAAACCGTCCTGACCACCTCACTCCATTACCCGCTTATGGGTACCTCCCGTTGGGACAGGAGTCCCCTCTGTTGATGGAGCTTTGCTCCAAACCTAGATTTTGGTTCGTTTAGGTCCACACTTTCCCGATTATCATTGCTCCCCATGGCTTTGCTGACGCTAAGCTCCTCTAACCAAAGGTGAAACACTTTCATAACTGTTTGGCCACCTACTCTACAAACTTTCAAGGAGCGGGGCACTGGATCTTTATCCCCTCCAGTTAGGGGACTTTGCTTAATTGGCCCCGTCGACTCCGGGAGGCGAGGGTCTTTCCCCCTCCGGGTCTACTACAGGAGGTTAGGCCCAATTGGGCCCAAATCTATCTAGGGACTTTTACCTATGATCCTTCAAGTAACCCGCTCCCACTCCTTTTTTGGGAGGCTTGGGGCCCTTTTTGCCCTCCGCCTCTGGCCTGTCCGGCTTCTCCCCGCTGCCAGGTGGGGGGGGGGGCGGACAGGTCTCGGGAGAGCCTTCCAGGGGTGGCCTGGCCTAGTGCCAATAACGGTTTATATTTTCTTCACCAGTTTGTCATGTTTTGATCATTTGGTGGTTCGCACCCAAGACATTAATTGATTAAGTGTGCATAGTTTATGTTTTAATTTCAATCTGTTACACAGGTCCGGGGTGGACCCCTTGTGCCTCCACCCATTCCTTGGAAACCGATTGTGTTTCTTTGGCATGGGTTGTGGGTCATCCTCTTTAGGTGACCGGCGTTTGAGATTTGGGGGGTGGCGGATATTTCCACTGCCACTCACCACGGGTCTTGTTAAAAGACCCATGTCTTTGTCTTTGTGGTTGTTTTTATTTTACCCCCCTCTTATTCCCCCTTTTCTTCCTTCTTACACCTTCATGTCTATCTTCGGGAGATGACTCCACCCAAGTCCAACTCAGATTTCGGTTGCCTCAACCCTATCCATCCACTACTCAAAGGGAGAAGTTGTTGAAGGGTAATTGGCTGCCTGCGTGGCGATCCCCCCCCCCTATGTTCCCATGGCTGATAATACGGTGAAGGGCGTGGCATCTCATAATGTCCAGGGCCTGAATTCCCCTAGGAAGAGGAGAGTAGCATTTGAACACTACAAATCTCTCAAACTAGATGTTGTGATGATTCAAGAGACGCACTTTCCGATTCGATACAACCCTAAGTTCCTCCACGCCCACTACCCATCCTTTTTCATTGCTAACACTCCAAACAAGACGAAAGGGGTTGCTATTCTGTTTTCCAAAAACTGCAGGTTTTCCCACATCTCTGAGTATAGGGACCTAGAGGGTATGTTTATTCTTGTAAAGGGTACACTGAAGGGTATACTGTACTCTCTAATCTCTTACTACGCCCCTAATAAGGGTCAAACCATGTTCTTCCAGAGCTTATTTACAACTCTAAGCCCCCTCCTGGAGGGTAAAGTCATTTGGGGGGGTTCCAATGTGGCATTTGACCAGGGTCTTGATAAAACGAAGCCCCCTAGAGATCAGCTTACGCGCCCAACGAAACAGAGTTGCAGAATAGCCAAACTCTTACACTCCAATGGACTAGTGGACATCTGGAGGGAATTGAACCCTAAGAGTAGAGACTATATACACTACTCCACCCCCCATCGATCTTACGCTAGGATCGATCACTTACTTATTCCGTCACACCTTGTCCCTCTGACCAATAAAGCTTTTATCTTGGACACAGCATGGTCGGACCACTCTTTAGTCCTCCTTTCTCTTAGAAACACTCTAACTGGAAAAAGGGGCTCATTCTGGCGACTCAATGAATCGCTTCTTAGCGACCCAGTTCGTACTAAGGTATTGGCTGACGCCATCAAAGAATTTTTTAATTTGAACGATGTTGACAACATATCTCCAGAGACCCTATAGGCAGCCTACAAGGCTACCATTAGGGGAGAGATCATCCGCATAGCAACTCAGGTTAAGAAAGAACGTCTGATTGACATTCAAAAACTAGAAGCAACTTTTGTAGCCTTAAAAGCGGAACACAAGAAACAACCCTCGAAAGCCCTCGAAAACAGATAAACTGGACGCGACTAGGCTCGAACTGAACCTAGTATTAACAGCCAGAGTGGAGAAACACATCCGATGGAGCGGGGCCAAATATTATTACCAAAAAGACAAAATAGGACCGATGTTAGCAGCTAAACTTACCCCCAAGTACCACTCTCGCACTTTCCTTAAACTGCGTATTGCAGGACAGCCCCCTACTGCCAATCCAAACAAAATTGTGTCCGCCTTCCACAAATTTTATTCCAAGCTATACAACTCAAACCACTCTTTTAGCAGCTCCGTAATCACTTCTTTCCTGCAGAACATCCAATTACCCCCTATTTCCCAAGATCATAAAGAAATTATGGAGGAAGCTTTTACGGTAGAGGAAATAAGGGAGGTTATTAAAGGACTTAAACCTGGTTCAGCCCCTGGCCCTGACGGCCTATCAGTCCCCTATTACAAGACATTCGGAGAAATTTTAGCCCCATATATGTTTAAATTTTTTAATTCCACAAGATCAGGTTCCCCTCTTGATCCCCACCTCAACATTGCGTTCATTTCCGTAATCCCCAAACCCAACAAAAACCACGAAGAAGTAGAAAATTATCGTCCCATCTCCCTAATTAATAATGACCTGAAAATCCTAACGAAAATTCTAGCCAATCGTCTAGCCTCTTTTATTAAAGGTTATATTCACAAGGACCAAGTGGGCTTTATCCCGGGCAGGCAAGGGCCAGACCAAATCAGGAGAGCGGTTGACATCGTCTCCCATCTTCAATCTAATTGAGTGGGGGGCACCAGGCAAGAGGGAATAATCTTATCACTGGACCTACATAAGGCCTTTGATTCGATCGAATGGCCCTATTTATTTTCCCTATTAGAGAGATGGGGATTTGGGACCCGATTTTTAGGGGTCCTCAGCTCCCTTTACTCTACTCCGAAGGAGGTGATCCGTTTGCAAGGCCAATACTCCAACCCCCTGAATATAGCGAGAGACACTAGACGGGGCTGTCCTCTATCCCCCCTAATTTTTGCAATGGCTATTGAAACTCTGGCAATAGCAATACGAGATAATCCCAATATTCAAGGTGTGTCTTGTGGGAATCATGTCCACAAATGCGGCCTCTTTGCGGACGACATGTTACTTTTTATCACGTCCCCGATCACCTCCCTTCCAAACCTTCACAAACTTCTGAAGGAGTTCTCAGCGATCTCGGGTTTACGGGTCAACTATACTAAGTCATATGCCCTTAACATCTCCCTCAAAACATAAGTAGTGGCCTCACTCCGAAGCTCCTTCGACTTTAAGTGGAGCGACTCCGCCATTGACTACCTTGGGATTAAACTCACGGCAAAAACAACACAACTATACCCTGCTAACTTCCCACCCACATATCGTAAGCTTGAGGCAGACCTGGGGGTTTGGGCAAGGGGGGAGGTTTCCTGGTTAGGCAGAATACATGCTGTAAAAATGACGTTACTGCCAAGACTCCTCTATCTCTTCAGGGCCCTGCCAATAGAAATCAGAAAGGATCACTTGTCTGCTTTCCAAAGGAAAGTCAACAAATTCATATGGGTGAGGAGAGGACATAGACTCCAGCACAGAACCCTGTTTCTCTCCAGATCTCAAGGAGGCCTAGGATTTCCCCAGTTCTTTTGGTATTATCAAGCTGCCAGGCTAGCCCAACTCTCCTCAGTCTACTCCAGGGCTGAGAAGCCAGACTGGATCCAAACAGAAAGACAGGCGGTGCCTTCATACACCCTAGATTTCTTACTCTGGACCCCCCCATGACACCGCCCCCCAATCCTATCTCCAACTCTCTCTCAATCATTAAGAATCTGGGACAACATGAGATCTAACCCTTCATTAACATCGAGCACCCGTCCTCTAGCTCATATTTTCAACAACCCTGACTTTACTTCGGGCCTAAACATTAAAGCCTTTAAATGGTAGCTGGACAAGGGGTTGTATCGAATCGGACACTATTTCTCTGCCAGCGGTCCTATTTCCCTTGATTTCTGTGTTAATCAACTAGATATCCCAAATTCGGAGCGTTTTAGATTTCACCAATTGAGCCACTTCCTGCATCATATCTGGGTGGGGAAACCCTCCCCTCCAAGTTTCACCCCGTACGAACTATGGTGCGGCCAGCCCATGGAACAGAGGGGCGGAATCACCATTATCTATCAGGCACTGTCTCACCAATCTGAAAAGACCTCGTACATGATAGAATGGGAAAAAGATTTATCCCTCAATTGGAACTTAGAAAGATGGAGGATCTCCTTTAATAGATCTTTCAAGGGTATCCGGAATATTTCCCTTATAGAATCTAGCCTTAAGGTCATCACCAGGTGGTACCTTACCCCAGTGAGATTATCCAAAATGTTTCCCTCAGCAGACCCTAGGAGCTTCTGTGGTTGTCTTCTCAATGGCACCCTAGTCCACGTTTGGTAGGAATGTCCAAGACTTAGACCCTTTTGGAGTAAGATCTTCGCCCTGATCCGTAAAATAACGGATATCCAGATACCAAAAACCCCGGCCATTGCTCTGCTTAATGATAATCTACCCAATATTCCAAAACAGACACGAAAATTAATACACTTCATACTCCTGGGTGCCAAGTTAACCATTGCCCGAGCGTGAAAACAACCCAAGGTCTCCTTTAAAGCGGCCACACAAAAAATTTCCTGGATCATGTCCCAAGAGAAACTCTCAAGCATCCTCCTCGACACCAAATCAAAATTTGAGGCCACCTGGGAACCATGGGCCCACTACTTGGGCATCTCCCTCATTCCAGGGGTCCAACCTTAGAGCCCCTGGGGTTGCCTGAGTACAGGCTCTTCTCTCTTTCCCCCTCTCTATTCCCCCCTCTTCTTTCCCCCTCTCCCACTTCCCTCCCCCCTCCTATGAGTCCTCTTTACACACGGAGTAACCCTCCGATACTAGAAAAATCTTTTTCATTCACAGGGAGGACGTTCCCTTTGGGGCTAGCACATCAGGTGTTAGCAACCCTAAAGTTTATCTTAGGTTCCAGTCATGACCGTTGATGTATTGGGCCTAGGGGCTCGGAGGGAATTGGCTGGGCACAGCATGATCCCTTTCGGGGTGCTGGCGGATTCTCTACGTGGCCTCTCCCAGTATAATTCCCAGGCTCGACAGATATACAAATGTTGGTTGTTTGGGAAGGGCTTTTAGGAGCCGTTCCATCTGTTTGAAGCTAATATGCATTTTGCCTTACGTCTATAACATCTGATCAATCCCCAAAGGGTTTGGTTTTGTATTATTGTATTATTATGTTTGCTTATGTTTGTACTTTTAATTTTGAAAAATCAATAAAATACTTTGAAACAAAATCATATCCCCTCTCAAGCGTCTCTTCTCCAGAGAGAATAAGTTCAGTGCTGGCAACCTTTCTTCATAACTAAGATCCTCCAGACCCTTTATTAGCTTTGTTGCCCTTCTTTGTACTCACTCCATTTCCAGTACATCCTTCCTGAGGACTGGTGCCCAGAACTGGACAGCATACTCCAGGTGCGGCCGGACCAGAGTCTTGTAGAGTGGGAGAATTATCGTTTTATCTCTGGAGTTGATCCCCTTTTTAATGCATGCCAATATTCTGTTTGCTTTGTTAGCAGCAGCTTGGCATTGCATGCCATTGCTGAGCCTATCATCTACTAGGACCCCCAGGTCCTTTTACATCCTAGATTCTCCCAGAGGTTCTCCCCCTAGTGTATAGATTGCATTCATATTTTTTCCACCCAAATGCATTATTTTACATTTTTCTACATTGAACCTCATTTGCCATGTAGTTGCCCACCCCATGAATTTGTTCAGAGCTTTTTGCAAGGTTTCCACGTCCTGCAGAGAAGTTATTGCCCTGCTTAGCTTAATATTGGCTGCAAATACAGAGATTGAACTGTTTATCCCATCCTCCAGGTCGTTTATGAACAAATTAAATAGGATTGGTCCCAGCACCGAACCCTGGGGAACCCCACTACCCACCCCTGACCATTCCCCATTTATCACCACCCTCTGAACTCGCCCTTGTAGCCAGTTTTCAATCCATGTACTCACCCTATGGTCCATGCCAACGGACCTTATTTTGTACAGTAAACGTTTAATAGGAACTGTATCAAATGCTTTAGCAAAATCCAGATACACCACGTCTACGGGCCTTCCTTTATCTAGATGGCAACTCACCTCCTCATAGAAGGTTAATAGATTGGTTTGGCAAGAACGATTCTTTATGAATCCATGCTGATTACTGCTAATGATACCATTTTTATTAATAAAATCTTGTATATATTCCCTTATCATCCCCTCCAAGAGTTTACATACTATTGATGTTAGGCTAACTGGTCTGTAATTCCCAGGGATGTATTTTGGGCCCTTTTTAAATATTGGTGCTACATTGGCTTTTCTCCAATCAGCTGGTACCATTCCAGTCAAAATTAGGAACAACGGTCTGGCAATCACTTGACTGAGTTCCCTAAGTACCCTTGGATGCAAGCCATCTGGTCCCGGTGATTTCTCAAGTCTAATTTTAATTTTGTCCTCTGTTAACCATGGAGGTGCTTCCTGTGTTGTGTCATGAGGATAAACACTGCAGTTTTGGTTACTGAAGCCCCCCCGATTCACTCGTGAAGACTTAGGAGAAGAATAAATTCAATACCTTCGCCATCTCCCCATCCTTTTTAACCAGATGTCCTTTCTCATTCTTTATGGGGCCAATATGGTCTGTCCCCCCTTTTTTACTGTTTACATACTTAAAGAATTTCTTGGGATTTTTTTTGCTCTCCTCCGCTATGTATCTTTCATGTTCGATCTTAGCCGTCCTAATTGCACCCTTACATTTCTTGTTGCATTCTTTATAAAGTCTGAATGCTGAGTATGATCCCTCAACCTTGTATTTTTTGAAGGCCTTTTCCTTTGCTTTTATATGCATTTTTATATTAGAGTTAAGCCATCCAGGACTTTTGTTCGCTCTTTTAAATTTATCACCCAATGGGATACATTGGCTAATGCCCTTATTTAATATGCTCTTAAAGCAAACCCATCTCTCCTCCGTATTCTTTGTTCCTAATATTTTATCCCAATTTATGCCTTTTAGCAAGGTTTGTAGTTTAGGGAAGTTGGCTCTTTTGAAATTCAGTGTCTTTGTATTCCCTTTAGGTTTCCTATTTGTGTCATTTATACTGAAACTAATTGACCTGTGATCGCTGTTACCTAAATTGCCCCGTATTTCCACATCCGTGATCAGGTCTGTATTGTTGGTAATCAGTAGATCCAGCAATGTTTTATTTCTAGTTGGTGCGTCTATCATCTGACCCATAAAATTGTCCTGCAAGACATTAAGGAACTGGCGAGCCTTAAAAGAATGCGCGGTTCCCTCCGCCCAGTCTATGTCTGGATAATTAAAATCCCCCATTATGATAACACTTCCCATCCTTGCTGCTAATCCAATTTGTGATAGGAGATCTGTCTCCACTTCCTCCCTCAGGTTAGGGGGCCTATAGCATACTCCCAGTATTATTTTCCCCTTAGCTTCATCCCTTTGGAGCTCTACCCATAAGGATTCCACCTCCTCCCTAGCTCCCTCAGCGATGTCATCTCTCGCATTTACTTGTACATTATTCTTTATATATAGGCATACCCCTCCCCCTTTTTTACCCTCTCTATCCTTGCGGTATAGGGTATACCATTGAATGTTTGCCAGCCAATCATGAGAGCTCTTGAACCAGGTCTCTGAAATTCCCACAAAATCCAAATCCTCCTCGTACAGCAGTATCTCTAGTTCACCCATCTTGTCTGCCATGCTCCTGGCATTGGTGAACATGCCACATAGTTTAGACCGGTCGCATAGTGCCCTCGTATTGGGTGTTTCAAGATTGCAACTAGGACTTGCTACTATACTTACCTTGTGTTTTTGTGCTTTGGTTAACCTACCACTAATGCCCCCAATACTACCCTCTGGAATATCTTCCGCGCTGGCTATCTCTACCTCTGGACCCTCCCCCCCATTGCCTGGTTTAAAAACCCCTCTAACTTTTTGGCCATCTTCATTCCCAGCAGATCTGCACCCTCCTCATTTAGGTGCAGTCCATCCCTTCTATAGTACCGGTTATCGACTGAGAAGTCAGCCCAGTCCTCCAGGAACCCAAACCCCTCCTTACTACACCAGCTCTTCAGCCACTTGTTTACTTCCCTAATCTCCTTCTGCCTTTTTGGTGTGGCTTGATGTACCGGTAGTATTCCTGAGAATACTACCTTGGAGGTCCTTTTCCTCAATTTAGCTCCTAAGTCCCTAAAATCGTTCTTTAGGACACTCCATCTGCCTCTGATTTTGTCATTGGTGCCAACGTGCACCATGACAGCCGGGTCTTCCCCAGCCCCCCCCAGTAATCTGTCCACAAGATCCGTGATGTGCCTAACCCGAGTGCCCGTAGACAACATATTGCTCGACGCTTCAGGTCTTGGTTACAGATTGCCCTCTCTGTCCTTCTAAGAATTGAGTCCCCTACCACCAGAATCTGTCTTTCCTTTCCCTTCGCTGCCCCCCCACTCTCACTGGAGGAGTTCTTCCCCCGGCAGCTAGGAGAGTCCTCAGCTCCAGCAGTGCTGGTCCCTGACTGGTTTCACCAATGTCACTCAATGGAGCGTACTTATTGGGATGCTCCAGTCCTGGATCGGCCTCCCTGGCACTTCCCCCTCTCCCCTTCCTGACTGTCACCCATCTAATCTTTGCTAGTACCTGTACTTCTTTGTCTCCACCAGCCTCTGTGCTGGCCCCTGCCTGCACCTGCCATGTACATTCCTGGCTCTCCTTTAGTATGGAGGGACTTCTCAGTGCTGACAGTTACTTCCCCAGATTCAGAACCTGGGCTTCCAGGGAAACAATGTGCTTACATTTTGCACAGCAGTATTCGCCCTCGATCGGATGATCAAGGAACACATACATGCAGCAAGATGTACAAAGAGTCGCCTCTCCACACCCGCCGGGCATCGTACCTATTAAATTTAGTGAGGATTGGGGATTTTACCCTGTTCAAATTACCTAACAGATAGCTTCCTGGCACTAATACTCAAGTGACTGGCTCTCTTTAGAGCCGGTTCACATATCTCCACAGTGGGTCTGGTGCGATTTGCAGAAGAACACTGTTTGTCTTTTGGTCCGTTTCAGGTCCGAATTCAGCCCAAAATTTGGGCTGAAATCAGACCTGAAACGGTGAACCAGGACGCACCGGACCCCTGTTGTGAGCCGCATGCGGCTCATATGTGAACCCAGCCTGAGACAGCAGACAGAAATTACGCTAAGTACTTTGGACTTAAGCAAGTACACCCTATAGAGGGATTTGTTAATTTTTAATTTCAGAGGTTTACAACCACTTTAAAGTG